>CM067299.1:57927754-58336405 GCA_034231615.1 Meghimatium bilineatum
TACCACATCATTAATAATATCAACACCTTCTTCATAAACACCATCACCCTAATTACTACAATCTATATCACCGTCACCCTTCCGTATCTACGGGCTTCCACATATCCACTGTAGGCCTATGGGAGTCTTAGAGAACGTTTAACTAGAATAACTTTTATCAATAGAACTAGACTCTCTTTTCATGATTAGAAACCAGCAACATGACACACATTGTTATCCACATAAGTGTTCTCGTAATTGATGCACATTCCCATTAGTGTTCGACTCTCCATTCCAACAGTCATTCAATAGTATGACGATTCACAGTCCCAGTTAGATATTGTTTATGTGATCTTCGGATCTTTCCAGAGGGGACAGTAATTTCAAGTTGTATTTAGTTTCAATTAATGTATAGAAGCCGAGCTCTGTGGTAGCGATGTGCAGATCGCGCAGATCGCGTCTGTGGCAGTCATGGTACCGGGTTACAAAACTCGCCGTAGGCAGTTATGCATCCAGACCGTTCAGAAAGCATTGGCAAACTACTGAACGTATTTATATTACCTAGAAAATAAATCTGTCTATCTATCTATCTATCTATCTATCTATCTATCTATCTATCTATCTATCTATCTATCTATCTATCTATCTATCTATCTATCTATCTATCTATCTATCTATCTATCTATCTATCTATCTATCTATCTATCTATCTATCTATCTATCTATCTATCTATCTATCTATCTATCTATCTATCTATCTATCTATCTATCTATCTATCTATCTATCTATCTATCTATCTATCTATCTATCTATCTATCTATCTATCTATCTATCTATCTATCTATCTATCTATCTATCTATCTATCTATCTATCTATCTATCTATCTATCTATCTATCTATCTATCTATCTATCTATCTATCTATCTATCTATCTATCTATCTATCTATCTATCTATCTATCTATCTATCTATCTATCTATCTATCTATCTATCTATCTATCTATCTATCTATCTATCTATCTATCTATCTAATATATATATCTGTCTGTCTGTCTGTCTGTCTGTCTGTCTGTCTGTCTGTCTGTCTGTCTGTCTGTCTGTCTGTCTGTCTGTCTGTCTGTCTGTCTGTCTGTCTGTCTGTCTGTCTGTCTGTCTGTCTGTCTGTCTGCCTGCCTGTCTGTCTGTCTATCTATTTAATCTGTCGGTCTGTCTCTCTATCTATCTATACGCTGTGGCCCTTGATTGCCGTGCGGCGTCAGGGTGAAAGAGTTATCTGGAGATGGCTTTCGTGTGTGCTGTTTGTAAGTTTGTTCCTGTGGTTTCTTTGATTTCTGTGATGCATATTTTATGTGGCCTGCCTCTGGCTTTATAACCATTATGTCTATGTGTCATGGCCATTTGTAGCATGCTATAAATCAATACAGTAAACAAATTATTGGTTGATAGCTACGTCCTGAATATAATATACCACCAAAAAGGTAAAGAAATAAACATGGAGATGAGTAAAATAATGCCCAATAGATATCAAGATATGAGCGCATGGACACACACAAAAATAGAATTTAATAAATTTAAATACTTAGGGCGTTATATAATCAGCGATGAAAGCATTAACAAATAAATCAAGACTGAACTTGAAAATAACCTCTCCTTCAATGTCCAGATTGAGCATTATATGGAAAATCATAATTATTACAGCATTGAAGATGATCTTATATAAACTTTAATAATACTCATCGTTCTGTGCAGTTATGGAAAATGACACCTGCGGCAGGACATATAGAGTATACAGGCTATTGAAAACAAATGTTACAGACGAGCATTGTGCATTCATTATACAACACATATAATCAATATAGACGTGAGAGACAAAATAAATGATGTTGCCGGTCAACAAGAACATCTGGCAATGGTGCCACCGTTTTATTTACATCAATGGCTCGACACATCCGTCTTCGGTGGGATGGTTATGGGTTTGGTTCTGATTTAATTCACATGGAATATGCTTATATATATATATATATATATATATATATATATATATATATATATATATATATATATATATATATATATATATATATATGAAGTTTTGTCTTTTATATACTTACCACGTACTTATTAATTCGATCCCCGGGGTTGCGAGCTTTCACTCTTTCTTCTCTGTGCCAGGTAGTGATAGGTGCATGTCTTCTTCAGCTGTGTTGTGTCTGTATAAAGGGTGTTAGTGATGGAGTGGTTTGGTGGTTTCATGTTGGGGTTATTTTTTCTGGAGCTTGCATTCAAACCCATGAGGCTGTTCCAACAAAGTAGGGCCTGTGACCAGAAACACATTTTCCAACTGGTTCGATGCTATTGGTATACAGAAATAAAAGAGTCAACGAAAACAAACATATATAAAACACACACAAAAACCATCTCCAGAGAACTCTTCTACCCCTGACATTGCAATGCATATAGGGGTATAAAGCGAAAAGAAAGACGAAGCTGTTTTGTCTTGTCTCTTTCCAGACTCCCATCTATGGGTAGTGGATCTGAAGAGTGCTGCATCGCTCTCAATTCTCCGCCACCTACAGTCTGCCGTCTCACAATATATGTACCATGATTGCCAAAGTTATAAAGACGTGTAGAATCATCACGTCCTGAATCTGATGGTTTCACCTCAGATTTCCTCTTCCTCAAGTTGGTTTCTGGATATCAGTTCGACATACAACATCAAACCGATGAGATCTTGACAGTCCCGATATTGACATGCATTTGCGTCTGTCGGTCACACCAATGGCCCACTTGGCAAACCGATCATGCAACAGAAAACCTTAGTAGATAACATGCCGTTATATCGAGGTTCTCTTCTTATATAAGCTTCATGGCACATCATCTATACAATTATGCTTCTCATGTTGTATTTTGTTGTTGCAAAGTGTTTTATGCTTTTTAAAATTTATGTATGAATCCTCTGTGGTTGAGAGGGAGCCAGAGATGTACTGCACATCATTGGGGGGAAGGGGTGCATAGGAAACTGACAGCAGTTTTTCCTATTGCCGAGGCCCATCATAAAGACACAGTGTCTCAGGACGTGACAATCCTTTTGACTTGAACATTTGATTGCATGCCTGGAGCAATAGAGAAGTTCGGAATAACCAGTAGTCAATTGGTGGCGGGAAATGAGCATAGTGAACCTTATCTTGGCTGCAGTAGCTCGGAGCAGTGCACAGGTTAAAAACCTTCTGTCCTGGTGGTGTGATAGGTATTCTCTGGTTCTAGTTTTAGGTAGGCCGAAAATCCACAGACTTCCCAGTAATATATTGGTGGGTCAAAGGTCATGAACCCATGGACCGCTGATCAGCAACCAACCATGCAAGTCTGTGACTTCTATTGTGTTGCCTGATGCATAAAGCTATTTCTTTTCTGTGGCAACATCGCTTAGTTTTGAAATACGTATTTCATTGAATGACTTAATATACACTGGATCTTTTCTACCTGTATTAGCTCCTTTGAGTCTCTGCGTCCACTCAGAGTTTCCACCCCCCCCCCCCATTTTCTTCATCTCCACTATGGGTGTTAATTTTATTGCCGTCGTCATGATCCTAAGTGCCTGGCGTTTACCTTATTTAGATCATGTAATGCACTATTTGATACTGCTGTACACCAAGCAGTTGACCCGTATTCCAGGTGTGGTCGTATGCCATACTGATAAACTTTACTACGTATTTTTAAATTTGTTTCTCATCTGCTTTCCCTTAGTTTTCTCAGAATAGCTAACGTTCTCCTGGCTTTTGTTATTGCTTAGTTAATGTGTTCCTTCCATGTCAGCATGTTGTCAAATTTGACTCCGAGATATGTGTGAGTTGTTAGCCTACTTGCAGGAGCTTTCCATTTATCTTTATGTCACCAGCTTTCTGGTTTGTGTGTGTGAAAGAATAAAAAGAGTAGTGCTACACTTGTCTATGTTGATATTGGCACACATTCTATTTGCCCGTATGGTTAAGGCACATATAACTAACTCCTTGTACTTGTCTGAGGGTCGCTGTCGCATGTTCTTCTGTGCACTATATTACCAAGTCATTGACATACATTGCCACTTTTGTTCGATGCGGTAGATAGCTCAGCAACTACCAGATCATCGAAGCATAGCAGAAATAGTGTCGGGACAGTACTCCTTCCTGTAGTACTCCATAACTAAGTAGGACTTCCTTGCTTGTGCACCTGTTTAGTTGTACTATAGCTCTTCTGTTGAGTAGCTATGCTTTTATACATTTATACATCCTGCCATTTACCCTGCAAGTTCTCAGTTCCTCAAGAAGTCCTTCATTTCAAATCTTTCAAAGGGCATTTCTCAGCACTATCCATGCGCCTTGTGCAAGTCTCTCTTTCAATGTGTGCCAATGTTGAAGTGAGTCAGTGATGAATGTTTTTAACACGCTTCCGATATCCTCCGGCCTTGCGGGAGCTTTGCACATATCTGTTTTTTGTGTGTGTTTTTTTTTTAAATACGATGATTTTTCGCGCGATCCATGTAACTTGGCCAGCGTTCATATTCCTTCATTAACATTGTGTGCATGCTTACATGATTTAGATTTCATCAGTATTTCCCTGCCTGGTATTTTATACCACCAATGGATTTAGTATCTTACGAAGACTATCTTACGAATTAAGCTTAGGTGAAAATGGTTGGATTTTCTAGCGTGTATGACCTATGCTATCCATGTTTCACATGCATAAAGAGGTGATAATATCAAGCCCATAGATAAGGGGTGGGGGGTGGTTTGGGATGTCAAAGCAGAACATCAGGGAATGACTTCTAGGAATTTAGGAATCTAGGAATTTAGTCAAAAGATAGATAAAACAACAACCTTAACAATTTTTCACCAAAAAAAAAGGATGCTGGGGAATGATCATTTTTATTTTTAAATTGTGTGTGTGTGGATTAAACCTTTCCCCACCCCAATCCTTTAGTGAAAATATATCTACAGCTTTTAATAATATTAATGCTGCTTGATAAACTATGAACTTGGCAGTGGTTGTCATTTCATTTCTGTCCCATATATTTTTTGCGCAGTCTTCTAAATGTGGCATTTGTTTTCACCATTCTGTTGTATACCTCAGTGTCTGTATTTACTGCTTGTGGGAATGTGCTGCACAGTTAGATGAAACTTGAAATTATTGACTGTTTGAAGTGCTTTGATTTGTATATGGGGACTGAACTGTGGATTGTTTGATGATCGTTGAAACATGACCTCTGTTTTCTGTGTGCTTATGGCGAAGCCAAAATTATCGCAGCCGTCAGCAAATTTATTTACGGTGACCTGCACACTTATGCAGCGTCAGCATACAGTGTGAAGTCATCATCATAGACAAGTTTGCTGACCACCATGTCTCGCACTTTAGTATAGGCTCGCAAACGTCGAATATTGAACAGTTTGCCGTCTGTTTTTGCTGTCGTTTGTATGCATTTTATCGAGATGCTCCCGTGAGCAGGGCAAAGAATATACAGCTGAACAGTATTGGAGCAAGAACATTCCTGTTTGACCCCATTTGTGACATGAAAGGCTTGTAATAACACTCCCATAACTAATAACAATAGCCATAATGGAAATGTCATACAATGTTGCTATACATTCATAGTGACACAACAACGACGACTAACAACAATCTCTCTATCTTTTTTCTCCAACAGTGCAACTTTTACTTTTCTGCTAAGGGGGTTAGGGTTAGGAAACTTGAACATGAATTTTAGACTGTAATCTTATCCACAATTCATGTGACACCCCCCCCCCCCCCCAACGTTACAATTTTTCGATAAGGTCTGAAAACATAAAAAGGAAGGGATTATACATGAAAAAGGTTATTTCTTTTTATAAACTTTATAATAAAGATAAATCAAGTCCGCACCGTGCTATGATATAAAGAGGCAGCCGCATCAAGCAGCACCGTCAGGAGGCGGTATAGGCAGAAAAATCAAAATACAATTTCAACCATTCAATGTTGTTGTTTTTTTTAATTTAAGGGGCGGCATTTCGCATTTCGAAGACTTAAATCATACTGAGAAAATCTACCGCACAGTCCTGAGATAAATCCTCCTTGCAAAAAACGTATGTACAGTCCTCCACGACAGAAATAGTATATCTATTATTGAATCAAGCCAGGGGTAAACCAAAAGAAACACTCAGAAGAACAATACTTAGAGAAAGTAAAACAATAAATATCCATACTATTCAAGAACTGCACAGAATAGCTTTAAACCGACAGAATTGGAGAGATCTGACTTCTGTCCAATGCGCTAACTTCAGGGCAAAAGAAAAATTAATGAATGAATGAATTATTGAATCAGACATAATTTGTTATTTTATTTCAAATATGTTATTCAAAAATAATATATATTCTGCTGTTTCACACAGGTTAAAAATTGGGGTTTTTTTCACACAGGTCCAAGTTCCAAGCCAGAGAAGACAGTATAATTGGACTCTACCGACCTGTCATATATTCCTTCAATATGGGCTACTGCGGAGTACCAACGTTAACATGTATTATATTGCTGTTACTCTTGGCAGGTTGGTGACTATATATTTTTTAAAAACCTACCAATACTGCATTTTTCACGCTTGACATTTGCAGAGAAGTTTCGAGTAACTTGTGTGATTAAAGCAGTATGCCATTGCTATCGACACGTCATGTTCAGGTAGTTAAAAAAAAAATTTACACTCGGACCCAAAAAAGACACAGTCCTTACCTGGTAACAAACCCCGGACCTCACGGGTGTGAGACCATATATATTTACATAATATTGACTTCCCAACACAACCATGTCTTTGAGACAACAAACCATACACGAGTTCAGGTGTCACCATGGATACTCAACTGATGAGGTCATGTGCTGATGTCACATAGGCTATTTGCTGTCAAAAATTACCTTCTCACATCTAAAGAGATTCCTTTATCATCATCATCATCATAATCCTAATCGGGATGTAGCCATCAACCCAGAATTTTTTGCTTGTAGTGACTTTTCTGCACAAACTACGTTGTAACTTGTGGCTTTCCGTCGAGATAGGAACCTACGGGACTCTCTGGTTCACTCTCACCTCCGGCCGGCGGGACCTCCTACCGGTACCTCTCCGTGCCACCGCCCGTGCCTCACGTGCCCGTTTGTCTACCTTACCTCCTGTATCCGATTTCCTAAATCGGTATTTCATATCCATCACACTTTTTCCTGTGTCTCCCGTAACGTCGTGTACGTGATAACTTGCAAACGCTGTAACCTGATGTACATTGGTGAGACGGGTAGATTCCTAGCCACTAGGTTTGCCGAACACTTACGGGATATCCGTAACTGTGGATCTTCTCCGGTGGCCCTTCAACAGCAATTCTCACCGGGGGGCACAGGACATTCAGGTCACTGGCCTGGTCTCTTGCCACTCTGGTGACCGGCAACGTTTCTCATTAGAGAACCGCCTTATTCTCAACCTTGGCACTCTTAAGCCCCATGGCATCAATGACCAGTTATACTTTCAATAATCTCTTAACCCCCCCCCCTTTTGCCCCCCCCCCCTGCTCTGCCTCCCTGCTGCTCCTTTAATCTTTACCTTACCATTATTTCGTCCTGCTCATCTCCTTGATACTGTTGCTCTCTATTGTGGTGGCTCGGCCGGGGCCCCCACCCAGGGTTTGGGGCTACAGTGACATGTCACGTTGCGATTGGTGTGTTGGTGGGTGGTTACGCCATGGGACTGGGACCGGTGCAGCTTCATCCGGGGTGGGTCTGTTGCGGTTTGGTACGTCGGTTTGATGGTTGATCTGTATCCCCTCGCTACCCCACTCTACTCTCTCTCTCTCTCTACGGGTTGTTTCACCCATGCTTCATCCTCCTCTTCTCCTTTAGATTCTTTGTCATACTCTGTCTACTTTCTCTATTTCCATTGCTTAGGGCTATGTCCGCTCTTTCTCTTGTGCCATTCTCTGTGGCCCGTGGGCGACACCACGTACCTATTATCATATTTCTTCTGGCCACTTTCTTATCAATTGGGGCGGCTACCCATACAGTTACGTAGCATGTGGTATGTGGTGACTGTTTGATGACTGACAAATTTAAATTTTTTTTTTTTTAAATAAATAGACTTTGCAGCGCCAACAGGCTTCCTGCTTCACACGACTTCGATGGCTCGGATGCAGTGGTTCCCCCATATATATTTATGGAGCCAGCGTGCAGTACGGGCAACGCCCCCAAACGGGTTGCAACGTACGGTTGGTCTCACACAGATGCGAACCTCGTTTCATCGGACACTTCGCTCCCCACGGTGCATGCCCCAAACCAAGGGATCGTGTATCGTGGCCAGAGTCTCTGTCCTTTGATCGTTGTTCCCATAGATGAGCTAGTGTACAGTGCGAGCAATACCCACATAGGGGTTGCGACGTGCGGCTAACTCATCCATTTATCATCTTCGGTTTATGCGACCGGTCTCATTTCCCAACACCTGGCCTACAAGGTACTTGTCGTTGTGGTTGTGACCTTGGTCCATCTTCCGTCACATTTTATTGGAACCTCTGCTACACCGACCTCCTTTTACTGCGACACTGTGGACAGATGACCCTTACTTTGTCACCTACGACGCTACGACCCTCCACTTCCTCACATGATTTGGCTGTAACTCCGGGTCTGCCTCCTCCCGCTATGGTCTTCTTTTCCTGTCTCCTTATTCCCTATCTTCTCTGGTGCCCTTATCTCCGGCACCCTCTTCCTATGTCTCGCTATATCAGCCTGATACCATCTCACGACGTGCTTCCCCGTGATAGTCCCATACCCTCCCTTGTTGAACCATCCCTGTGTCCTCTGGGCTCCCTCCCACCCGCACTTCACTTTCTTGCGTGACGTATCTCCGTCTAGGGGATTTCGTCGATCCACCACGACCCTTTTTTTTTTCTTTTTTTTCTTACCTCTGCATTTGTCTTATACTCTGTCTTCTTTCTCTATGGCTATTTACCTATTTACTTACGCCCCTTTACTCTCATCAGTTGGTATGCACTGTGACCATACCAGGATATTGTCTTTTCTATTGTTCCCGTTTCGCGGGTGTGTTTTCTTTTCACTTCAGCGCCTCGGGTACCGTAATATACTGTGGCATGTCTTTATTTTTCTAAACTGTACAAATACGTGCTATCATGACCCTTGATAGGAATCTGACTTTCACTGTCCATTCTTTACTTTATTGCCATTATGCGTGTGCTCATTCACATGGGAGGACCATAGACTAGTCGCTGCATCAGTTAGGTTATTTTACTACCATTTTATTCTCATATATCACAATTATCTGCTCATATTCTCTTCCTTCTGTTTGCTCATTTTCTTTTCTGTTCCTGCCGTTTTTTGGCCTCTTTTTCTCTCTCCCACCTGATCCCTCGTATCATCTCATTTTGCTCTTCCCTTACATCATGATTGCTTGTCTGTAGAATTCATTCTCTGTTGCTCCATCGAGACCAGCACCGTGCAGAGGTGATGGGGCTTAGTTCAGCCATCAGGGGCTGGAAACTAAGACTGGTCGGGCAGTCCCACTCGAGCAGGACCATAGTCCTGCCCTAGTAAGCAGAGTGCTGAAGACGGAGGCATCCAGCCAAAAGGCGCACAGATAATCAGGATGCCACGCACAAAACACAATGGAAACATGTCTACATCTATAAATAGTTATGGTGCCTGCCCTGTGGCGGACGTTCAGGCAGGGACGGTGCCGGGCCCTATACCTCGAAAGGGCCCAACCTCAGTTACTGGAAGTCCTTCTCAATTGTCCCGAGGAGCCAGGAGGCAAGGGAATAGAGCTACTGGCCAAACAAACAAACGACCAATAAAAATAATGCACTGGAATGCGGAGGGTGTCAACAGTAAAAGAGATGGATACAGCAAAAAATTGGAACTTGAAAATGTCCTCAGTGAAGAACAAGTTAACATATGCTGTATCCAAGAAACACACCTCAGCAGCGACATAGCCTTCAAAATCAGAGGCTACCAGTGCTACCGATCTGACCGAAAGGACAGGCGAAAGGGTGGAATTCTGACACTTGTTAAAAACAATAACAGCGCATGTCAGCTTGAAGTATATATGGAAGGGGCAGAATACCAGATGCTCCAACTAAAAACAGACAGTGCAGAATTCCATCTCCTGAACTACTACTGCCCAAATGATAAACCATTGGCACTAGACACAATTCCAGACAAAGAGAGACTTATGGTGTGTGGTGACTTCAACAGCCACTCTCAGAGCTGGGGCTACGATCATATCGACAAGAGAGGTGAGGAACTTGAGAGCTGGCAGGATGAAAATAATCTCATCCTTATTAACCAGCCAGCAGACTCGCCAACCTTCTACTCGAGAGCATGGCACACCACCTCTACACCAGACCTAGCATTCCACTCACCAGGCTTGGAATGGAACATCACACGTGTTGTTGGAAAGCAGCTTGGAGGTAGTGACCACAGACCAGTATTTCTGGAAATCCACAATGAATTTACCAAGGACAGCAGCACGCTCACTAGGTGGAACTATAAGAGGGCAGACTGGAAAATGTACCAGCATTTAACCAGTGTTCTAGCTAAGGACATGAACTTGGACAAAGACATCAATAGAGCAGTGAGTGAATTTAATAGATGTATACTACATGCTGCTAGTAAAACCATACCCAGGGGGGGCACGCAAAAACTACAAACCCTACTGGAATGATGAACTGGAAAAGCTGCAAAATGAGATGGAAACATCTAGACAGCAGGCTGAGAACAGACCTAGCCAAGAACATCACAACAAATATCAGCAAACAAAGGCTAAATTTCAAAGAGCCAAGTTACAAGCCAGACGGAGCAGCTGGAAAGAAAAAACAGAGTCGCTGAACCTAGAAAGAGATACTAGGAAATTATGGAAACTTGTAAAACAACTAAATGATGAAGGTACAGGGAGAAATACCAGGATCACACTTTATAAAGATAGTAACATTTTAACAGGTAAACATGCAGCTGATTACTTTGCAGATTCCTTTGCAGAAGACAATAACGTCAAAGTCAGCCCAGACAAACAACAGGAGGTTCGAGAGAACCAGCAAAACATTGGACAAGGTGAACCTATACCTGAAGTCATGGAGGCACCAATCACAATGAGAGAACTGGAGCATGCAATATCCAAATTGAAAATGAAAAAGTCCCCTGGAGCTGATGGAGTGTCCAATGAAATGATTAGAAACCTGGGAAGTGCAGCAAGAGCAAAGCTACTGCAGATCTTTAACACAAGCTGGTCCACAGGTAATGTACCACAGGCGTGGAGAGAAGCAATAATGATACCACTCCTCAAATCAGGAAAAGATGGCAACACAGTCTCCAACTACAGGCCCATCAGCCTCACAAGCTGTCTATGTAAAACAATGGAACGCATTATGAATCTTAGGATGCAGTGGTACCTTGAAAGTGAAAACCTTCTGGTATCACAGCAAGCAGGTTTCAGACAGTGCTACTCTACTGAAGATCAGGCAACCTACCTCTCCCAAGAGATTGAGGATGCCTTCCAAGAAAAGAAACTGGTACTAGCAGCATGGATAGACCTCAGGAAAGCATTTGATAAGGTCTGGAAAGAAGGGCTCCTAAAGAAATTGCGAAATTGCAGGGTTAGCTCAAGAATGTACAAATGGGTAAAAGCATACCTGCATAATAGAAGAGCCAGGGTACAATTAGATGGTCGCAAGAGCAAGAAAGTTCTACTGCGTCATGGAGTCCCACAGGGAGGAGTCCTGTCACCCACACCTTTCTTGGTTTACATCAATGACCTAGTTGCTGAACTACCACACGGGATCAAAGTGGCAATGTATGCTGACGACCTGGTGATCTGGTGCACGGAAGAACATGCAACAGTGGCCACTAAACAAATACAAAGAGCTATCGATGCCCTAACCTTATGGGCTAATAGATGGTGCGTCAGCATTAACACAGATAAGTGCAGCACTACACTCTTTACCCTCTCACCAAAACAAAAAGCTGGTCATATCAAGATAGATGGAGAGCTCTTGAAAGAAGACAAACAACCCACATACCTCGGAGTTACTTTTGATGATAAGCTGACATGGAAGCAGCACATAAACAAAGCAACAACAAAAGCCAGGAGGAAGCTAGCTATCCTGAGAAAACTAAGTGGAACCACATGGGGAGCCAGTGGAAATATACTCAGTAAAGTTTACCAGCAAGGCATAAGACCACACCTGGAATACGGTTCAGCTGCGTGGTGTCCTGCATCAAACACCACATTACAAGATCTAGATAAAGTGCAAAACCAGGCACTTAGAATAATGTTGGGAGCAATGAAATCAACACCCATAGCAGAGATGCAGAAAATGGGAAGAATGCAAACACTTGGCGAACGCAGAGACACAAAAGTACGAATTCAAGCAGAAAAGTTTCAGTGTATGCCAAGCCATCCAATGAAGGAAAGATTCCAAAATCTAGCAATGGGACGACTGAAAAGGAGCAGCTTTATCCATCAAGCTAAACGACTCCGAAGACAACTTACAGACCTACCTGAAGTTGACAGCCCCTTAAGGTCTGTACCAGAGCAAACTCCGTGGCGTGAAAGCCATGGAATGCCAATATACATTCAGACCCATGTGAAAGGAATACTAAGCGAGGACGAACAGAACAGTGTGCAGCGAATGACAGTCACCCTCAGTTTCCTGGATGAGGAATATCCACAAGATATATGGGTCAGAGTGTACACAGATGGGTCAGCACAGAATGCTGTGAGGAATGGAGGTGCAGGTGTATATATAGAATATCCACACAAGCCTAGAGATACAATCAGAACACCGACAGGAAAATTCTGCAATAATTATGATGCAGAAATCCAGGCAATTAGTGTGGCAGCTAAAAAAACTGCTGAACTCCAACTCTGACCTACAGCCTGTGGTATTCCTGACAGATGCAAGGTCAGTGCTTCAAGCTCTCCAGTCTGGAAAACTAACAGACTTAAAAAAACTACTTAGCGAATTGTCTTACCAGTATAGGGTAACCATGCAGTGGATACCCTCTCACTGTGGAATACCAGGAAATGAAAAAGCAGACAAACTGGCTAAGGAAGGTGCTGCCGAAGACCAACCAGATATACCAATCACCTACCATCAGAAAAAACAGTCAATAAGAAAGCCACAAACACCAACACAAGATGACTATCACAATATGAACAGATCAGGTTATAATTCTACGTCTCAGAACAGGACACAACCGACTCCGCAGTCACATGTATACAAAGTTCAAGATTGGCAACACGGCCATGTGTACATGTGGACAGGCAGCACAGAGTGCCAAACATATACTTCAAGAGTGTTCTGAGCATGAAACGCTGAGGCAGACATATTGGCCAGAGGAAACAACACTGGAATCAAAACTCTATGGGACACTGTATGAACTACAAAAGACAGTGAGTTTTATTAAGGAGACAGAATTACAGATATAGACATGTTTCAAGTGAACGAAAGAAGAATTCTCTGTTGCCACTTTTGAGGTGAGTATTTTTATTTTATTTTAATGTAATTTACTTGCTACCATATCTTTTCCTTTGTTCATCTCACATTCTTCAGTCTACTTTCTCCTCCCTACGTACTACTAACTTCTCCCCATACGTTTTTCTCACCTGTCATGCTTCCACATCTTTTCTTCCCTCATTACCTATCTGCTAT
Organism: Meghimatium bilineatum; assembly: GCA_034231615.1. Lineage (NCBI taxonomy): Eukaryota > Metazoa > Mollusca > Gastropoda > Stylommatophora > Philomycidae > Meghimatium > Meghimatium bilineatum. The sequence goes on from CM067299.1 coordinate 57,941,428, forward strand.
TGTCCTCATTATAACCCTATTTGTCTCCATAAGACTTGTTTTATTGTGGTCGTTTGTTTGTCCTGATGAAGGCTTTATAGTCGAAACGTCGTCTGTCTCTGTATCTCGTTGTTAAGTTGTTTTATGTTTCATTTTGGTAACACACCTACCTATTTTTGTATTTCTTGACATTTTGTACTGTATTGTACTACTGTCTGTATTGTACTACCCCTATAGTCTGAATGTTAAATCGAACACATTGGAAATAAAATGCTGCGAGAAAAGTGTGCGTATATAATTCTTGGTATGATCAAGGACCTACCTAATCAGCCGGAAATAAAGTTTAAAAAAAAAACAGCTGCGTCGATCCCACATTTTTAGTTATTGATGACGTTATTTACTGCCTTTTTAACCATAGATACACACTGGCTGCTGTAATCCTAAGTTTGTTAGAGGTGTACAATTATGTTAATGTCGTAACGACGGCTGCCAGATTCAGCGATCTTCGAGCAACACACACTTTGAAAGCCCCCCCCCTCCCCAACACAATCTGCTCGCCTTTCACTAGGCGATACACCCGTACAACCCTTCTAAAATAAATATATCGATCCCGAACCACTGATCGGTAATTATAGACAAATTAGACAAGTGTAACAATTTGCGTGGGGGGGGGGGTGACTTCTCATATTTCGTATAATACGTAGGCTCTGGATATGTGATCGAACCTAATTCTTTAATGTGATATATCTTTATCAGAACTCTGCCCATCACACTCAATGCCGTAGATACTCATTCAGTAAAAAAAGGGAGGGGGTGTGGTGTTTGCACAAAAAAACCATCTACTGTAGTCAGTAGAGGTTGCACATCAATATGCAGGTCGGAACATACGTTTCACGATGTGTAATCCAATGCTGTTGCATTTAACGAACCCGAGCTTTCCATTGGACTCAATTTCAAGACTGGTGATCATCTCCAACTTTTGCGTTGAAAGAACACAGAACGATACGTTTTTTTTTTGTTGGTTGTTGTTTTTTTTCCCCATAGATGAGATCACTGCGTCAAGTTCTTCGTAAAATTTGTATTTTCTATCATCTGGGTTCAGAAGTGTCGGAGCATAGACGCCAATTAGAGTTGTAAAAATCGTAATATAACTTTTCTCTGGTACGTACCGCACAATTAGCAGTTTCTCATGCAGTTTCTAATTGTCTGTTGAGGTATTTTAATGTAGTTTTTAATACAGAACCATTAAACGGTTCTCCCACTCTTCCTAAGTTGGACATCAATGAATGTAACAATATTATGAATCCCCTTCCTGTAGCACAAATTCACTAAAAAATATACAACTGAATTTAGAAATGTCCTGATCATTAGTTTGCTACTCTGTATGACATATAAGTGTTACTCTTAACGGACTGGTTCAATTCCCGTTAGACTCAATAATTTTTATAAATTGTCCTCTGGCTTCCTACTTAAAATTACTTATATAAATGTGTTGAAGCATTAACCATATGTACTGTAATTTTTAAATTATTTTGTTAGATTCGTTCTTGGGGCAGGGGGGAGGGGAATCGATTTTTGTTCTGGATGCAAAGTTTACATATGAGCTGGCAACACTACTCTTTCCACAGCGCTGTATGCAGGAGTTACCTCCACTAAAGATAAGGATGATAATTTTAGGGAATATGGCGGTGCATACAAGGTACAAGTTAGAGCTGCTAGGAGTCTCCTAATACCAGGTATTCCAGTACTCCAACGTAAATCTGGAGGAAATACAAGTAACAGGTTCGTAAAGTATTAGGTGAATTTCTGGTATAGGGGTATAGGTCTCCGTTGGGCTATACATAGCACACTGTTTACATTAACGTCACGGATTTCCCTTGAAAAACCAATCATACCGGTTCACGCCTTAGACGAGAATTCTTAGAGAATTAATTATTAATTCTAAACACTAATTCTAATCCTTCTCTCCACCCCCCCCCCCCAAAAAAAACCAAAAAAAAAAACCATCTATAAACTAATTATAATCCTTTTAACTTCCCCTTCCCAAAATCTACAATCTTACGCAACTTATCTAACACTGCAAAGGTTAGGTAATACATCGAAAGTAGAACAAAGGTCAAAACGGAGACCTACACTAGAAATTGCCTAGTTATGAATATAAAGTTACATTTCTAGTTGTTTGTTTCGATCCCCGGGTCACAGTGAAGACTTAAACCGTAGTTGCGCCATATTAATTAATAATAAGAGCTGTTACCCTGTAGGGCACAAGTTGCTTTTAATTCTTCGTTGTGCCCTTTGTTCTAGTTTCGCGGTATTACCTAACCTTTGTTGTGTGATTGTGCAAGCTTAAGGTTAAGTACTTACAGTACGGTACCTCGCTCCGTGTGTAGCGCGCAGAAATGATGATCGTTCAGTACAAATCATCTAATTTTTTTAAAAATATGTACATTAGAAAATAAAAAGAGTATGCATAAGTTCGTCTTCTTCTTCTTCTTTTTCTTCTTCTGCGTTCAGCATCTGTGGTCATGCTATACCGTCAGGCCTGTCGTCAAGACGAAGTCCACTGTCTTCTCCAGGTCAGAGCGGCTGCCCCATAGCTTTTGCCTCACGTCTGTATCCTCTGTACAGGTCTGCTGTCTCTGCTCTTTGTATGTTGGACAGTCCTGAAGTATGTGTTCCGGGTCTGGGTTCCGGATCCGCATGGACATTCATCTGTGTATGAGATCCTTAATCGGTAAAGGTGACCCAACAGTCTGCAATGGCCTGTTCTGAGGCGAAATATTGTGGTCTGTTGATATTAGCACAACGAAGAATCCAAAGCAACTTTTACCGAAGGTACAAAAAAGAAACAATTCCGTCACATAATTATCTGCTTCTCTTCTGGTGTCCCCCTTCTGTGACAGGTCTTCTTGTAAACATTCTAACGCTTCTATAATCTGAGGATAAGATTTTAGAATAGCTTCAGTTGCAACAGCATGTGCTTCCCATCTGGTTTCGGAAAGAGACTTTACCAGCGTTTCATTTGCAAGGTTTCCTTTCAGAATCTTCTATCTGTTGGTTGAAGATGAGAAAAAAGTATTGATCGGTTGCACTGTATGGAAGAAGTTTACTGCCTCTAAACAAGAGTCAACGGAACTTCTGCCTACCAGATTTAGTGAATGGACAGCACAGGGTATGTATATAGCAAACTCATTTTCATTTAGAATTTTTTTTCCTGCATGCCCTTGTAGCATCCAGACATATTAGCTGCGTTATCGTAGGACTGACCTCTGCATTTCGAAAAATCAATATTGCAAACTTCACGTAAGTACTGCAACACTTGTTTAGCCATACCTTCACTGGTGTGACTTTGCAGCTCCAAGAAAGTCAAAAAGCGCTCAAGGGGCTCTCCATCTACCACATATCGAAGAACAACGCTTAACTGATCGATATGTGAAATATTGGCTGTTGAGTCTACTGACAAGCTGAAATAACCGGAAGCCTTTACTTCATCTACAATTGCTTCATGGACTTTTTGGGACATAATTTCTAATTTTTTTTGGCTAAATTAGTAAAATCTACATCAGTAAGTAGTCTATACAAATGTTTGAAAATGCAAAGTAGTTCTAAGCCGTTATGCAAATGTACAGTCATTCAATGTCACGTCGACAAATTAGCACTATTCACAATTGTTTTCATTAGCAGACCAAAACGGAAGGGAATTTTTCGCTACGCATTAGTGCGTTAGGTAGCACAAACATATCCTAAAAAGGTCCAAAAATAGCACCAAAAAACCTCGAAGAAAAATAGCAAAAAAAATATATGTTGGACGTATTTTAACCCCCCCCCCCAAAAGGTTGTGGGACCAAGGTTAAATAATGTTCGATTCAATATTACATTTGGGATTTGCTAATGCCATGTCGATTACGCGCAGCTACCGGGACAATATACACATTGTTCTTGAGGACTTGTGGTACCTCCCAAACGCTTGGTGCCCTAGGCACGTTCCTTGTTTGCCTAATGGTATTGTATTTTTTTACAAATGTTAGTATACCTCCTTTGACTCTTTTGGATCGATATTGGCGGAAGGACTCATAACCCTGAATAGAGAATATCTGTGTGTTTTTTAGGTGAGTCTCTTGTATGCACATTATGTCGATCTGGTTTTTCCTTGTGAATTCATGTAGTTCAGGCTTTTTGTTTCGCACTCCTTCCGCATACCACTGGGCAACTCTATTCGGTTTGGTAAGTAACACTACTCTGCTTTATCCTGACCTCCTGGTTAGCAGAGGCACCAGTAGCTTGGGTGAGCCCTTTCGAGGCAAGGGGCCCGGCCCCGCTCCTCCCCGGTTTTAGCTGATAGGAGCGGCGCCATTTTGATAGAGGTGATTGTCACATGACCACATTTCTGTAATAGCATGTGCCTCCTAATTTAACCCAGTATCTGCGCAATCGCTGGCTAACACACTCCATCTGCGGCAGGTTGGGTTGTGTTTTTTTTTATATCTGGGATGTCTCACACAGCCTTTCCACTTTCCATCTCCCGATGGCACATACAAGGCAGTAGTTGTTGTATAGAGTGTTCCCTATTAGGAAATCTGTCTTACCGGACTTATGATCTCAAGTGTTTTCCTGCTCAAATTATCCTACTCATGTGCTTCTCCTGTAACCTTATCCTACTCCAACACCCCCCCCCCCTACTGGCACGTACCTGAGTTTATAGCGGCTCATACTCGCTTGTTGCTGCCAGTCACTGGACATATGAGGTATCTCAGCAAGGATATCATCGCCTCCTGATATCTCATCCTGTCCTCATAGTCAGTAACATCGGGTTGGTCAGCGGCTGCTTATTTCCCCAGAGGCCTATTCGCAGCTGGTCTCTATAGAAGCTTTTCCACTATCTGCCACACGTGGACGCTCCTGGTAGGGGTCGGTAGCCCCCCCCCCCCCCGGAAAATAGTTATAATTGCAACAACAATAATATATAGTTAGTGGAATCCCTCTATAGCGCATACATTTCTTGCACATGTTTATATTTATCAGTAACAATAGTGTACAAAACCCTCAATTATTGGTATTCTTTATTGTGTATACAGTCTATAGAGTGAATTTCTATTATTACATCCATATTTTTTTCAGTGCAGACCAAGTTGATATAATGAGCTTTGACTGTACAATTATATACAATAAAGAATGAACTAGTTGAGGATTTTGAAAAATGTTAAATAGAGAATGCTGTTATTAACGTGTGCTATATAAAGGGATTCCACTGTATTTTACTACATTATTTCCTATCATCCTAGAAGACACATTTGATTCTTTTTTACGAAACCACAGACCTCTAGATACACGGATATATACTCAGGTCCGTAGATAAGGGGAGGGGGTTTGGTGTTGAAATTCACTCTTAGCAAATCGAAACATGACCTTTAGTACTAGCAGCTTGGCCAACAGATGGGTAAAAAGACACACACAAAAAACCCCTCCCTAAGCGAATTTAGAAAAAATAAAGATCGCCAAAAAAATTTTTTCTCAAAAAAGGGTCTGAAACAAGAAAACATGCACATGACCTTTTTTGTAGAGAAAAAAAACCACCTCATTGAGTAGAAGATATCTATGGCCCTAGATATACTGTCGAATTTACCAAAACATGATATCAGTTGATTCCCTGTCAAAAATAATCATGCAGGGAACAATTGAAAATGGAAGGAACAGAGGAAAGACAAAGAAAATCTTGGACAGACAACATCAAAGGATGGACCAGTCATGATTTTATCTACACTCATATGCATTGCTGAGGATATAAATCGTTGGAGGGGTCCTAGCATGATGCATTAAGCGACCCTGGCAGTTTATGGGTTTCATTGATATAGATAGATCCAATATTATTATTTTCAATCCACATCCTTGCTCAATTAATGGCTTCATATGTCTAAAATAATTGTTATTACCTTTCATATATTAACTTCTTATAATTTTTAAAAGGGGAAAAAGTGAAACCGCTGGAGATAACCAAAGACAACCAGACAACAGTGGTAACACACGACCACCTCGCATTACTGCTGTTGGTAATGATCGACCCAATGACAGAAGACCACGACCAGAAGGAGGCAAAAGACCTCGTCCTGGAAACAACAAAGATGGTTTACCAGCGGGAGTGAACCGTAAAATGATGCGTCTGGCAGAAAAAATCCACACTGCTAGTACACCATTTTCTGCCCGGCTTTACAATACTTTGATATCCAAGTCACAGCGCAACTTTGTGATCTCTCCCTTCAGTGTGCACACTGCATTGACAATGACAATGCTTGGTGCCAAAGGTCGTACTGAGAAAGAGATGTTTGTTGCACTAGGTAAGTAGAACACTTATTCCTATTCATTATTCTAGAAGTAATTCCATTTGTTAATAAATTTTGTATTAATTTTATCCACATTAAAATATTTCTTGCTTACCACCTTGGAGTATTTCTTTTTATAACATTTGAGTATTTCATCTGATCACATTGTAGTATTTCTTTCTGATTACATTGAAATATTTCTTCATTATCACCTTGAAATACTTCTTCCTGGTCATATTAGAGTATTTCCTGATCACATTGGATTTCTTTCTATCAAATTGGAATACCCCTGGTCACCTTGGAATACTTCCTGTTTACCTTGGATTATTTCCTGTTCACCTTGGATTACTTCCTGATCTGATTGCTTCAGGTGTTGTAGTCCCCCTTATGTCCATCATCTCCTTAGTCGCTTCTAACGATATCTACTGCAGATCACATTTACCGTTCTTTTGCTCATATTTGGACCCCAGTAACAAATGAGAGATAATTTTGTACATTAAAAAATAGCATAATATTTCACAATAATTCAGTCTTATTCATCAAGGAATGGTGATTCTCAGGACAAATATTATTGTATAGCATACATGTAATACTAGATAATGTGCTTTGTCTGTTGTGTTTTCTCTAGTACATTCACTAAAATTTATTTTTGTAAGATAAGGAAAGTATGCCATGATTAACACAATCTTAAATCAAGAAAAACACATCTGTACATCAAGATAAGCACATAATTAATTTAAAATAAATACACAATTATATCAAGATACACACATCATTATATCAAGAAATACACATGATTACATCACAAGATACACATAATGACACCAAGATAAACATATAATGTTTGTTTATATATAAAACATTATACACTTTTTTCTTAGTATCAAATAACCTTGACACGGAAAAAGCGAATATTATAATAAAGATTATATGGCTCTGTGCATAACATAACAATGTAAAAAGTTGAACTATTATGACATGAGTTAGTCACATCTGCTGGTCATGTACCCAATTCTAAAATGTACTTGTTTTCCACCAAAATTACTGAACTTCATCGTTTTCTTTCCTGAAGACATGTGCATAAACATTGTTTGAGGAAAATATATCTGACAGCTATGCAGTAAACACTGGAGTAAAGCAGGGATGTGTTTTATCCCCCACCCTTTTCGGAATCTTCTTTGCAGTGCTTCTGAAACAAGCTCTTGCTGATGCAGCTGGTGATGTTTTCATCCACATTCATTTCGATTGATCACTCTTCAATTTAGCGCATCTCAGAGCAAAGACGAGATTATCAGAAATACTCATGAGAGAATCAGAGAACTTCTCTTCGCTAATGATGCTGCTCTAGTGGCACACAATGAGTCTGCCTCAGTTCCAAATTGACAACATGGTAACGGCCTGTGAGTTGTTCCCTATGACACTAAGCTTCACACACACAGTGGTAATGTGTCAAGTATCTACAGTACCAACAAACATCACATTTAACAGCAACAATATAAAACAAGTTATACAATTTTGCTATCTAGGTTCCACAATTACGCTACCCTTTCTCTAGATAATGAAATAAATACACACAAAGAGAACACAACTACAGATTTACCAAACATGCGTGTTAAGTACACTATACATGGATCCCAAACATGGACTGCTTACACAAAACATGAGAGGAGACTTAACGTCTTTCATAAAAGATGTCTCCGCAAAATTTTAAACGTTAAATGGCACAATAAAATAATCAATATTGAAGTGTTATGCTGCGCTCAGCTACCAACTGCCATGGAAACGCTTAGTAGAAAAAAGATGGCGATGGTTGGGTTACGTCCACAGAATGACAAACTGCCGCATTCCAAAACAAGTACTATTCAGAAAACTGTCTGAAGGAAAGCAGGCCCATTGTAGACCAATGCGAGGTATAAAGACATTTATAAGTTCTTAATGAAAGATTTCTCCATAGCCCCCCCCCCCCCCCCAAACTGGGAAAACACTGCAGAAACTCGGACTGTCAAGAGACACAGTCTGTGTGCAGTGGCAACGTTGTTTGGGAACAATATGTTGAAAGATATGGAAGAGAAAAGAGGAAAACAAAAATCCTCTGTTGCTTTAACACTATCGCTTAATATATTCACATCCCTGAGAAAAAATGTTCATTTCCCATTTTCTCTTTTTGCTCAATACCATCTGCAAGACGCAAAAGGCGATACATATTACGAGAGGAGGGTGTAGTTGAATACTACAGCCTCCCCCACCCCCAATCACCAGGCTTTAATAAACACATTAAATCCAGATAACTAGAGATTGGAATCACAAGGAATTAGACTGGAAACATATCAGGATAGAGACAAGTGTAAAATTAATGGCCATGCCCTACTCAACCGAGGGTGTATACAGTCAGAGAGTACTTGAAACCCAGTATTAGATGGTGATAACACATGATCAGATGTTGCTTTCTTCTTGCAGGTCATAAACTAGCTAAACTGCGCAATAAGAAACCACATCAGGCATACAAAGGACTTCTAACGTCACTGCAGAGTGTCCATGAAGAGGTCAAGGTCACAAGTGCCAATGCTGTCTTCGTGAAACCTAGTATTCCTTTAGAAGATACTTTCAGGTACACTTAACAACTTGTTTATTTCTTTATTCTTTTTCTTCTACTGTCTTTTTCTTCTTCTTTTACGTTCGTTCTCAAACTCCTGCAGATTAGCAGGATGTAGTCCGGAGAACGGAATGCGCTGTGTCATGATTTACATCATTGCTGCGATATCTGCACCTTTCGGCCTGACACATCCGACTTCAGCAAGGCTTTGGGTCACTTACCCTATATGGGATGAGACAGCCAACGTCATCCAATAACCTCCTTTGTCGCCTTTTACGACATGCGTGGAAGGTAAACAGTTTTGCTATTCTTTGCTCCCCTTTCGGGCCCCGGCAACACACGGGCGTTCTACTGTCTGTTTTGTAAAGTAGACTAGTAGCCCACAGTAAGCTATTTCCTATACAATTCATGTTCGATAGTCTTATTACAACACCAATAACATGAATAACGATAACAATATGATAACTGCCAATGTATCTGTTCTATTTCAGGCAGGGCTTAACCCAGTTCTACAATGCCACCTTCGACAGCTTTCAACTTCAACATCCACAAGGACCGGAAGCTCCTATTAACTCTTGGGTATCCAATGTCACATCAAACAAAATCCAGAATCTTCTATCTGCCGGTTCTATCACGCCTCTAACTGCTTTAGTGTTGATCAACGCTGTATATTTTAAGGGTCCTTGGAGTAAACCTTTTACCGCATCCTACACAAAACCTAGTCAGTTCACATCGTTGGCTAATGGTGTCCAGACTGTTGACATGATGTTTGGGTCAAACCCCCACAGGTTAGTTTTTGTTCACAAACATTATTGTGTCATGTATTTACTAGTTGCAAAGAGCTGCATCACAAATATCTACATCATTACTGTGTTTTCATGGTGAAGTGGCCATTTGTGTGTTCGAAATCAGGCCACAATTTATTGTTTACAAGTGCATTTTATCTGAGGTACATAGAAATTATCGCTTGAGCTTTGGGGTTACATGGTTTATAGTAATAATCATTCAAGGCAGTGCTCTGAATACAGAAGTAATGGTTGTTTCAAAGAAATACACACTGTCAATAATGCAGTATTACTTTCATTGTTGCAAAATTAAATTGGGCGGATAAAGTCAAGTATCTTGGCACCATTTTAACGTCAGATGGCAGGTGCTCCAGTGAGATCAAGAACAGGATAGCACAGGCCAAATTAACATTTCAAAAAATATAAACATTCTATGCAATGTATTAATATCAATGAATACACAAGTTCGAGTGCTAGAATGTTATATTGAGCCAATCCTTCTTTATGGAAAAGAAGCATGGACAGTAAACAAAAGTGCCCAAGATAAGCTGGAGGCAACAGAGATGTGGTTTTTAAGAAGAATAATGAAAATTCCATGGACAGCCTAGAAAACTATTGTAGAAGTTCTTAGAGATGCTGAAGTAAATGATAAATTATAGCAAAAATTAGAAACAGACAATCCGGATTTTTAGGGTATGTCATGAGAAAAATTAAGCTTGAATATTTAGTAACCACCGGAAAGATCAAGGGGAGAAGAGACAGTGGAAGACAAAGAGAGAAATTTTTGGATGGGTTGTCAATGTGACACAAAAAGAAGTCACCAACTGAACTTATTAACAATACAAGAGACAGAGAGTTGTGGAGAAGCATGATCGTCTATGCCACTCTGCATGGCACTTGATTGATATTTTTAAAAAGACATAAACGCTAAAGCCAGGACACCATTTGCTATTTGGAAAATAAAACATTTGAAGAGCAAATGATATAAACCTACACATCAAACTCTGGATCCTTAATACAAATAAGAAAACGGTACTGTTGTATGACTCATAAACAAGATCGAAGATGCGCTTTTTATAGGGAAGGGATATGTAGATTACCTTGAATAAAGGTAATTTCTTTATTTTCATGAACGATTTTGGAAAACCATTCGGGGTTGAGGGAATTTACCAACTTTTCTGGCTTTTTTTTGTTGTATTTCTTCTGCATTCATTCTCAGACTCCTGCACATTAGCAGGATGTAGAACTCAGAACGAAATGTGTTATTTCATAGTTATCTTTACCTTTCTGCCTGACACATCCGACTTCAACGTGGCTTCTTACTAGAATATTGTGTATGTTTATACAATAGTAAATTAAAACAATATTTTAGTTATATATATCTTCTTCTTCTTTCTGTCCTCATGTACTTTTCGGTGTTGAGGGGAGAGTGAGTGTACGGTCTTTTGCCCTTCTATTTGCCTCTTTCGTTGTTATATTTACGAGTGTCTCTGATACATATATGATTAACTATATATATATATATATATATATATATATATATATATATATATATATGATTAACTAATTTGTTTCTTGCAACAAATATGTTTACATCATCCGGGGTTGATTCATGTCCTGGGTAGTTAGTTGTATTGATCATTGGTAGAATCTCCAAATGTAGTGAATTTGCAATTTTTGTTATTGCTTTCCAGCTATGCAAACCATCATGACACAGAAGTAATTGAATTACTGTACAAGGGGGACAGAATAGCTATGTACATCCTGCTTCCAAATATTGGATCCAACATCACACATTTGCAGCAGAAGCTAACAAAACCTGAGCGACCCGGCCACAACCCCATTGATCCCTACTTCGAGAATCTTCGCCAAGAGTATTTAAGATTATTCCTCCCCAAATTCAGAATTGAGACTGATGCCATTGAACTTAAACAACCTCTGAAGGACATAGGAATTGTAAGAGCATTTGATGCTGACCAGGTAAGACTGCGACTAACCTGTATCTTAATATAATGGTTACGTAATTTGCCTATCTACACAAGGTCAAATTCAATACTGGGTCATGCCATCTTGTCCACAAGTGCATATTTCAAAGATCTCTCTCTGTATTATCACTTAAACACTTTTGCTGCCAAGTCTTTTTAAAACAAGTGTTTCCTACTGCCACGCCATTTTGTTTTAGGTTTGATGAGTTTTGCTCTTCATCTTTGTAAGAAATCATTAACAATGATGAGTGTTTAGGTTTGATTTGTTTTGATCTGGATTGTTTTAAGTAATCATTAAAATCAACCAATAACATTAGGGTTTTTAATCAAGCCCAAGGATAGGGGAGGGTTCGTGTGTTAAAAGGGGTGTTCCTGTCAAACAGTGAAATTTACACAAGAAAACATACAAATGACTTTTGTTTAGGCAAAACCCGCTCTGGTAATCATATCTACAGACCTATTTTGAATCTTTTAGAAGTAGTTAAACAAGAATACATTTTCCAAAAATGTTTATCTCAATCTTCTATTTTTAAAATGTTTCATTTTATTTTATGAATGATATTTTCTATCAATGGCAATGCCACGTTGTTTTTAAAGCGCGTGTCCATCACTCAAAACTATCTCATACCAACCTATGACACTGACAGTCATTACTTGGATCGTAGTACAATTCCGTATCTGATTCTAAGTCTGTTTTATCGCTAATAAGTCAGAATAAGAATCATGTTCGACCGGTATCACCAGCCACATCGTATATTTTGAAGTGTTCGTTGAAAACCGCAAAGATAATTATTAAATTTTCCATTGTCAGCGTTTAATCAATCCACTAATTGGTTCTGCCATTTGAAAATATTTGTAATAAACAGGAAGTTCAGCACTGTCTAAAACATAAAGAATCAACAGTAAAATGCCATATTCGAAGAAGACATAAGTCATCCGTATCAGTGACGGGGATTTTGTGTTTGACGCTAAGAGTAGTCCATGCCAGTGTTCAACTACAAAGTTATATAGATCTACTTTGAGTGGTACCATGTAAAGGGGACGGTTTAAATGGTTTAGCAAGCTGCAATATAGCAGGGTATGCTCCACTGGCTGTTCATATGAACACAGATGATGTATGTGTTTGACTGTAGTATTGAAGATCTATGTTCCATATTGCAATGTCTCTCTCGTTTATGTATTATACTAACTGGCAGAACTTATCAGAGATTTCCAAAACTTTCCCTAACAATCTTGCATATATTTTATTCAGGCGGATTTCACAGGGATTAGTAGCATTGGCGGTCTCTACATAGATAAAGTATTTCATAAGGCTTTCATCGACGTCAATGAGAATGGTACAGAAGCTGCTGCAGCTACAGCAGTGGTCATTGGAGTCAGGTAATTATTTCTACAAATTTAATTCCTTTTCCACAAGGCATAAGTACAAGCACACCTTATATAATCTAAGAAGTCACACAAACACAACATACTAAAACTATTTAGTCACACAAACACAACATACTAAAGTAAGAAGTCACACAAACACAACATACTAAAACTATTTAGTCACACAAACACAATTCACTGAAACTAAAGATTCACAAACACAACTTACTAAAGCTAAGAAGTCACACATATAAATATAATTTAATAAAACTAAGGAATCACACACACAGTTTGCTAAAACTATGGAGTGACACAAACACAGCTTGCTAATACTGGAGTTGGAGTGCATCACAAAGCAAGACCCAGAAGATGATGGAGGTCTGCTACAGACAACCTGCAATATGGAGGCTGCACATAATTTTATTCTACAGCGTTCATTCTCAAAACTTCAACTGAATCTCTTATTGCAGAACAATGGTCCTACTAGATTTCTAGCAGGATGCAGTCCAGAGAATGGAAAATGCGTTGTGCCACCGTTTTGTTTGTGCCAATGGCAGGACACATCCATCTTCATCTGTGCAGTACATACTAATGGTGATGATAAATAGTAAAGTAAAGTTAACCTATAGCATTTATTAATGCCATATGTTAAGAGATGTTAGCAGTCTCACATTTCAGTGGCTCTGCTATATGAGGGCGGTAGTCATCTCCTCTCCCTGGCAGTCTTTACTTCATTGATTAGTCTGGTACACAATTAAGACTGGGTCAACCCGGGAGTCATTGCGGTCTGAAAAACATTTCCGCCTCAACTGGGAAATGTACCCAGGACCATTCATATGCGAGCCACTGCACTACACTGCCCCTCAAAGTGTAAATTTCATTCATTCAATTTCCTTTTGCGCTGAAGTTAGGGCATAGGGCAGAAGTCAGATCTCTCCAATTCTGTCTGTTCAAAGCTATTCTGTGCAGTTCTTGAATAGTATGAATATTGGTTGTTTTACTTTCTCTAAGTATTGTTCTTCTGAGTGTTTCTTTTGGTCTACCCCTTGCTCTTTTGCCTGTAGGTACCCATTCAAAAGATTGGTGGTGTATTCTGTTGGTGTCTGTGCGTAGGACATGCCCGATGTAGGACGAACAGCGTTTTCTGATAACATCTGTGATGCAATTTTGATGTGTCTCTTCTCTGATTTTATCAAAAGTGTAAATAGTACATCATATATAGATCATGTACATCATCTATATCAATGTATGGGATGTTATCAAGGTAGACAAGAACTTCTCTTATCATGTTCATCTATTCATAACACTTTATATGGAAGTCAAGAACAACTACAAAAACATAGAGATTTTATAATATGGAGTGTGCTGCCCAAGAACAAAAACTAACAGCAATGGGTAGAAGAAGATCTAAGATTTATCGATTAAGAATTGTACTCACTAAGAGAGCTGGGGTGGGGACTAGAGATAGTATACAACCAACATGTTACTATGACTATAAGTACGAATACACTTTGTCATCTGCTGAAAGAGACTGAGCACACGTGGGTGTGCTATGATCACTACAAATAAATAGCGATGTGCTTAGCAAAATATACATTACCAAATTTGTCTTTTTTTAAATATTTCTCTTACATTCTCACTATATTTTTTTTACCTACAGATCAACTCCGCGGGCAAGAGAGGTGAAAGTTGATCGACCCTTTATGTTCATCATAAGAGATAAGGCATTGAAAGAGATATTGTTTATTGGAACATATGTTGGTTCTAATAAATAGGACTTACCCTTTGTCCCATTTATTAGATTGTAATGTAAGGGCTTTTTCACCCTTCTGTCACATTCTTCTGTGGCTTTGTATGTATTTTTAAATATCTCTATCCGTGCAAGTTTCTGCTTTGCTTTTGACACATACCAAAATTACTTAGCGACCACTTTTATAATGACTTTATCAGGTGCATATATAGAATATCCACACAAGCCTAGAGATACAATCAGAACATCGACAGGAAAATTCTGCAATAATTATGATGCAGAAATCCAGGCAATTAGTGTGGCAACTAAAAAACTGCTGAACTCCAACTCTGGCCTACAGCCTGTGGTATTCCTGACAGATGCAAGGTCAGTGCTTCAAGCTCTCCAGTCTGGAAAACTAACAGACTTGAAAAAACTATTTAGTGAATTGTCGTACCAGTATAGGGTAACCATGCAGTGGATACCCTCACACTATGGAATACCAGGAAATGAAAAAGCAGACCAACTGGCTAAGGAAGGTGCTGCCGAAGACCAACCAGATATACCAATCACATACCATCAGAAAAAACAGATGATCAAGTCAATAAGAAAGCCACAAACACCAACACAAGATGACTATCACATTATGAACAGATCAGAACAAGTTATAATTCTACGTCTCAGAACATGACACAACCGACTCCGCAGTCACATGTATACAAAGTTCAAGATTGGCAACACGGCCATATGTACATGTGGACAGGCAGCACGGAGTGCCAAACATATACTTCAAGAGTGTTCTGAGCATGAAGCGTTGAGGCAGACATATTGGCCTGAGGAAACAACACTGGAATCAAAACTCTATGGGACACTGTATGAACTACAAAAGACAGTGAGTTTTATTAAGGAGACAGAATTACAGATATAGACATGTTTCAAGTGAACGAAAGAAGAAGAAGAAGAATAATGACTTTATGGTTGATGATCATTTGAACCTTATCGTGCCTGTGGACTGCCAGAGCCCAAAAGGGCAGCCAACAATAGCAACAGTACTATCTGTCATGCATGTCAGGATAGGCAATAAAGGGAATTTTGGGGTGGAGTTGGTTGTCCGTCCCATAGATGGTTTAAGCTACCCAGACGCAATGCTGAAGTCTGTGTGTTAAGCCATAAGGCGCAGACATACTGCAAACCATTCATCATCATTAAGTGCCGTCTCCGCAACGAAGGTTGGCTGCAACGTATCTCCAACATCTCCTGTCTCTTGTCTTGGTGATGCCCTCTGCTAGACTGTAACCTGTCCATCGTGTGATGTTACTCTCCCACTTGTATCTCTGCCTACCTCTTGTTCGCTTCCCTTTGACTTTACCCTCAAGTAAGGTCTTCAATATAGTGTCATGTCTTTTAATGTGTCCAAAGTATTTTATTTGCCTGATCTTTATTTCTCTTACTAGTTCTTTCTTCATATTAAGTGTCTTTAGCACCTCTTTATTTGTTTTCTTCTCTTTCCATGATGTTCTCCCTATTCTTCTATATACCCACATCTCAAAGGCATCAATTTTGTCTTCTAATTGTTTATTTAGTGTCCATGTTTCTGAGCCATACATTAATATGGAATAGATGTAGCATTTTATAATTCTCATTTTAACTTGTTTGTAATTTGTTTAGATATTAATAATTTCCTCATGTCATTGAAGGTACTTTTAGCCATTTCTATTCTCCTTTTAACTTCTGTTTCACATCTGCCATCATTTGTGACTATGTGTCCAAGATATTGATACTGTTTTACTTGTTGTAGTTTCTCTCCCTGTATGTTTGTTTACCTCCTGTTCTTCTGTGTCTTTGCTGATTATCATGGTTTTTGTTTTTTGAATATTTATATCCAGTCCATATTCATTACTTGATTTATTGACTTGATCTATTAGTCTATTAGTAAGGAACAGTATCATATGCATATCTAAGGTTGTTTATTTTCCCATTGCAAACCATTACACGTGTTCTATTCTTTTGACTACACCCTGCAGGAGTAGGATAATGAACACAGAAGAAGAACCTCAAGCAGAGAGTAATTGAAGTCAAGCATGATCCAAATATAAAGAAGTTTCTATAAAGATGGTTTAAAGAAATGCTATATAATTACAATAAGTATCTTATACCTTACTGTCGTTAAGGCAACATTACCCGAGCATGAAATCCTGTTACTCATTTCCAAGTAGCTGGATAAACCATGTTCGTTTTATGTTGTTGCAAACAACAATGATAAGTGAGCTCAAGTCATCTATTTGGCAGGGAACTTTTTTTGTCCGTGACCCACTTTCATGCACAGCTTGTTTAAATGGCACCATGGTACCTCCGGCATGATTATGGTTAAGAACAACTGCTGTAGACAAAGATGGACACAAGACATCTCAGAGACTGAATATTTGCTGATACATGCAAGTCATTTTCTTAATTTGTTCCTATTACTCCTGCAGGTTAGCAGAATGTATTACAGTGTATACCATTTACAATAAAGTTCCCTATTTAACAATTTTCAAAATCCTCAATTAGTTTCATTAATTAGTATGTACTGTCGCCTGTGTGTTGCCGGGGCCCGAAAGGGGAGCAAAGAATAACGACACTGTTTACCTTCCACGCATGTCGTAAAAGGCGACTAAGGAGGTTATGGGATGGAGTTGGTTGTCCCATCCCATATTGGGTCAGTGACCCAAAGCCATGTCAAAATGTACATCACATCCTTTAAAAACTCCTGCCTATCTTTAGCTAATCTAATCTTTCTGTCATTGTGATTTCATGCCTTTTTTCTCATTTCTCTGACATGATCCTCTTCATTACAGTTTTTTTTTTCTAGACTGTCATGTGTAGTATGGCGATAATATTGTAGTTTTCTGAAATAAACATTAATTTCTCTATGGATGCTACTAGTGATTGGGTTTTATGTTCCATTGTATTAACACAGAACAACCGTATGAGCAGTGAAGGGTGTTTTCAACGGACTTCCAACATCATCTGCCTCTTTATTTTGGTGGTCCGCTCTGCTAGACTGTAACCTCTTCATCTCATGGTGTTTCTCTCCCAGTTGTATCGCTGCCTACCTCTTCATCTCGTGGTGTTTCTCTCCCAGTTGTATCGCTGCCTACCTCTTCATCATTTCTTTGAAGTGGTCATCTTCTTTTTGTAGGGTCTCTTTTGTTGGGTTTTTTTCTGTTACTGTGTTACTCCATCTTTTGCCAGCGTATCTGCCGTTTCATTTCATGGTATGTCAAAGTGGGATGATATCCATTGTTGTACTAATCTTCTTTGAATGCACACTTCTCGTATTGCTGTCAAGAGCTTGTATTACAGACATCGCACCAGTAAGACACATCACCTGTTGACATTGGCTTGTTATGTTCTTAATTTTTTTCCACAGCAATTTTTAGGAACTGTACATCTGCAGAGTAGTTGGAGTAGAAGATTCCAGTTGGTAAACATATGGTTTTATTGTCTTCTTATGGATATTTTATATACACTTCAACATCTCCATTCTTCACTGCACTAGTTGCTGATCCATCGGTATATACTTGTATCTGGTGAACAGTCTTCTCTGTGAACTTACACATTGTGAGACAGAGAACACGCATTGTGAAACAGAACACGCATTGTGAGACAGAGAACACGCATTGTGAAACAGAACACGTATTGTGACACAGAGAACACACATTGTGAGACAGAGAACACGCATTGAGAGTCTAAGAACATACATTGTGAGACAGAGAATACACACTGTGAGTCTAAGAACATACATTGTGAGACAGAGAACACACATTGTGAGTCTAAGAACATACATTGTGAGACAGAGAACACGCATTGTGAGTCTAAGAACATACATTGTGACACAGAGAACACACATTGTGAGACAGAGAACACGCATTGAGAGTCTAAGAACATACATTGTGAGACAGAGAACACGCATTGAGAGTCTAAGAACATACATTGTGAGACAGAGAACACGCATTGTGAGTCTGAGAACATACATTGTGAGACAGAGAACACGCATTGTGAGTCTGAGAACATACATTGTGAGACAGAGAACACGCATTGTGAGACAGAGAACACGCATTGTGAGTCTGAGAACATACATTGTGCGACAGAGAACACGCATTGTGAGTCTGAGAACATACATTGTGAGACAGAGAACACGCATTGTGAAACAGAGAACATACATTGTGAGACAGAGAACACGCATTGTGAGACAGAGAACATACATTGTGAGACAAAGAACACACACTGTGAGACAGAAAATACCCATGCCTCTTCTTCTTCTTCTCGTTCGCAGTTTGACATGTCTACACATCAAGTCCTGTTTTCTTAATAAATGCTGCTGTATTTGAAAGCTCCTCAGTGCTCCTATACATCTTTCTGTGGATATCCATCTCTTTGGACCAGTGTTCTTCCCTTAACTGGATTAGTGTCAACTATTCGGGTTGCATGATACCATGGTTGCTGGTGTGCCTCTCGGCCTGGCATCTCTGACTTCAGCACCTGTGCTTGCTTGGGCAAGATTGTCACCCTGCTCGATATTGGGTTGGCCGACCAATCTTAGTTTGCAGCCTCTGTTGGCTGGACTAAGCCCCATCTCCACGTCAAGGAGTTGGCTTCGATGGGGCATGCCTCTTGACATCAACGTTTCAAATAAAAGCACAGGTTCCATTCAGTTGTGTAACTGAAGTAACATGTAAGGTTGTCTCATAGGCATGTTTGTGTGTAACTGAAGTAACATGTGAGGTTGTCTCATAGGTATGTTTGTGTGTAACTGAAGTAACATGTAAGGTTGTCTCATATGCATCTTTGTGTGTAAGTGAAGTAACATGTAAGGCATGACCATCCACTTCTGTAAACTCCGTATGCCCACTTTTTTCCTAGAAAAAAACCCCACTGTGTGTGTGTTTAAATATATATATATATATATATATATATATATATATATATATATATATATATATATATATATATATATATATATATATATATATATATATATATATGGCGCTCTACAGTCAAAAAGAGCGCATCATCTTGTGAAAAGATGAGAAATGTTGCAGCCCAACAGCGGAGAGTAGCTAGAAAATCACGGATAGATCAAAATCTATCTACAGTGGCCATTCCATGCCCGAACTGCCCAAGAACATTTACAGATCGTATAGGGCTCATTAGACATCTACGAACTATTAGACATGGTCATAATTCTAACTGAATTTTCAAAAGTGGATGTAAAAATGGTCATCATCACTTGTGATGGACGAACACACACACAAACACACACAGATATGTATGTATTCATTATTACATGATGGTCAAGCAGTCCCTTGTGTAAACGTAGATGTATGTGTGTGTCATCAAGGAATAATTTTGATCACAATATGTTTATGTAATAAATCTCTGTTTTGTCATCCTCATGTTTCGTTATTGCTTAACCCTTGTTGGTACCACAAACTATGGTATTATTATAATTAATTTGATTTAAGGTACTAGTATGGTGAGGCGCGCTTCTTTCAAACGCGGACATGGTTCAATTTCTCTCCTCTTCCTCTGCGTTCGTTCTCAGACTCCTGAATATTAGCATTATGTAGTTCGGAGAACGAAGTGCATTGTGTCATTGCTTATATCTTAGCTGCGATATCTGCGCTTTTCGGTCTGACACATCCTACTACTCTGACCTTTTTGAGGATGAAACAACCAACGCGAGCCCAAGACCTGCTTAGTCGCCTCTTACAACATAATTGGCAGGTAATAATGTCGCAATTCTTTATTCCCCCCCCCTTTCTGTCCTCTGGCAACACACGGGCACCAATTTGGTTATATCATAGTTTTTTAACCATAAAATAATAATAGAGTTCCGGTAATCCAGCCACCACAAGTTCGACAGTATGCCTATATATTTAAGGGAGTGGTAAGAACCATAACCACCGAGTTATATATTCAATACGTTTGTGTCATCATAATGTTAATATTGGAATCATGGTGACTGGATTATCTGCAACAGTAAACCCCCCCCCCTTTCTGTGGCTGAAAGGCGGATACCTCGCCATAAGATACTTTTTTTTTTTCTTTAAAGAAAAACTGAAGAAGGGTGATTATTTCGGTAAACTGTGAATATACTATATATTCACAAATATATTCATAACTTTAGTATTGCAGGAGTGGCAAAGAAACTAACAATATATATGGTGTCCCTATAAACTACAGTTTACTCAATTTGTGTACTGAGGAAAAACTGAAGAAGGGTGATTATTTCGGTAAACTGTGAATATACTATATATTCACAAATATATTCATAACTTTCGTATTGCAGGAGTGGCAAAGAAACTAACAATATATATGGTGTCCCTATAAACTACAGTTTACTCAATTTGTGTACTTTGAATCGCAGGTGCTTAAAATGACTAGCATACCACCTAAGGACAAAGTTGGTGCCATAGACCTCACACTCTTCATTTTCTCGCTTACTGTCTTTTGAATAAATGAAAGTAATAATTTGTCAGTGTATCACGTTACAGAAAACCCAAACTTATCATCCATTACTCAATAAATTACAGCGACCATGACTAACCCTTATACATAATAATACTAGACATCACACTGTTAAATTATATTCCATACAACTCTCCCACATTTGTTAAAACTATATTCCATACAACTCTCCCACCTGTGTTAACATTATATTCCATACAACTCTCCCACCTGTGTTAACATTATATTCCATACAACTCTCCCTGTGACAGTGTCACCATGTCGGATTTCCCACCTTTTGAGTTCTACCGTAAAATGAGAGTGGATACTCTCATACATTCCTTTGGGGTATTATAGGGAAGTGGACAGACCGGCACACATCAAGACCACTGAAAGCAGAGGGTAGCAATTAACGGGGACTGCTATCAGATAATGAATCTTGACCCGTCTGTCCGAAAATGTTAATGGGACACGTATCACAAAGGACCGAAAACGCCCAAATTGTACACCGCAGTCAACATAGCCGGCGGCAACGTTACGCAGAGAAATCGCCGGACTAGATTGGAAGACTTTGAAGTACGTATCGGATGGAGAGGGGATGGTGAGCCAATGAGCTGTAAGAAGGGTCAGTTTTGGGTTTTTGAGCCGGAGTCGAGTTTGGGAAGTGGAGGTGCACGGTTGTGCTCGGAATTGGGGAGTCCGAAGTGGACTCATTATTTTACAGAGTAGATCCCGGAATAGGGGATAAGTCATACTTTGCTGAGAGTTGATGTATGCTTTTTGTGTTAATTTGATTGGAGAAGTCGTATCGTCTGAGAGTTAAAGTTGTGCCTTTTTGGATTACTGGATAAGTCATACTTTGCTGAGAGTTGATGTTATGCTTTTTGTGTAAATTTGATTGGAGAAGTCGTAACGTCTGAGAGTTAAAGTTGTGCATTTTTGGATTACTGGATAAGTCATATCTGACTGAGAGTTGAGGTTGTGCCCTTTTTGGAATTGATTAGATAAGTCGTATTTTTGCTGAGAGTTGATGTTATGCCTTTTGTGTAAATCTGATTGGAGGAGTCGTATCGTCTGAGAGTTAATGTTGTGCCTTCTTGGAACCAAATGTGTAAAATAAAGTTTCGATTAAATTGCAAACGTTGGAGTTACAACCTTGTTTTATACTATGCTATCACCTGGAGATAAGTGAGAGAACCACAACAGATATGACTTCATAACTTCCTACACTGCTGAATATATATATTGCTCTTTGTCGCCATATGGTAGAATATGGTATGATACACATGCAACGGGTAATACTGTTACACTGGTGCGGTGACCAGGATCACCAAGTTCGACAATTCACAACGCGGATTACTGGCCATAATACGATAGACGGATAATACATGATTGTCAGAATATTCGAAGCTGTGTTAGACATTGTGTTAGTACTATTAGAAAATTCTAAAGACATGAAGATTCACACGAGTGGGTAGGATTACCTTTGACATTTTACAACACGATCAATTGTGTATTAAGTTTTAGAACATTGTGTTAGTACTATTGGAAAATTCGAAAGACAAGAAGATTCACACGAGTGAGTAGGATTACTTTGATATTATTGCCCTACATAAAACATTGTGTTGCGAAATAATTAAGACGGAACAATGTATGATGAAAATTGTGAAGAACTGTGTGACGAGCAATAGTTATTCCGTACAGGATATGTGACCACATGAACAATTGCGTTTTAAGCTAAAAATATTAACATTTTTTTTTCGTTCTTATAATTGTGTTTAAGACATACGTGTATCTGTCGCAGAATTAATTACGTTATTTAGAATAGCAACCGACTCCATGTCTATAGTCAGTTAAATACACACATGCGTTCACATGCTTGATGGAGATTGTATTAAGCATGGGAACCTGATAAAATGATATAAATAATGGTTTACAGTCGATTAAGGCAGCACAGGTAAAATATCACAAGCTGAATTACTTTGTATGCTTAAGAACAAAAATAGAACATTGATTCAGGACCGGCGACAGGCGGAACCTCATACGAGGAACGGAGATGTCAGAAGGGCATGGAATTCGGGAAACGGGAGTTCCGCTCAGAATTAGGGGTTTATCAGAGCGTACCACAGTACCCAGACCCCACGCACAGAAGGCCTTGTGTGGGCCAGATCAAGCAGGTGTTGAGGAAAAGAGTAGATGCAGTAGAACCAAGAAAGGTGTCCTCAGTTAGATTGGGGAGAGAAGACCCGTGCGAGCAGAATATGGTATCGATGGAACAGGACAGTCGCACATGGAAAATTAGAGCAAGGGATCACGGAGCCAGGATGTTTATATGTAGCATTAATAGTAAAGTGCGAGAGGGAGAGATCACAAAGTATTTTAGTAGGTTCGGTGTCGTGAAGGAGGTCTCGCTACCAGTAGACGTTACCAGCCACGGTAAACGTAGGAGGTTTGCTTTCGTAGAATTTAGTTCGAAAGCCGAAAGGGCAGCTTGTCTTCAGTGGAAGGTGCATATCTTACGCACCAAGGGGGTGTCAATTGCCCCAGCACAACCTAAGATGGTGGAGATTGGGAACCAGACGGACAAAAGAAGAGGGGAAATCCCTAAAGTGCATAAAATTCAGGTAGTGCAACGCGCACGGACTCATAGAAAGGCGAGAGAGGAGTCACATAAACCCTTAGTCCACGACATGCAGGAGAACCTACAATCCCTAAAGAGGCAAGTGGAGGAGCGTCGGAAACCCCGGCGGAGGAAAGAACCCTCACAACCTCGCGAGAGAACCGAAGCACGTACAGAAAACGAGCCCATACTAGTGGAGGCGTCTTGCAGAGATGCACAGGGCAGTAGTGCCGACGTTAAGGACACAATCGCTCCGTCGGAGGAGGACCCCAAACCAGCGTCTGCAGACGCGAAGCCACGTCTGCCGGCCCAGAAGATTAGAAAAATAAATGGAGAGGGAGATTATGAGCTCGCATGTAAAGTGGTCACGACAAAGGGTGGAGGAGAGACGTATACGTACACTAGGGTCGACAACCCCAAAAGAGCAGAAGTACCAGAGAGAGGGACGAACGCGCACAGTCAAAATTGTGTCACACAAAAAGGGGCTGCCATAAACGGACTAGAAATAGCACCCGGATGGCCAAAAGATCCCAGCGTCTGCGTCGTCCACATAGGAGGGTCGGACGTTAAGGCGTTGGTCGACACAGGAGCAGATGTCAGCGTAATGAGCCTGCAACTGTATCAGAGCCTCGATGGCATGGTTACATTCATTGACGAGAAACCTATACTGGAGACTGTAACCGGGGGAAGACTTCAAGTAGCAGGGATAGCTCGGACGGAAATGACCATCGCAGGCGTACACTATATACATGATTTTCGGATCGCTGAAAAATCCCACCAGAAGCTAATCATAGGTCGAGATTTCCTATGATTGAATATGTGTATAACTGTATGTGGTTGAAATATTGTATTGTGAAATGCTACCCGTATCCGACAAGACCAGATCAGGTATCTGTATTGGGATAGCAAGATGATCAGTTTGTTGTGTACATCGTTGTCTGAGGCAGTACGTTCAAAATGATAGCTTTGTAAATATCCGTGTTGTGTATGTGTGTTTTTATTATGTCTCTTAATCTGTTTCTGGTAGGAGTGATTGTATTGCATGTGTAAAAGATGTGGTCTTCTGTTTCTGGGATGTTTCTTCTGCAAAGTTTACATTTTGGCGTCTGCTCTAGTCTGCGTGCTTGTTTTCCTATAATGGGCGTCATGTTGAATAATATCCTAAAGGCTATTTCCCTGGCTTTTGGCGTGACACCTGGAATGTGAAGATTGTTGTTGAAAGTCTCCGTATAATCTGTCATAAAATAGGTGTACCCTTTCTTAATTCTGATATGTAAGGAGGGTGCCTGGAGAGTAACTGTAACAATTAAACAGTATTTTTTTCTGTCCGAAATACATAAGTCTTTTTTTCTATCTCTCTTAGTTGTTTCGTTGGTTGGTTGCTGATCCAGATGTCCATGGGCTCGTGCCCTTTGACCTAATGCCATTAAATGGCATTATATTGCTGGGAAATCTGTGGATTTTCTGCCCACCCTGGGACAGAGCCAGAGAATAACTATCACACCTCTAAGAAGGTATGTTTCAACCTATGCTCTGCTCCTAGCCACTGTAGCCAAGATAGGGTTCACTGTGCTCATTCTCCGCCACCAATTGACTACTGGTTATGCCGAACTTCTCTATTGCTCCAAGCATGCAACCAAATGTTCAAGTCAAAAGGATTGTCACGTTCTGAGTCACTGTGCCTCTATGATGGGTCTCAGCCATAGGAAACTACAGTGCTGTCCGTTTCCTCCTCCCCAGTGCTGCACAGTACATCTCTGGCTCCCTCCCAACCACAGAGGATGCGTACATATATATTCAGGTAAACATGACACACATTTCAACAACAAAATAAAAGCATAATTGTATAGATGACGTGCCAAGAAGCTTCTCTAAGAAGATAACCTCAATATAACCCCATTTCATGTCTTAGACTCCACCGCGGGGTCAAGGTTCAGCCAGTGACGAGTCAGCTCGCTCGTCACGGTACAGATTGGGATCAAGGCTGGTTCCTCCCCATATGACATGTTAAGAGGACGAAGTCACCGGGGTGAAGTTTTCGGTCGTACGGAATGTTAACAGCATAAACGTGCTCAGCTGAGTGATGAGCTATATTCAGTGTCCGAGTGGCTTTCGATTGCGGCGCCTGCTATATCATACCGCCTCGAGAGAGGATTGCGGTGGTATAGGAGAGCTGCGTACAAAGTGCTTCACTCGACTTTTTTGTCATGAAATAACTTTGTAATTACTTAAATTTTAGTATTATTTGTATTTACACCCTTACACTTAAACGTATTTTTGATTTAACATTTGGATACTGTTATTTATTGGAAAGAATAAATAAAGTATTTTGATAAAAAGTAGTAATGTTTTTAAATAAAAGTTACAGTTTTTATGGCCATAATTCTTAATTCGTAATTTAAAAGATCTTAATTATCTAATTATAATTTCGTTAACAAAAGAAAATAATTTTAGTATTCACGAGGGAAAAAAATGGGATTACATTTTGTGAGTTTTAAAACGCTTCATTTTTTAAAGAAAATTTACTTTCAACATTAACGCAATTTCACAATATAACGACATCCACCTGTGTCAGCTGAGTTAAAAAAAAATTCAAGCAACAAATATTTTGACTTGATACATTGCTTACTAAAATTGCGGAAATATACATTTGTTTATATTAATGGCACATATGTATTGTAAATGTATGTATTGAGTGCAAAGATGTGTCCATGTCTCATCGAGATTGTCTTGGTTTTATAACATTGACTTATATCTCGCCCTGTTATGCCTATGTCCCAGTTTCTATAACAGTTTACAAATACAACGAATGTGTTACGTGTTCAAATCAACACACTTGGTCTCGCTTCGTTTAAGCAAATAAACACGCTTGGTAACCCTAAATGCGGTCGAGCGTGAAGACTTTGATTTATTTATACATAGATCAGTGGTCATAAGGTATTTTCTGTAGACGTATTAATTAATTCCACAGTATTATGTGATTGCCATGTGTCTTCTGTCACGGAGATCATCCAATAAATAAATTAAATTTCCAACATAGCTGACCCGTGTTCTTTGTTATAATTAAAAATATATAATCGCTTCAGGAATCTTTTTCTAGTAAACAAAAATCTGAACGTAGTGATAATTAGATAAACTTAATTTCCAATAGAAATCGTCCTTGGTTGGCGGGTCTGAAAGTGGAGCATGGGGAGCTAAACTGTTACCTGTCAAGCATATCGTAAACATCAACTAAGAGGAATTTAATGTGGAGTTTGTAGTCCCATAGAGGCCCGTAGATAAGGAGGTTGTAGGGTTGAGATATTCAACTTCCCGTCCTTTGGCAAATCAGAATAGGTCTATGCCTTTTAGCATTAGAAATTTGGACAAAATGCGGGTTAAAAGTCCCCCCGTCTCTGATTTCTCACATTGTCGCCCTATGTCTCTGTTGTCTTCAATCTTGCCTGTTGTGACTATGTTCTCCAAGCTCCTTATCTCATGAAGTGGCCAAAAATATGAAGATTGTCTTTTATTTATAGGCCTATTATTGATTAAAGTCCGTTTCGCATTTGACTCTTTCAACACTTCCACATTAGTTTTTCTGGCAGTCCATGATATCAACATACCTTAACCAAAAGGTTTTAATCCCTTATCGACCAATCATCAACTAAGGAGACATTTATTTATACACTGTAAATGTCACGTTAATGTGTCTCCTGTGTACATCGTTATCAAACGTTTTTGAGTATTCCTGTATTTCTCGGTTGTTGTTTTTTTTTGTTTTTTGGTGCTTTGTGTTGTGTTGGGAGGGAGTGGGGGTTTACCGTGAGGATAAAATGAGACGATTGAACAGGCCTAAGTCTGACCTGTTTATTCGAGATTCTTAATCAGGGCTGGCACGTACTTTTTTAAAAAAAAGTGACATTTCCCCGTAAACATGACAGAAGTTTAACATAACAATAGGCTATTCATTTAAGATGAGGTACTGTCTTCGCACGAAAGGTCAGCAACAGTCCCCATTTTCCTCATGTTCCTTTCCCTGCTATCACGCCATACTATAAGCTTATAACCCGATGTTGTGGCTAACGCCCACAGGTGGAAAGGGGGGGGATTTCATTGTTTAGGGGGACACTTCGAAAACAAAAATATTTGTTCTTAGATTTAGTTCTTAGACTTAGATTTAACACTGCTATAAGCTGCCAGGTTCACAGGAGTACCACATTGGATGAAATAACACCCAATTTCTCCAGCAAATTCTATCTTCAGCAATGCAGATGAGTGTGAAAATACCTTGACCTATCCAGCCCCTGATGCTGCCTGTCTGATTTTCTTAGTCTTCGTCTGCTTCTTCCAACCTCGACTGTTCCCTGTAGTATAGTTTATGACGAATAATCATATCATCACACGTCCAAAAAAACCATCAGGGCTATTAGACAAGTTTTCATTGAGAAAGGGGTTTTACCTATAAAATAATGTGAAAAAAGCATTCGTCCATTTTTGTATGTACTTCCCTCTTTTTGATGCGAAAGCCTATAACTTTTTTGATGCGAAAGTTCATGACCTTTTTGATGAGAAAGGTGATGACTTTTTTTAATGAGAAAGATGACCTTTTTGTGAAAAATCGTTAATGTAGGGGTTTCACCCACCTTTTGGCTAAATTCCTATCAATAAAAAACATGTTATGATTTCCTAAGGGTGGGAGGGGGGAGTTGAACACCCACCTCCCTTAACAACAGACCTATAAACCATGCAAGTAGATATATTTGTCGCTTTACTATTGGCAGTAATGATTCTTACAGACCTGTATGAATCTATTTTATTTCTAACGTACACATTTGTCGCTAGATGGACTAGTATTGTAGCTTGGTAAAAGCTCACCAACCAAGCTTATTGACAACATGACAGGCAGAGAGTCGTGGAGAAACATGATCGCCTATGCCATTCGGCATGAAAATTGATTGACACATTTGTCTCATGCTCTCTATAGGAGATGTGCAGAATTCGTCTGTAACATTTGTATTCGAAGGTTTGTAGCCTCTCTCCATGACTGCAGTAAGTATTCAGCTTTCACACCAACACAACACAATAGACAACATAAGTGAGTTTCAAAGTTAGTTTTTCACAATAACACTGACTTTGATTTTCCACATTAAAGGTAACCTTGACATATCCGCTACATCCATCTCCAGCTTTATGGACCTATCTCTAAGTCTGTTTTGCGTTTTCCATCGCTGCATAGGCCTATGCAGGATCCGAGGTATTCGAAAATATTCAAGTCCTCAAATGTATACCAATTTATCATATTGTTGGTTTGTGCTTCTGTTTGTGCTGTTAACCAAGATCATATTTCATTCAGCGTTGATTTTGGTCTCCTTGCTAGCACAATGTGAAAAAACATTCTGACAACACTGTGTATGCAACATCTACAAATAATCACATGTGTATTTTGATAATTTTGTGTTTCTTGTTTATGTGTGGAGCTAGTGGAGCGCATGGCCATGTTGTTAGAACTCCGTTCTCAGACCCTTGATGTCCTGGGTTAAATCCACAGTTGGGACAGGATTTTATCTTTTGGAGGTACAATTAAAATCGTTCCTATATACGTCGAGGCGTCTGCTATGGCAAAGCAGCCTTTATTTCCACAGCCCATAGAAAGTCTCTCTGCACTTCTTCACAGGAAAACATGCAGTAACAAAAGTTTAAATTTTTCTTGTTTATGTTTTTCTTGAAAAAGGTCCCAGTTGGACCGTAAAGTAGAAAAAGGTGTTTGTTCTTTTGTTTATTACTATTTATTTATTTTTTACATTGATAGTTAGGCTATAACAGTAACCATTAGTATTTCATACAGCTTTTGTGACTTGGAGATTAAAAAATCACAACTTCTGCTGCAGATAAATTGAGCTGCATGCAACGCACTGAGGGGCACCCCTACTAGGTTCATACTGGGTCCCTCTCGGTGCGTAGAGTGAAGATAGTTGGATGTAGCGATTTATGCGTCTTATCAAAATTTCGTTTTGTTAACTACTGTATGGTGTGTTTAGTTACAAATGTGGCCACGTCTCCCCGTAATAAACACAAATTTCACAATATGAATTCCTAAGACACATTCATTGTGTGATGCTTTTTTTTGTTCAGTGGGACAGTTTTTAAACAAAACCATGCTGCAGATGCCAAACATGGTCTTTAATAGTCTCGCAGCAAATAAAAATCATTACATGTGAAATGAAATGCATGAGAAAAGCAGTAATGGTTGCTAAACTAGATAAAATAAAAAAATAAAGCAATGAGGAAAGGGGTAGGTATAATATCATGTATTGAACATATCAAAAGACAGCAAGTAAAATGGTTTGATCACCGTATGAGAATGAACCTAAATACCAATAAGAGCATATAACAAAAGAGTATTCGGACATATAACCACAGGCTGACCACGAAAACGGTGGATAGAAAAAATCAAGATAACCTTGAACAAACATGGACTCAATTCAACCAAGGTGACACATCTGGCCCTGGATTGACAACACTCCACCCGAGTAGAACGCTCCTTCATTAGGCATTTGCATTAAACCGAAGTCTCCTGGGTATGAAAGGAAACGCTCATAAAAACCACCCCACTGCACATAGGAAGTAAGAGCTAATCGCTTGCAATTCCTGGTGCTAGAAAGAAAGAAGAACGGCAGGTGTGAATACTATCAACCATAATTCACCTGGAGAAAGACAACAGCTTTTTAAAATAGATTTAGCAAAGTCCCAGATGACTGGTTAAATGTAACTTTAGGGAGCAAGTCTAAGATAATTGGTTAAATGTAAATGTAGGGAGCAAGTCCACGATCACTGGTTAAATGTAACTTTAGGGAGCAAGTCCAAGATCACTGGTTAAATGTAACTGTAGGGAGCAATGCTAGGATCTGGGAAGTCTTTTACTTTAGAGAGGTCTTTGCTGTGACCATCCTGCATTTTTGAGACAAACTGTTAGGTAAAAAGGTTTGATTCCCTACCAGAAGTTCAGGCATGATTTCTTCCCAGAAGTCATTGCAGAAAAAAATCACGAGGATTGGTATAGTGGAATTCCTCTATAGAGAATCCTCTTATAACACATTTCCCTATATTGCAGCACATTTAAAAATCCCCAATTATATTTATTCTTTATTGTTTGTACTGCACATGGTAAATTTATGTTATTACATAAAATATTTTGAGGGTCTGGACCAAGTTGTTATAAGGGGATTCCACTATAATAAACCCTACATCTTCTTAGTTTCCTCTCATAGCATACATGGCAAATTGTAGTATTATTCATCTTTGCTCCACCATTGAATCACTGTAATACAAGCAGTTAATTTTCTTTATAAAAATATAGCATAACTTTCTGTAATATTTAGAATTTACTGAATGGCCGTTTGCATCTTGCAGACGATCATTAAGAAAACAAACAAAAACAAACCAATGAGCTTTTTCTCTCAGTAATGGAAAACTTTCTAAGCGACCATGTTGCTAAAGCAACAGAAAATGTTTGTTTTCATCTTTCCCTTTTATCTTCCATATCTTTTATTATATTGTTCCTAAACAATATCGCCCCAGCCAGCATGCAGATTGTGCCTCCAGACAGCTCAAGTTTTGGCCATGTTTGCCAGATTTTGAAGAAATCTTTCATTGAGGACTTACAAATGTCTTTGTACCTCAGCATGGGACTACCACAGGCCTTCAGAAGCTTCTCTGAATAGTACTTATTGTGGAATGCGACAATTTGGCATTCTGTGGACATGGTCCAGCCCTTGCAATCTATTTTTATTAAGTGTTTCCATGGCAGATGGTAGCTGAGAGTGGCGTAAAAGTTATATGGTGGTGATTTTATCGTGCCATTTAATGTAAGATTTTGCTGAGACATCTTAGCTGAAAGGTGTTTAGTCTCCTCTCATGTCTTGTGAGGCTGTCCGTGTTTCAGATCCATAATATAGTTTGAATTACCTTGTTGTGAAGCAGACATTAGTCATTTCAGCAATATTCTCTTGTATGGCTCGTCGATTATATTATAGATATAATCACAGATGTACACTGTTCAGCAGATATGGTAAAAACATTGAATGTATTAGTTACCAAAGCCAAAGGTGTTAGGCCATAGGTGCAAATAAAACGTCAACACAACACATTTCCGTTGTGTGAACTACATTCTGTTGGAAATCTTGTAGGATCACTGTGCTACTATAAGAGATATCCATGAGAGTTTGAGAACGAACAGAATAAAAAAGACTTAAATAGTGTATAAACAGATAAACAAACATTGCATTTTTTGGTTCAAAATGTATTTAGATTTGTACACTAACTTTTCTTTCCTCGCACATTAACATTTCTTTCCTCACACACTAACTTTCCTTTCCTCATGTACAATAGCATTGTGAATGTTTATGTAGTTGATGCATCTGTTATTCTTATGGTGAAACCTATTCCATTCTTGATTGTTCTTCACATAAAAAATTCAAGTAATAACTGTTTCTCATTGATGGTACCAAGACTTGTCTAGTTTATCCTTGATGGTACCAAGACTTGTCTAGTTTATCCTTGATGGTACCAAGACTCTTGTCTAGTTTATCCTTGATGGTATCAAGACTCATGTCTAGTTTCTCCTTGATGGTACCAAGACTCTTGTCTAGTTTATCTTTGATAGTACCAAGAAACTCAAAATCTAGTTTCTCAGAGTGCTTCTTCATCAATATTTTTTTTTGGTAGTGTATTCTATTCAGGACATAGCATCAAAACAGCATTATGTGGCTTTATTTATTTTCTATGCAATATAAATACATTCAGTACTTTGCCATCTCTCTGAACAATATGAATATACAATTGTCTGCGGTGAGATTTGAACCCTGTACTTTGGACATCACAGACTCAAGAGTTTGTGAGTTGGAGGAAGTGGGAAGAAGCTGTGAATGGGTGACATTTAGCAAAGATAGAAAGTTATTGACAACAGCTGTGATTCAGCTGGGACGATAGTGCAGTGACTGGGCTGCCAACAGAACAGAAGGATGATCCAAGAACTCATACTGCAGCACTTGAAGCTACATATAATTTACACAGATGGCTCAGTAACACAAGAAATACACATGTTTATTTGGGGTTTCGTGGCCTACCAAAATAACAGGAAATTAGCTAAGAAGTGAGCTGCATATCCCACTATAACATCAAGTAAGAGAATGGAAATAGAGGTAGTGACAGCAGATCTCACTTGGCTGGCAACGCAATCACCAACAGACTCAGTGATTTTATTGAGCTCTATGCTGTGCAAGATAGAAAAATGTTATGACCAATTATACTGTACGCCTAAAAAATACTACAAAGGAGGTGCACCTAATGTAGTACTCTACCGAAGATCAATCTACCTCTCCCAAGACGCCTTCCAAGATATGAAACTGGTACTAGCTGCATGGATAGACCCAAGGAAAGCATTTTACAAGGTTTGGAAAGAAGGACTCTTAAAGAAATTGCGAAATTGCAGGGTTAACTCAAGAATGAAGAAATGGGTAAATGCATACCTGCATAATTGAAGGGACAGAGTACAATTGGATGGTCGCAAGAGCAAGAAAGTCCTACTGCGTCATGGAATCCCCAGGGAGGAGTCATGTCACCCACACTTTTCTTGGTTTACATCAATGACCTAGTTGCCGAGTTACCACGCGGGATCAAAGTGGTAATGTATGCTGACGACCTGGTGCACGAAGAACATGCGACAGTCGCCACTAAACAAATACAAAGAGCTATTGATGCCTCAACCTTATGGGCAAATAGATGGTGCGTCAGTGTTAACACAGATAGGCCTAAGTGCAGCACTACACTCTTTACCCTCTCACCAAAACAACAAGCCGGTGATATCCAGATAGATGGAGAGCTTTTGCAAGAAGACAAACAACCCACATATCTCGAAGTTACTTTTGATGATAAGCTGATTTAGAAGCAGCACATAAACAAAGCAACAACAAAAGCCAGGAGGAAGTTAGCTATCCTTAGAAAATTAAGTGTAACCACATGAGGAGCCATTGAGAATATATTCCGTAAACTGTACCAGCAAGGCATAAGGCCACAACTGGAATATGATTCAACTGCGTGGTGTCCTGCATCAAACACCACATTACAAGAACTAGAAAAAGTGCAAAATCAGGCGCTCAAGATAATGAAATCAACACCCATAGTAGAGATGCAGAAAACGAAAATAATGCAAACACTTGGCGAACACAGAGGCACACAGGTGCTAATACAAGCAGAAATATTTAAGTGTATACCAATTCATTCATTGAAGAAAAGATTTCAAATCTAGCATTGGGGTGACTGAAAAGAAACAACGTTATCCACCAAACTAAACAACTCCGTAGACAACTTACAGACCTACCTGAAGTTGACAGCCCCTTAAGGTCTGTACTAGAACAAGCCAAGTCTGTACTAGAACAAACTTACAGACCAATACATTCAGACCCACGTGAAAGGAATATAAAGCGAGGACGAACAGAACAGTGTGCAGCGAAGGACAATTACCCTTAGTTTCCTGGACGAGGAATATCCACAAGACATGTGAGTCAGAGTATATACAGATGGGTCAGCACATAATGCATTGAGGAATGGAGGTGCATGTGTATATAGAATATCCACACAAGCCTAGAGATACGATCAGAATACCAACAGGGAAATTCTACAATAATTATGATGCAGAAATTCAGGCAATTAGGGTGGCAACTGAACAACTTCAGAACTCCAATCTTAGCCCACAGCCCGTGGTATTCCTGACAGATTCAAGGTCAGTGCTTGAAGCTCTCCAGTCTGGAAAACCAAAAGACGTGCAATAACTACTTAATGAACTGTCTTATAAGTATAATGTAACCATGCAGTGAATACCCTCACTGTGGAATATCAGGAAATGAAAAAGCAGACCAACTGGCTAAGGAAAGTGCTGTCGAAGATCAACCAGATGTACCAATCACCCACCATCAGAAAAATACAGATGATCAAGTCAATAAGAAAGCCACAAACACCAACACAAGATGACTATCACATTATGAATAGATCAGAACAAGTTGTAATTCTACACCTCAGAACGGGACACAACCGACTCCGCAGTCAAATGTACACAAATTTCAAGATTGACAACACAACCAAGTGTACATATGGACAGGCAGCACAGAGTGCCAAGTATATACTTTATGATTATTCTGAGTATGAAACGATGAGGCAGACATATTGGTCAGAGGAAATTCTGGAATCAAAGCTCTGATGATGATAATGTTCCACCTTCGTAATCGAAGATGAGCATGACATGAAAAAAGCAATTAATGCGATTAAAAAATAAATAAAATAATACTAAATTGGTAACTGTCTAATTTGGTTTGTGAGTTCGTTTGGTCAGTGACCCAGGGCCATGCTGAAGTCGGATGTGTCCGACCGAAAGGCGCAGATATCGCTGCAATGCTATAAATTATGACACAACGCATTCCGTTCTCCGGACTGCATCTTGCTGATCTGCAGGAGTTTGAGAACGAACGCAGAATTAGAAGAAGAAGAAGAACTGTCACATCGAGCATGAGGATGGAGATAGAGATAGTTACATCAACACTAAATTGGTTGATACCTGATACATCAACACACTCAGTAATACCCACAGACTCAAAATTGCTGCTCAAGATAGAATAATGCACGCAGAGAAAGGGATGGTTTGATTTATTGAATAACTCAGTTGTCAAGAGCATTACATGGATATACTGCCATGGTCATGCCGGGGTCAGAGGAATCAAAATAGTTAACTTATTGGCAGGCAATGAGCCGATAGATTGCACGATTCTGAGAAGATTTAAAGCTTAATTGATCAAGGCAGTCATAAAGTCACAGCAAAATGAAAATGACGTTAAAGAGGTTGAGAACGTACATATACAAAGAATGTCAGAAATGGGAGTGTCTAGAGGTGAGGGCAGGAAAAGTAGTCATTTTGGTAAGACCCGATCTCGCAGTCAACACCGGACTGGGACTCTTGAGTCTAAATACACTGGGATGGCTGACAGAACGGAGAGCGAAGCACTTATGGGAGTTCCCTAAGTGCTTTGATGCTAGTTTCTAATCAGTAATCAAGTATAGAAGCTCATTTTCAGATCTAAAATATGTACTCATTGAATCAAAACTGAAATCCGACAGGCAAAGCTTCAAATGAGGTAATACAGTTTTGCTAATAACACGAAACACACATAGGCATACACACAAATCAACGTTTCGACCGAAAGGCCCTTATCAAGGATAACAAAGACATATAAATCAAAGACGACAAGTAAGGACGACACAACTTGCGTTCCCATGTCTAGTAAGTTGGCGTAACATTTTCAGATCTTCTATTTATGCATCTTGTTGAAAACAACATTACTGCAATTGAAAAACAATATAGAAAATCTATATTTACAGATTAGACAGACGAAGCTCAATTTAAGAAAGATGGTATCCCAAAAGATAGGGAACAGATTAGGATTGATGAACTTCAGCATCCTGCACTTAAGGAGCTCGGAATTTTTACCCTTACTTGCTTGGATAACCCCAGTTAGTAATATTCTCATTAGTATTCTCAATGAAGACAAAGACAAGATGCAACTGAATTTACTTGATGCGATTATAAGGATAAGGGCATAACTATTATTTTCAAATAAATGATGTAAGAACTTTTATCCAGCGGAAAAATAATAAAAACATTTCTCCTGACAAAAAACATAATCCAGGTGATGCTGAAGTTCCCACTTTGTCAAGTGAAGAGGACTTTAGAGTTGAATGTCGAATTTTTAATATGATGTGTGTATTAAAACTAGTGTAAATTTGTTTGGCATTTTTCTTGTGAGTTTGGCATTTTTTGTATTTTTTTTCTGGTACGTTTTGGCATTTCTTTCGAAAATAAATATCACAACAAGGGTTGCCATTTTGGTGATTTTCGCATCATATTTTGTGCTTTTTCATGTCATCTGGTGCCAAAATTTTTGAAATAGCGTGGCCGCACTATTTTAGTGCTTTTCAAAAATTTCCTTGTTCGTTTATGCATTGTGTCATTATTTAGTGCTTTTTGGTGCTTTTCAACTCGTCAAATAATTTGTTTCGTTTTCTTCAAAAACTTTGGTTTATTTTTAAAGATGTCTGTGAACAATAAAAATTCGAACTCGTAATAAGTGGTATTAAGAGCCAAAATTTAAAATTGCCATTCTTCATTTGCATATCCACAATAATTCCAGGATATTTGCTGTGACTACAATACTATTTAATTTACATACGTGTATCATATTAAATAAGAACTACCGACAACATTTCAGGGCACCGTGGCTAAATGATTCGAGATTTAAAAAATGGTTAGGCCTAATTAGAGTTGAAAGAGATGATACTTCGGTGTTATTGTACGAATTGTAAATGTACAATAGCCAGAGGGTAAAAGATATTGATAAAGACGCTGAAAACACAAGAATAAACAATTATTCCATGAACAAACACAACTTTCATTTAACACTCTCAGTAATGACGTTAAAGCAACAGAAGCAGGCATATCTTTGTTCGTAGCTGGACATTGTTCCTGAAGAGATCATTTAAGTGAAATATGTAAGGTACACTTTGATCACATGGTGACACTAAATAATGCAAGAACCTAAGCTTAGGAGATCAAAGTGTAGTGCAGTTATTTCAAATGTGCTCGCACCATATTTCCAAAAAGACTTGATATCTGATATTGGAAACAGCAAATTCAGCTTATTAATTGATGAAAGCAATGATATTACTGCAACTAAGCTACTTGGTATAGCAATAAGATATTTTTCCTTGAAAATAAAACAGTAGTGTTACTTTTTCACTCCGTGTTTTCTCATTATTTTGTGTGTGCATTCTTGGCATAAGACTAGTGCCTTTTGGCAAAAACATGTAGACAACACTAAATGCACCAGGAAAAAGACACACAAAAATGGAAAAAAAAGTTGTATGACTTGATTCTTGATTAGGAACAAGCGTCACAGCACTGGGGGGCATTCCCATATATGCTCTGCTTGCCGTTCCGTCAGCCATCTAAAAGTGTATAAGCTCAGTGTCCCAGTCAGTTGCTGATTATGCGTTCTTCTGATCTTTCCAGAGAGGGAGCACTTTCTCCCATCACCTCTAGTCACTTCCATTTCCACCATTCTCTGAATATGTACATTGTCACGTTCGACTTCCTCATCGTCTTCTCGTAGGGTATCCATGACTGCTCTAAGCAATTCAATCCTGTCTTTTCTTATCTCGGTGCCGTTTACCAAAGCTTTACCAGCCAACACATCGCCGCTTTCGTTTCCCCTGACCCCAGCATGAACAGGATAGTAAATCCATGTAATGCTCTGCGCATTGCCGAGAAGAGTGTCCCATTCAGTTCTGATCACACTTTTCTATCTTGCGCAGCATACTTTGAGAGTCTGATAGAATCACTGAGTTTGTTGGTGGTTGCGTCGCCAGCCAAGTGAGAGCAGCGGTCACTGCTTCTTTTTTCATTCTCATACTCGATGTTGTAGTGGGGTAGGCAGCTGACTTCTCAGCTAATTTCTTGCCATTTTGGTAGGCCCGAAACCCCAACCACACCTGTTTGTTTCTTGCGTTACTGAGCCGTCTGTGTAAATTATTGTATCTTGTGGCTTCGAGTGCTGCAGTATGAGTTCTTGGATAATTTCCTCTGTTTTGTTGGCAGCCCAGTCGCGGCACTCTCTTCCCATCTGTATCACCACTGCTGTCAATAATTTTCTCTCTTTGCCAAATGTCACCCATTCACAGCCTCTTCCCACTTCCTCCAGCTCACAAACTCTGAGTAGGGTATCTTCTGCTTCTGTCATCCAAGATCTTCCTCTCTTGATTCGCTTTCCTTTTGTGCTGTCTAGAGATTGACGTAAGACGTGATGATCATTATTGGCGACCTTGAAGTATTCTTTAACCTGGACTATTTTATGTCTTGATTTGATGCTAGGTAGGTCTAGGAGAAACCTCATGTCCACGATAGGTGTATCTCTTGTGCATCCTAGGACAGCTATCATGGCCTCATTTTGAACTCTCTCCAATCTATCCACCTGTGTTTGCGACAGTATTGTATGACTGTTGATAATATGGGTGTTGATTATATGACTGTTAATATGACTATGAGTGTTGTATGATGTTGTATGACTGTCATTATACAATTTAGAATAATATTATTTATCAGATTAATTGTTATTAACTGATTAACTAAATTATAATGTGTTATCTTGTATTTTTTAAGGAAAATATGTGGTCCTTCTTTTTTAGTGCTATCCAAAAATGTTTTAGTGCTTTCTGGTGATTTTTAGGGACATTTCTAATGCTTTTATGATGAAAGGAGTTGGCAACTCTGATCGCAACCCTTCTCTGATTTCTCAACGAGACAGCCATTTCCAATGGCGGTAAACGAAAATGAAAACGAAAGTACGATTTTAGTTGTATTCCTAGAAAGCAATTCACGCTGATGAAATTTTATATGTGGTGTTTCTGGAAACAAAGGACTATCGGTTTCGAGTTAGCTAAATAAAGGTGGAATTGTTTAGTTGTAAATAATTTTTAGTTTAATAATAATAATTTGTGATAATAACTGAGTGTGATGGTTGGAGTGGACCTTTTTACTTTTTAGGCTTTTTGTGGCAAGTGGATCCAGTGGCCAGTATCATAATCATGGATAATAATTGTATCATTTTGTATGTGTAGTATTAGTGCTATTAGTTACTAGTTACTATTGTCAATTTGGTATTAGTATTATTTTTAGTAGTATTTTAAAGTTATTAAATCAAAATGTAGCCAAACTGATAATTTCTGAATTATCTTTATTTTCAATAATACAACACACTCATTAGGCTTCATTAGCACAAAATTTTCAAAATGGGTTTACAGTTACAGCATTATAAATAAATACCACAGTTAGATAGCCCTTGAAAATTGCAATTAAATGTTACCTCAATCAAGTCTGTACGTCAATTCTGAAAAAAGTTATGAATTTTTTGAATTAATTTTGCATCAAAAAATTTACATGGAAC
The DNA here is from genome assembly GCA_034231615.1 of Meghimatium bilineatum. NCBI lineage: Eukaryota > Metazoa > Mollusca > Gastropoda > Stylommatophora > Philomycidae > Meghimatium > Meghimatium bilineatum. Next base: position 57,981,321 of record CM067299.1, read on the forward strand.
ATATAAGGAAATATAAGCTGATTAGTGCACAAAGTTGTGACCAAGAATTGTAGTTTAGCCAATAATTCATGACATATCAGAGTTACTAATGATAAAAAATAGAACAAACTATACATTTTTTTTTTCGGGAAGAAAAGACGAATCTGGGGAGTACATTATGCTAATTTTCAAACTCAATCAAAGCTAATTAATATTCAAAAATGGCGGTTAATTTACATTATTAAAATTGAATTGAATAGCCTAAATATTAAACATTTCTATTATTTATGATAAAATATGTTGCAAACTATACATTTCTGTGTTCGGGAAGACAAGACGAATCTGCGGATCACATTGACATAATTTTCATATGCAGCCAAAGATTAATATTCAAAATGGCAGCTAATTTGCATAATAAAAATAATTATTCAATATATTTGTGAATTATGATAAAATATCCTACAGGGTTTTTGTGCTACAAATGTGATAAAACTTTCATGGATTATTCATGTACATAGTGATGTGATTTGTGTTTAGTTTTGTGAACTGCTTGTTTAGGGAAATGTTCCTAGAATGGTAAGAATAAAGTAGACATTTTTAATATTTTTCTTTCTCATGTCATACGTCTTCCCCCATCTAAATCCCATTGTATATATAATTTGTATTATTATGCATAGATCATGTTCTAGCAAAGCTGCTACTTGCAGGCAATGCAATACCAATCCAATAGTACAAAGAGTGCACATTTCAGCACATCAGTAGTGTAGTCACAAACCAAGTCGGACAGTTGTCATGACAACACACAACCTTTTGTAAGGCTTGTAAGCAGGCAAACAAACAAACTAACTCCCATTCATATGCTTTGGCTTAGTTTTTTAAAGAAATTAACAATTTTGTAAATACATAAACACACAGAGCATTTAATATTTTAAATAGATGGCAATTGTATTTCTTGTTAACCAATAAGTCTGTAAAAAAAACAAGATGGCGAACATGCAGCATGGACTTGGTGAACCTTTTTAAAACATTGGATGAGACAGTGCTGCTCATAATGTCCTTCATACTTGGTATACAACTGTATAAATGGCTAATATAACTTATAACATTTAGACAGTGAGTAAAGTTGTATGTAATAGTAGATTAAAAATGGATAATGAAAATACACAATAAGTGACAATACCTAGTGTTAAAATACAAGTTACTCAAACAATATCCGCTGTTTTTGTAAGATAGATGCCCAACTGTGTACAGAAAAGACTTGATGTCACAAAAATGTCCACTTCTATATGCCAAATAGTATCAGGGACACTGGAAATCTAATTAAAATGTGGTCACTGCCTACTTGCATGGTCAGGACCAGGAAATAGACTAGTGGCCATTTTCTTCAAGGGACATAATTTGATAAAAAATTTTGGACACCAAAGAGCTCCTTTGTGCTAATGCCTACAACACACTACACACTTAACACACACAACAACAATTACAAACTATCTTTAGTTCTCCGCTGTGACCTTTGCTCTAGTTTCGATGTGTTTTCTGACCTTTGTTTTGGGATTGCCCTGTAGAGTGCTATTAATAAGGGACATGCGCAGTGGTTTACAGTTGCAGACGGAAAGAAACACGAGCGGAGCAGACGGAAAGGGACGGTTAGAATGGAGCATGTTAGATATGATCTAAGTTACCAGTTTTTTAAATAAATTTGCGTAGTCCTGGTAATAAATGTGGGCACAAATTTGATTTCGTCCACCGTTGTGACATTTGCAGTGTTAGATAAGTTGCATAAAATTATAGATTTTTGTAAATGGGGGTTAAAAGGATTAGAATTAGTTTATAGGTTTTTCGGAGGGAGAAGGGTTAGAATCAGTGTTTAGATTTTTTAAAATTGTGAATTTAAAAAGGCATGACTCGATATGATTTTATAGCACAACGGTGGACGCAATCAAATTTTTACCTAAATGTGTATTGGACGTGCATGAGCGAGGGTTTGGTATGTAAGTATTATGTGTGTCCGTCTGTGGAGAATATATGAAGCTGATGAGAAAGTCGAGTGTAATTGATGGATATATTTGGAACTGCAGGGGATATGGTCATGAGCGTGAGCAACATAATGTTAGTAGGAGTGTTCGTAATAATTCTTGGTTTGCTTAGAGTCGTATGAGTATGGGTGATATTGTTGTTCTTACATATTTGTGGGTGATGAAAGCAAGCAGTGGTTTTATAAAACGAGAAGTGCAAGTTACAAAGCAAACAGTCGCTGATTGGAAAAGTTTTTGTCCTGAGATATGTGTTGGAGAAGGTGTTGTTGTTGAAATTGTTGAGTCTGTTTGGGAAACGTAAATATAATAGAGGGAGACATGGGTATTTGGATTAGTAAGAGGGCGACAAATAGATGTGTGTTAAAGGTGGTTACAGAGAGGAGTAAAGATGTGTTATTAAATATTATAAAGGAATATGTGTTGCCGGGAACGACTGTTGTGTCTGATTGTTGGAGAGCTTACAAATGCTTGGGCGATGAAGGTTATGAGCATATGACTGTGAATCATAGTGTACACTTTAAAGATCCAGAAACTGGGGCACATACGAATACTATAGAGGGTTTATGGAGTAGTGTTAAAAGAGAATTTAGAATTCAGGGAAGAAGACGTTCAGGGCAATTTTCATCGTATTTATGTGAGTATATATGGAGAAGGAAGCATGTCGGTTTGAATGATATATTCATGGAGTTCCTTTCCAGAGTTAAAAAAGTGTATCCTGTAGAGAATTCTCAATATGGTGAGTGTCGTATTATTCATGTTGTTACACAAGTTGCTTTTAATGCTACGTTGTGACCATTGCTCTAGTGTCTTGGTATATCATAACCTTTGGGCTAACTGTAGGGATTAGGGAGTAGGTTTGGGGAATAGGGAGTAGGGGATATGATTAGGTTTAGGGGTTGGGGATTAGGAACTGCAATAGCACACCGTTTACACCTATAACTATTCGACCTCATAGATTTCTGTGTAACACCAATGAAATTAATAGATGCAGATACATAGAAAACACTAAAACACACAAACGTTAGTGCATTTTCGGCAGGTAGAGACAGCACACCGTGTAACAAAATGTCATTTTTCTTCAGTGCTATTATGTGCAGTGATAGTGATAACTAAAACTCGTTTGCATCGGGACATGTGACGTCACAGCATCTATTTCAACTTCTTTTGTGTTACACAGGAATCCGTGACGTCACCTAGTTAAAAATGTAAACTATTCTGTACTATTATATACTTATAGTGCATATTCATGCGTTCAATATGTATAAATTATGAAATACTAAAAGATGAAAGATGCAAAACTAAATAAAGGGGACACCAAATAGCATTGCAGAGAATGGGGGGTATGGGAAAGGATAGAAAAAGATACCTGCATGCACCACCGATGATAGATCTAGGTACGTTCTAGAAAATCGTCTTACTTTTGAATTGAGTACACTCAAGCCTTTTGGACTCAATTTCGACCACTCTTTTGTCTAGTACTGGGTTGGTGCGGTCTTGGTCTTCATTCATTTTGTTCCGTCATTTACGTTATCTTTTTGTTCGTTTCATTTCCACATACATATATATATGTTTTTCCTGTCCTTCCGGCATCTCATTTCCGTTGGATACTTTTGTGTGTTGTAATAATTTCCATTTGTCGCCTTTTGATGTTTGTGCATTTCTTGATAAAGACCTTTTGGTTGAAACATTGAATATGTTTTGTGCATTGTAATTTGTATGTTTTCTTGTGTGAACATCATTACCCACTAGTTTTAGTTATAATCCGTCATGTCTGAGTGAAGCGATTATAAAAACCTGTGTTTCACGTAAGTACATTTTCAGAAAGAGTAAAAGCATAAATCTTTTGCTTTACGTAGTCATGCCACATTCATATGGGAATTCCTGCGAATAACAATTGCAGAAGAACCATATTACTACTCGTATCCTTTCAGTAATAGTAGAGATATTAAAAAATAGATATAATGAATATACCGGTAGTTAATAATTTTAGTAGCAGATCATTTTAGTATTTGGATTACTAGTATGATATCTTGTGGTAATATTTGTAGTTATACTTAACAGCAGATGGCACTAGTTATTTTTTATTGCAATTGAGAGTGATTAAAGGACAAATTAACAAACAATAATTGCGTTTCCTGTATTTTAAAGAATAGAAAAAGATATGTTAAGAAAGATGAATTCGTGTGAGATTAGACAAGCAGAACTGAAGAAGACCGTAATAGCTTACCTGAAAACTTGTCAGGGTAAGAAATGTCTTCGACAGGACATTTGGAACAATGTTGCAAAATTTCTGAAAAAGGAACTGTCTAGAAAACAGTATGGAGTTTCTAAAATGCATGCCCTTTTAGACAAATTCAATGATGTCCTTAAACAGGAAGGAGAATTTGTCATTTTGAGGGAAGAAGTTCTTCAAGACTCTGATGATATTATTGTTGTTGATTCTGATGATGATAGTTACCATTCAACAGATTTTTCAGTTGAATTTCAGTTGACACACAGACCTTTAACATTTTTCAGTAAAGGAGCACAAAGTGATATTGAGCTTGGAAAGGAGAAAAATGCGAGAAAATATGTAAAATCGGAAATGAATTTTCGTGAAAACATTATTTCAATTTTACTAGAGGAAAATGGAAAATGTAGCATTTTGAATTTTCTAGACAAATATCAATCTAGATACAGTGCTTTGACTGATTTGGAGAGTCAACTGCAGAGTCACTCCGATATTGTTGCTCGTTACAATGATAATCTCTTCTTACAACCGAAAGCCTATGCAGAACGAAATATCGATATGAGAGGTAAAACTCAGAGTGATACACCAAGTCAAAAGCAGATGTTTCCGAAAGGAGGCACCACAAGTTCAGCATCAACTTCTTTGGCATGGGGCTCTGGCATTTCCACAACAAAAGGTAATATTTTTGCACACTTTGGGATTAATTTTAAAATAACTATTTTGTATGCCAATTGGATATCTTCTTTTGTGATTGTTCTTAAACTCCTGCAAATTAGCAGGATGTAGTCCAGAGTGCGGAATGTGCTGTATCATAGTTTGCAGTTTTGCTGTGATATGTGTGCCTTTAGGACTGATACATCCAATTGCTGCATGAATTCTGGGTCACTTTGACCCTATGTGTGATGGAACAACCAACTCCACCCCATTACCTCATTGTCATTTCTTATGGCATGCATGGAAGATAAAGTGTTGCTATTCTATGCTCCACTTTCGGGCTCCAACAACACATGGTTGACTGCTATCAATCTTATAATGTTAGTCAACAATCTAAAGTTTGTGATTGCATTTTGTTTTTTTCAGTTTTATGATGTAAACAGCTACTGCTCTTCCGCATTCATTCTCATACTTTTGTTAGGTAAACATTTTTCTACTCTTTGCAGTTCTTGTTTCTTGTGTGGGAGGTGATAGCTGTCTTTTATTTCATTTACATAGCTGAGGACTGACTTCTGTTTTATTCTGTGGTTTAGTTGCCAGTTTTCTACAAGTTGTTTATTTGGGTGGTCTTTGTTTATTCTTTTGCTTCTTTCTTACGCCTCTGTTGCAGGTATATCTCTTTGTATCTCAAGGGGTTCTTGTATTTCACATGTAGCCATTGGTGTAGATCTCATTGCTACACTAATAAGGTGTAGAATATTATTTTGCACTACCAGTATGTCTAAAGATTCTACATTTGTCTTGGAACATGTCCGGAGTGCACTGCTGTATTCTAAAGCAGAATGTATGTAACCAAGATATAGTCTTCACATAGTATCCTTGTCTGATCCCCAAAATGTTCCAGAGTCTTTTCAGTAGCTGTAACTGCTTCAGAGCTTTATTTTTGACATTTTCTATGTGTTTCTTGAGGGTGAGCTGTCAATCGAGTGTGACCCCAAGATATGTGGGATACTCTTCTCTTGGCAGTTTCTGTGTATCTAACTACAGACTGATATTTCCGTTGGCTACTTTATGACTCTTAGTAAAGATGGTATAGGCAGTTTTTGCACAGTTTATTTTCAGCTACCATGTTTGACAGTAGCAGTTTTCTTAAATCTCCATGTGGTATTTTGGCATTCACTTTCAACATTCTCATGGCTCTGTCATATTGTTACGTCATCAGCATAGAGGGATTTTTTAGCTTTGATATACTTGGCCAGGTCATTAATATAAATGAGAAAGAGGGTGCAGCTCAAAGCAGAACCCTGTGGTAAGCCTTCCTTTAGAACCTCTTTAGATGATATTGCATCATTTATCTTTGTCTGGATTGTTCTGTCAGCGAGGAAGTATTTTATCAAGTTATATAGCTTTCCACTAATTCTCACCTCAGTCATCTTCATAAAGAGAACCTTTCTCCACACTTCATCATAAGCATGTTGTAAGTCAAAGAAGATGTTCCAAGCCTTTTTACCATTTTCCTTAGATTTAAATTGGCGCATGTTTTTGCTCATTTGTCATATTTGGCCTTCTTCATTATCAGTTTTACTTTAGCAAATGTGTTTTAAAGGATCTTTGCTTCTTATGATAGCATAATCTCAAGGGTTTTTGTTGTGTTGTGTATGTCGGTCTTTGCGTTGTTGTTTCGGATACATTCCAGTAATCAATATCTTGACCTGAGCAGCCTGGTTACCCACCACCTGCCACAGACCTTGATAACTGAGGTGCCATCTAATTTCATTGTAAATACTATTTGTTGTAATGCCTTTATAGTACTGGGAAATCTGGATTTTCTACCCACCAAGAGCCAGAAACTTCCGCTGGAGATCTCTTGTAGCAGGACAATGATCCTACTAGATTTCCAACAGAATGTAGTTCAGAGAATGTAATTGCGATGTGTCACTGTTTTATTTGTGCCAATTCCCCAACACATTCATCGTAGACGATGATGTATGGAGATTGAAAATCTGATCCATCAGGAAGCCATAGGTACCTAGTTGTATGCGTCCTCAAGGACACTTGCAGCAGTACATGATTTCTGGATATGAAATAAATAATTGGAGCAAACAACCCACCTTCAGAATAAACAAAAAGATAAAAAAGCTTGATACAAAGACACAAATTGAAGTATGATAGATGGTAATTAAATGAAAGGTGGCTTCGAAGTACTATTAAAAGTAAGTTAGTTTAAAAAATACTTAGCGAGACATGATATCACGAAAGGCTGATTTTTTTAGGGCAGATCACCAGCAAAGGGAAGAGTATGAAGACCAAGAAGACAACGGATCCAAGATATCAAAGAATATATGAACATGTCTCTGACTAATGCAGGCTTGCTCGCCCGGTCCAATGCAGGCAGGGACAGAGTGGTGTTCAGAGTATTCATGATGAGGACAATGTTTTGGAAAGAATGTGTCATTTTATATTGATATATTTTAGATGGTAACCAAAACTGGTGTATTATTTATTATATACTGTAGGGATGACATTTTAAAATTCGGTTCTCTGTTCGATCCACATGGTATTCTCTAAATCCTTCTGTAGCATCTCATTTTGAAGGAAAAAATATTTGTTGCCACGGCATTATTAAATGTCCATGTTTCATAGAAATAATTTGCTACTGGAAATATACTTTCCCTGAACAGATAATTGATCTTTACTGCTGGTGATTTACGAAAGATTATTTATTTGAGTTAGTTTTGTTGCCACCTAATATACAAATGAGATCCCAGTAGAAGGCTTCTTCAATAGGCATTACAGTAAGATGAAATTTGAAGCCTCTTGGGTATGAAAGAAAGCTCAGAGAAATCATGCCATTGCATATATGAAGTAAGATCAAGTTGCTTGCAATTTCTGGGGATAACAAACAATACAGAAATGTAATATATTTTATTGTAATGTTTGTAGGTGCTGACATTTCTGGATCACTTGCTTCAAGGAATAGTGATACAAGAAACTCACAGATATCAAACTCTGGCTTTATATCCTTTTCAGGTGAAATTAATATTTTATGCTTTATTCACTGTCCATGTATTACATAAATTCATTTTTTTTTGGAGATTGTCCACTTGTGTGCATATTGGTGCCACCAACTCCAAACTTGGCATACATGTGTTGTTTGAGTCTGTTGTTTTCTGACTATTCTCAATCTAAAAGTGATTGTTCCTTTCTTCCTGTTGTAGCCTGGCTGTTCTCAATCTAAAAATGATTGTTCCTTTCTTCCAAGCCTGTAGATATCATAATTTTTGGCTGCATGGCTGATTATTTGTTAATGGAGCTTTTAATGATGAACTTTATTTCTGGAAATGTCATTTATTTACAGTTTGTGCTAGTTATTCTGCTATCTTATTTCCATGATGTGTGAAGGGTTCTGGATCCTCCGCATAAGCCTGGGAGTAGAAATCTCATGTCATTACACCCTACAGTCACATTGAGTAGAACAGCCATTTAAGATTGCAGAAAGGTGAGAATGATTGTTCTTAAAACTGGAAACCCTTCAAAGAAGAGATGCCAGAGAATCTGGAATAGACAGTAATACTCAACTGCCTGGCATAGGGAACTAGAGTGACAAACCTGTACTTCTTTGGGATTCTATCATTTTTATCAATCATAATCATCGTCATCAATGACACAGTTGAGTGATATAGAAAAATTGAAATAAACCCTCAAAATAGGCTACTTGTAGATAGGTGGAATCCTAAACACAGAATCCAACAAAAATCACCACAAGAAGTAATGAAAAATTTAGATGGATAATGTAATGTTCCAGGGTACAGAGTAGATATCATCATGTTTTTGTCTGCCACCATGGCTAGACATAAAACAGCCTGTAATCAAGACACATTTTAGATAAAACAACAAAGATACATTGATAATTCTAAAAATGTACACAGGAAGTTAGCTATCAAACCTCATTACATGCCAACACTGACAGTTCATCATCAAAGGACACCATGTGTGGTTGCGGTGTACACCTGAGGTACCCAGAAGGGGGCACCTATAACTACAGTACACCTTGTGAGAATACCTATTCCAACTGTGAGGCATAAATTATAGCAATAAAAAATATTGTAGAACACAGATATCAACAGATTGAACTTGGCAAGATTGATGTCAGAGCTGTAGTAGTGTTCGTGGACTCAAAATCTGCACTAGTCAATAAAGAACCAGATTGAGATTGTTTCCTGTGACATCCAGACTTAAGGTTCACATTTAACTATCCTTCCACAACTTCATGCCACCTTGCAGGGGATCCAGGGACACTCAGAAATATCTGGTAATGAGAGAAGAGACCAACTGGCCAAAGGTGGGTCATCTCAGTTACAAGTAAGCAAAGCAATCTGCTACAATACAGTAAAACAGATACTAAGAAATGTTTCTAAAGAGAAGGTTGGCTGAACAACAGTGCTACTGGGATGACTGGCAGTGATACATATTCTGAAATGAATGGATCACGGGCAAAGAACAATGATCTTACTACGAAGACAAGATAGAAGCACTATTTTCCAGCTTTAGAATAGGACACATTGCTCTAAATTACCACCTGAACAAAATAAATCCAGCACACCCACCTAACTAGAAATTTAAATCACCCATATGAAACAGTCAGCATGTCCTATCTGAGTATACATGACTATATAAAGCTAGACAAGAACTCCCCCATGTCCACAAAACATCTTATATGAAAGTCTATCCCAACTACATCAAGCTAGACAGGAAATTCTCCCCAAATGTTCCTATATACAAAACACAATTATATGGAGGTCTATCCCAACTACATCAAGCTAGACATGAACTTTTCCCACCATATCCATCTATATAAAACACCCTTATATAGAAGTATATCCCAACTAGAGAGAACCTGCAGATTTTACAGACTGGAATGTACTGTCCAAGAATGAAAAAGCCTCACACTGGAAAGAAGAAGAGTCATTGTCATCATCATCATGAGTTCATATTATAAACAAATCTCTGGCATCTCCTGCAGTGCAGCTTGATTTCGAAATTTTTATTTTTGCCTTTCCCTTGGATCTCATTAACTCTCTATGTCCACTGAGCCGCTAATATCTACATTTTGGAGACCCACTATGCCGAAAAGCCGCTCAAATATACATTTTTATAGGAATTTACTTTTGTGTTCGGCATAGCAGGAAAACTGTACGGAGACAAAGAGTTAACAGAACTTAGAAGGGGTTTGTGCAAAATGGACAGGGCACTTATCCATATAACCTGCCCAGGCAGCAAGCATATATCATGCACCTATTAAACACAAAATAGCTACTTCTGCTAAGATTTTATTCAAAGAGTGTAAGGTCCATGTCTCTTAACACCAAGAAAGCTGGTAGAATACTGCATCATACTGAGAACAATACAGAGCAGAAGAATGATGGTGGTTCAGATTATGATATGTAAGTCCATAGATGGCTAGTTCCATGTTTATTCTGCAACAGTCCAGAGATGGCATATTCCCGTGCTTATTCTGCAAACAGATCAAACCACTCGTATATCTGTAGATTTAGCTATCTGTAGATTCCATCTGGTACAGGCTTGTTTCAGTCTGTCAAGATGAATAAGGCCATATATATATATATATATATATATGTACATAAATCATTTTAGGTGACAGCACCCCACCACCTCATGAGTCCCCACAGTCCAGCAGCACACCACTAGGCGCTCATCAAAGGTATGGCTTGAATGCCCCCAGACCTACGGCTGTGTCAGTTGTTCGACCTTTTGGCGGAGTGTTAGTGCCACAATTGCCAAGTAAGTTTTTTATGATTGTATAAATTGTTATTGAAAAGGTTGTGACCTCTGGGTCACAGTCATGCTGGGGCGTAAAGACATTATTTACAATTATAACTGATATATTTTCTTGTAATGGATGTTCAAGTCACATTCAAGCATTTAAAAAGTTGTGCCAAATGATAGACTGCATAGTCCACTCTTTAAGGATCTTTGTCAATGTTATGGTGTCAGCAGATCTGTGCTAAAATCTTATTGTGTTCTTTACGTTCATGTGGTGTTTGACATAATTTCAACAGTTGTTGGTAACTGTGTGTCTCGACAGACACACATGTGTGTTTACAAGAAGACCTATCGGCCCTTGTATAACTATTACGGATATTATGTTATGTGTTTGTTGTTACTGAGGATATTTCAATACCTGTACGGGATGTTTGCTGTTGTTGTAATAGTCCTTGTCTCGATTGGTCCGTTCGGGTGACTTTGTGTGCACGATTTGAATGGCTTGATGAAATCGCATCTTTTTTTGGAGATGCGGTTAGTCAAGTACTGAAAAACGCGTGTGCAATTGTTGCTAGGCGATTTGGTGCCGTAGAACGGACTGGTTCAATTCCCGTTAACCTCAAGAATTTTTAAAAATTGTCCTCTGGCTTCCTACTTAAATTTACTTGTATAAACAATTATTTGAAGCAAAATTGTATTGTCTATATATGTTATCCATGTTTACAAGAAGACCTATCGGCCCTTGTATAACTATTACGGATATTATGTTATGTGTTTGTTGTTACTTAGGATATTTCAATACCTGTACGGGATGTTTGTTGTTGTTGTAATAGTCCTTGTCTCGATTGGTCCGTTCGGGTGACTTTGTGTGCACGATTTGAATGGCTTGATGAAATCGCATCATTTTTTGGAGATGCGGTTAGTCAAGTACTGAAAAACGCGTGTGCATTTGTTGCTAGGCGATTTGGTGCCGTAGAACGGACTGGTTCAATTCCCGTTAACCTCAAGAATTTTTGTCTCGACAGAGAAACATCTGACTGGTTTGAGGTCCAAAAAGGAGTCAGACAGGAATGCATCCTCTCACCACACCTGTTCAACATTTATGCAGAAAACACCACGCTAAATGTTCAAGAAGACCCACGTTATGAACAGTTTCAGCTCCTTAATATCGGAGGACATGAAATCTCAGAAATTAGGCATGCAGATGACACCACACTAATATCAAGGAACCTCACAGGTTTAGAACAAATGATTATGTAAGTCAAATGTCATAGAGGGACAAAACCTTTTCCTCAATGGAAAAAAAAGACAAAAATAATGCATGTAGGCAGAGATGAAATTACACCTAAAATAGTCATTGACAAAGAGCAACTAGAAAATGTAAAAAACTGAATATTTAGGATCAACATCACAGAGATTGCTCGGCAGAAATAATAAAAACATTAAAAATGGCACCACAAAAAACATCACAGATGAAAAATCTATGGCAAGGAGCAAACAGAATAGCAAAGTTACAACTATTAAGAAGCTATATTTTTCCCGTATCAACATATGGTTTGTGAGACATGGGCAATATTATCTACAATGGAAAATTTATTGTCTGCATTCGAAATGAAATGCTATAGAAAGGTCCTAAGAATATCATGGACAGATAAAAGAAATAACACAAATGTCCGCAAAGATCTGAGCATAGAAGAAGACTGGCTCCTCAAAACTATCAAAAAACGCAAATTAACATATTTCGGACATATAAAAAGACTTAATGGTTTGGAAGATTAATCATGTATGGGAAAGTTTCAGGAAAGAGAACAAGAGGCAGACCAAGACTACGGTGGACGCATAACATAGAAGACCTTCTGAACATACACTGGAAGAAGATGGGCAGCTCACACAGAACCGAACCGTGATACTTACATAGTGGCAGTGAGGACAATGCTCTGCAAAGGATAAATCACATAGAGAGAGAGAGTTGGTAACTTGAAAAGATGAAGAGTACATCATGGCAGGAGGAAAAGGCAGTCCAGATGGGACGAATTGAAGAGAACTTGCAGAAAAACAAAACATTTAGCCCTGAAACATCTGAGGATACTGTTTTGGAATTGTGTAAGCGAGTAGAATGTAAGATCCTTGATCGCTTGGTTTATGGAACTGACATTGATACCCTTCAGGAGAAGCAAGATTGGGGGGAAAAGAGCATCCTTCAAATAGCAGCTCGTTTTCAGTTTTTATAACAGGAGGCAACTATGACAGGTTATTCTTGTGCATGACCATTTTTTAGTCAATGAGATTGACATGTCCCCCCATGACATTGTCAGGAACTGCAATTCGAACTGTGAAAATACAGTATTCTGATGTTTCTGTGATGGTTATGAGCATTCATACTGATGGTTTCGATCTAAAAAATGGAAATATTTTTGAAAGATTATGAGACAGGAAGGTTAACAGTAGGCATGCTGTGTTTACAGTTACGTAATTTCTCTCCTACCACTGACTGCCGTGGAATTGGTTTTTGGAAATGTTACGCAATCGTCAGTGGCTGATTTGAAATCGTGATCACTTTTTTATTGTTATAGATATTTAAATAATATTTGCACATATAAATAAAGAATTAAATTCTGCATATATTCTGTGAGTGATACGAGACGTGTGATAAAAGACAGATTTAGACCGATCTAGATTTAGGCGTACCGTATTTTTGATCGATCGACAGCTGTGAAATCTGTTGACTATTATATATTTTACATAATGGAAACTTCGTGGTATATTTTAACCTTTATCAAGCCGGATTAAAAAATACAAAACGTCTTCCTGCACCGGATTCTTTTTTGAGAATTTGCGTTATTGATGGTGACTGTTTTGAAAATGTGATAATTTTTTGGTTGATAGAGATATTTAAATAATATTTGCACATATAAATAAAGAATTGAATTCTGCACATATTGGTGTAATTTCTGTATGTGTTTATGATACCAGACATATAAAAAAGTGGTAAAGACATTTTTCACACACAAAAAATATTTATAACAAATAAAGAGAGACAAAATTAGTAAAAAAAATAACTCACCCTACTTATCGAATTGCTTGGCAACACTGTACACTAAATCACACGGAAATCTGTTGTATTTATGTTCTTTCATTGCGAAATTATCAAAATATTGCCGGGGGAACTGTATAAAACATGTAGATTTGCAGTAAAATCGTTCTTTGAGCTTAGGCCTAGAGTCATTTTTGGTGCCACTTCAACATATTCGATACCAAACATCTACAAGTCCCCAAACCAACACGGCATTCTGTATATTCACTGCTGTGAAACAAATAACCCAATAATTCATGATTCAAGCTACGATTCAATATTATTTTATTCAAAATACGATGAAAGAAAGGTCTATAAAACCGATCCACCATCTTTGCATAGTACAAGTGTGCAGATGTGGTCAGATTGTTATAAAACGTGTACCTTCTAACTAGACATTTTCACAACGATCACATCGGATGTAGAAATGAACCGGCTTCAATTGTGCATGTTTCCAAAGTATGTGCATTAACCAATCAGGCTATGGGCGTCTATTATAACGATATCTCATTGTATGGAGTATGTCGCCAACGGCGACAGCCGTCATTTTTTTTAGGCAGGTGTTAATATAGGCTCGTTGAAGGTTAAATAATGAATATGAAGAGCTTACCTCTCAAGTTTTTCATTCTTCCAGCTTAATAAATGATGATTTCACTGAATATACGATGGTAGAAAAGTATAATAAACTCGATTCACTGTCATGTCGCTTCGCCGCGATGCAGATGACTACAAATATTTTGGATTCCATTTGAAAATCACTTGACATCATATCCCCGCCATTAAACAAAATGGCGATAAATTTTCTTCTCAATGTTGCCACAACATTCTGTCAAAAAGTTACCAATCTCGATTTTTCAGTTCGGTTTACAATGCACCACCCGAATTGTAAACACAGCGTGCTAAAGGTTAAATAATTTTTTGTGCCATTTTAAAGTCTGGAACAGGTTGTGGGTACTCCCTGTATGTAAGCTGCGCTGACTCCCTGTATCCAAGCTATGCTGACTCAATGTATCTAAGCTATGCTGACTCAATGTATATAAGCTATGCTGACTCAATGTATCTAAGCTATGTTAACTATGTAAGGTACAGTGAGTCTAAGCTATGGTAACTATGTAAGGTACAGTGAGTCTGTATCTAAGCTACACTAACTCAATGTATCTAACTATGTAAGGTACAGTGAGTCTGTATCTAAGCTATACTGACTCAATGTATCTAAGCTACGTTAACTGTAAGGCACAGTGAGTCTGTATCTATGCTACGCTGACTCCATGTATCTAGGAAGACATTTGAGGATAATTAAATGCTATTATTACTAACTTTTGTTTTCATTTGTTTCAATCCAGGGAACCCAGGAATACCAATTAATATGGTTCAAAACATACCACAAAGTTTTAATGTGAACTTCAGAGCCCCTTTACTACTGGTAAATATTTATTTGTGCTAAATGTAGCAAGCAGAGACAATAAAGGAAATGAGAAATGTATCACAACACCAATGTTAGAGTACAAAGTAAAACAGTATGTGGGCACATCATGCAGTTTAGTTAGGGTTCAAAGAGAGCATTGGGTGTAGAGAATTGACTACATTGTACTTGGATTACCTCATATGTACTCAGTCCCATCAACAAAGCGGTATGTCCCCTTGCGAGAATACCAATCGTAGTGTGTAACTCTGATGTATATTATTGCAGAAAATTTGCGACGTATGGGAAAATCCGCATTATGAACAGTTTCAACCCTTAATATTGGAAGCAGAGGGATTCCAGATACTAGGCATGCAGATGACACTACCCTAATATCAAGAATATGTACTTATGTGCAAAACTGAAATTCAATAAGTAAAGCATGGGGTAATGAAGTTTTGCTAATAACACGAAACACACATAAACACACATCTTTGATAAAGGCCTTTCTGTCGCAACATAGATTTGTGTGTGTTATTAGCAGAACTTATTACCCTGTTTCACGCTTTACATAATATCAAGAAGCCCCACAGGTCTAGAACACATGATTATATCTATTAGGTACAACAATGTTCAAATTCTTTTTTCAACGCAAAGAAGAAAAAAAGTAATACATATCAACAAAATTGAATTCACACCTACAAAAGTCTTTGGCAAAGACCAACTAGAACATGTCAACAACTTTGAATATCTCTGTCAACCATTATATCACAGGAGATTGTTCAGCAGTGATCAGAAAGAAATTAGCAATTGCCCTACAAAATACATCAGTGTTGAAAAATGTATGGCAAGCAGCAAACAGAAAAACAGAGTTACAACTTTTAAGAAGCTATATTTTCCAGTGGCAACATATTGTTGTGAGACGTGGGCAATGGAAAAGAAAAAAATCAACATTTGAAATGAAATTTTATAGAAAGGTTCTAAGAATATCATGGAAAGAAGGACTAACCAATGTCATAAAGACCTGAACATAGAAAATACTGGCTCCTCAAAACTATAACAAAAACGCAAACTAGCATTTTTTGGATATAAAAGGACACAATGGCTGAGAAAGATTAATCATGGAGGGAAAATTCCAGGAAAGAGAACAAGAGGCAGACCAAGACAACAATGGACACTATATCAAAGACCTGAGTATGACACTGGAAGAGACTTGACAGCTTACACAGGGCAGTGCGGACAATTCTGCAAAGGATTAACATTCATATTTTTTTTTTTTTTTAAATATCATGCTAAATTTTAACACAAAACTCAATTTTTCTTGTTCTTGCTGTTTTACCATATATCTCTGGCATGTTCTTCACAAATCTGCTCACACTTTTCTCTATTGTGATGTTTCAGCCACCCCAGATGTCAGCATTTGCGTCACCTGCATTGCTGAATCCTCTAATGAACCCTGGAATTGAAGCTTCACAATTAACTGTTCCAGAGCCATCATCTTCAGAGTGGCCAAAACCAAGCCCCAGAACAGGTCCACCTCCTGGAACAAAAATCAAAGAAGATGTCAAGGTAGGACATATTTTCTCATTCTCTGCTCCGAGAAGTTGACGTCAATAAAACTTACACAAATGAAAAAATCTGGTGTAAAGTAAAATTTAATTACAAGTATATTTCCAGTAACAACTTATGGTTGTGAATCATAGACAGTTAATAAAACAATAGCAAAGAGAGTAGCACGTCACATAGCATCCCTATGAGATGCTTCAGAGAATTTGTGAGAATACCATGACAGTGAAAAAAGACTAATCAAGAAGTGATAAGAACAGTAAGCGTTAAAGACAGTTGACTCTTAAACGATATAATAAGAAAGCTGAGATTTTTTGGTCATATGGACATAACAACATGGAAAAAATTAATAATGGAAGGTATAGTTCCTGGTAGCAGAGGGGGATAAGGACCACCCAAGACGACAGTGGATAAGAGGCATATCAGATTGTTTAAACATTCTTCTGGCTGCGACAGGTCAACTCGCCCAGAATCGTTAGGTGTGCATAATATCCTTAAAGACAATTACGTTCTCGAAAGAATATGCCACATGATGCATATTTGTATGTGTGTCCATGTTTGTGTTTAGGTCTGTTGAACCAGTTATTCAACAGTTGTCCCCTTTCTCATTCCATGCATTCCACAATGTGACGGTATCCACTGCATAACAATGGGAATATGTTTATATCTGACTGTTAGTAACTATTCAAGCTGAAATCGGATGTGTTACCCTGAAAGGCTCAGATATTGCAGCAGAACTGTAAACCATGACACAAGCTAATGAATGCTGAATATTTCCCCTTAAAATTCTTATCCTCATGTTGAGTTATCTGCACACGATTTGTACCTAAACCCTGCACCTACTTTAATGATTCTTGGACTAAGTTGTAAAATAATATTGTTGGATGGTGATGAATTAATGCCTTTAACTATGAATGGATGCCTCTGAATACATTATGATGATGAAATAATCCTCTAGCTGTGAGCATGTGGCTCTTAACATCATTTCTGACCAAAAACATAGGTTTTTCTCAGTTGAGTAACCAAATTGACACTAAAAAGCATATGGTTTGTTGTCGCAATAGCATGGCTGTGTAAGCCTTTAGCCAGCTGAATTAAATTTACTCTATTTCTTGCCACCAGATTTCTTATTTGAAAATTTGCTTAATTTTTGGTGGGTGTTTATAAAATGCAATAACTTTTGTTTTTAGAGATTTTTTAATAATTGTCGCACATTTAAATAAAGTATTTAACACTGCAAATATGTGATATGTGTGTTGTTGTTTTGGTATGTATGTGTATTACTCATTGTATGAGGAAGTGGTAAAGACGTTCTCACTCTTCCTCCCTCCCCCCCACACACACACAAAATACAAAAACACAACATATACAAACATGGGTGTTAACTATTTGGAAAATGCAATAACTTTTTAGCTTTTAGAGATATTTACCTAATTTTTGTACATGTAAATAAAGAATTGAATACTGCATATATTGGTGTACGTTTTGTTTGTGCATGTGTGATACAAGAGATGTGAGGATGCTGTAACGATGGGAAGGGGTATTTAAAAATTATGTATTTATTTTCCGAAGTGGCAACCCAGATAACATACCTTTCTCACAGCAAAATCTATTGTTTTTTATGTATTTTCATAACTATACTAACATAATATTGCTGGGGAAATAAATAAAACATGTAGATTTAACTTACTGTGCCGGAAAAATCATTCTCTGGACATAAACCTAGTCTTGGTTGTCAATCGTGTAAATGCATTAGGTCTATGCTTGTTACACATCGTATCATAAAGAAATGAACACGTTTCATTCATGAATGTGTTAGAAATATCATCTGTCATAAACAAATGAAATACACCTACCTGACTGACGTTAACGGCTAAGCCTAGAGGTCCCGGAACTTCAGAAAGTAGCGATGCCGGATATGATTACAATTTGTAGGTCTGCAATTGCTATATTCTCCCTCAAATATGACCTACACCCTGCCTATGAACACATAACTTGTAGACCTACTATGTTCCCTGTCATAGTAAGTAATGGAGCAAGATTTACGAGGGTAAATCCCAAGTAGTTGACTTTTCCATCCTATATTCCAAAGTGACCCAAAAACCATGATGAAACCAGATGTATCAGGCTGATTGGCACATTGAATCTGGAAACCATGGTAAAATGCGTTTTGTTCTCTAGACAGCATCCTGCCAGGAGTTTGTGAGAATGAATTCAGAAGAATATAAATATTGTTAAAACATTTTAATAACCTCTCATTGCAGGAGATTATTGTGAAGCCAATCTCACTTCCATCAGGAGCTAGACTAACATCCGATCAAGTCAACTACCAGGTGCAGGAATGTATTGATATACTTTCAGAGGCCAAGGAGCATGTGTCGATGGAGCGTGTGGAGTTGATGTTGTTGCAGAAGTATCGGGTACATTTTGTCAGCTTTGTTATATCATAAACAATTGTTCTATTGCAGTGTTGTTTCATAAACTATTGTTCTATTGTAGTGTTGTTATTCCTTAAACACTTGTTCTATTGTAGTGTTGTATCATAAATAATTGTGTTATGTCATTTTTAAAAATCATTGAAATAGGATGTGGTCACAACTAGAACAGTGACACTGCTCGTTTCCATTCTCTGAACTACACCCTGCTGGAAATCTAGTAACTGCAACCAAGAGTGGTAGTGAGGCAACGTTCTGTAAAGATAGATCCACATAGATAGATCCATTTTGAGTTTGAGAGCAATGTACAAAATTTGTTATTAACAATGGGTGCTTCAACCAATCTGCAAAGCATGAAATTTAAGTATATCCTTTCACGTCCTAATCAGGTTTTTGTAGATTGTCATGCTCTGAGTAGCATCATGTAGATTGTCAGGCTATGAGTAACATCATGACATGTTTTACAATGGGTGAACTCAGAAGTCTTGCATTTTGAAAGGCAAACTTTATTCTTGAAACTTTTACTTTAATCTTCCAAGTGTCCTATGTGATGTGTCTTGTACAGAACATTGTCCTCACTTCCACTCTAACCCTCTTGGTTTCGTGCAAGCTGCCCAGACTAATCCAGTGTCACGTTCAGGTCTTCGATATCCTGTGTCCATCGTAGTCATGGACTGCCTCTTTTTCTCTTTCTTTGAGTTCTTCCATCCATGATTAATTTTTCTAAACAATTGTGTCTTTATATGTCTGAAATATGTTATCTCCCATTTAAAAAAATAGTTTTGAGTTGCCAGTCTTCTATGTTCACGTCTTTGTGGACGACTGTGCTGTTTCGTCTTTCTATCAATGATATTCTTAGGACCATCCAAATGCTCAGTGTATCTATTTTTGCATTATTTGTTTATTGCCTTAAATTTCTGGGTAGTCGTTATATGGGAACTCAGTATCCTTCCTAGTCTATCATGTCCTGTGTGTTAAGTGTCCTAGTCTATCATGTCCTGTGTGTTAAGTGTCCTAGTCTATCATGCCCTGTGTGTTAAGTGTCCTAGTCTATCATGTCCTGTGTGTTAAGTATCCTAGTCTATCATGTCCTGTGTGTTAAGTGTCCTAGTCTATCATGCCCTGTGTGTTAAGTGTCCTAGTCTATCATGTCCTGTGTGTTAAGTGTCCTAGTCTATCATGCCCTGTGTGTTAAGTGTCCTAGTCTATCATGCCCTGTGTGTTAAGTGTCCTAGTCTATCATGCCCTGTGTGTTAAGTGTCTTAGTCTATCATGCCCTGTGTGTTAAGTGTCCTAGTCTATCATGTCCTGTGTGTTAAGTGTCCTAGTCTATCATGCCCTGTGTGTTAAGTATCCTAGTCTATCATGTCCTGTGTGTTAAGTATCCTAGTCTATCATGCCCTGTGTTTTAAGTATCCTAGTCTATCATGCCCTGTGTGTTGAGTGACCTAGTCTGCGTGTTAAGTGTCCTAGTCTATCATGCCCTGTGTGTTAAGTGTCCTAGTCTATCATGCCCTGTGTGTTAAGTGTCCTAGTCTATCATGTCCTGTGTGTTAAGTATCCTAGTCTATCATGCCCTGTGTGTTAAGTATCCTAGTCTATCATGTCCTGTGTGTTAAGTATCCTAGTCTATCATGCCCTGTGTGTTAAGTGTTCTAGTCTATCATGTCCTGTGTGTTAAGTGTCCTAGTCTATCATGTCCTGTGTGTTAAGTATCCTAGTGTATCATGCCCTGTGTGTTAAGTATCCTCATCTATCATGCTCTGTGTGTTAAGTGTCCTAGTCTATCATGCTCTGTGTGTTAAGTATCCTAGTCTATCATGCCCTGTGTGTTAAGTGTCCTAGTCTGTGTGTTAAGTGTCCTAGTCTATCATGCTCTGTGTTAAGTGACCTAGTCTATCATGCTCTGTGTGTTAAGTATGCGAGTCTGTCATGCCCTGCGTGTTAAGTGTACTATCAGTCATGCACATGTGTTAAATGTCCTAACCTATCATGCCCTGTGTTAAGTGACCTAGTCTATCATGCCCAGTGTGTTGATCTGGAGCAGTGAAAAAAAGTATGGAAAATATCAGTGAGTGCATATGTGTGTCTCTGTGCATATATATGCCTGGTGTATATAATGAGCATATTGGTTAGAGCCTTCTGATGTGAACAAATTTTGGTTAGAACCTTCTGATGTGAGCAGAAATTGGTTAGAGCCTTCTGAAGTTAACAGAAATTGGTTAGTGTGTACTGATGTGCACATAAATTGGTTAGAGCATTCTGATAACAGAAATTGGTTAGAGCATTCTGATGTTAACAGAAATTGGTTTGAGCATTCTGACGTTAACAGAAATTGGTTAGAGCATTCTGATGTTAGCAGAAGTTGGTTAGAGCATTCTGATATTGACAAATTGGTTAGAGCATTCTGTTGTTAATAGAAATTGGTTAGAACGTTCTGTTAGAAATTGGTTAAAATGTTGTGATGTTAACAGAAGTTAGAGCGTTTTAATGTTAACTTAAAGGTTAATATTTTCAAGCCGTCCAGTGGCAATTGTTTTAGGGAATTGCCTCAGCGCAGTGGTTAAGCTGTTCACTTTGTGCTAGGAAGGTCACAGGTTCGAAATTTGCTTGTGTTGTGTTTACAGGGTGGATTTTTTCTGAGATCCCAGGAAATTATATCTTGAAGCTATGGAGTTATGTGCTATGAGTGATACTCTCAGCAGGCAGCTTCGTTGAGAGGGACATAATTGGTTAGAGTAAACTTGCATACAATGGTGTCAATCCATTATGTCTTTTGAGCCATTTTTATCCTAAGAATATCTCAGAAATTCGAACGAAAGCAGACTCGAATCACCTGAACATAGACTGGCTGCTCAAAACTATAAAAACATACAAGCTAGCATATTTTTTGGACATATAAAAAAGACATAGTGGTTTAGACAGATTGTGTTGGGAAAAATTCAAGAAAAGAGAACAAGAGGAAGTCCAAGAAGTGATAAATACTATATTAATGTGATATTGTTACTAGATATTCTAACTACCAAATAGTAAAACCAATGTAAAAAAAGAAATAATAAACAAAAGAACAAGGTCTTTTTCTACTTTGCAGTCCTTGTTCCTTTGTTTATTATTATTTCTTTTTTGTATTGATTTTACTGTTTTGTAGTTAGATTATCTAGTAACAATATCACATTAATATAGTATTTATCGCTTCTTAGTTTTGTTACTGCAGCACACTCCACCTTGTGGGATATCCTCTGACAGATTGGTTATTTATACTAGGAAGACTAAGCCCAGATGGACACAGGATATCAAAGTCCTTCTGATCATGACACAGGAAGAGGCTTGTACAGAACTGAGAGGCTTACAGTCACAGTGTGGACTGCGTTCTGTAAAAGGACACGTCGCATAGATGGATCTATAGGTTCTTTCACATTTTTTAGCAAACCAGTAGCTAAAATCTTCCAAAGTTTTGTCCAATTAAACCTGTCCATTGAACTTGAAAGTCCAGCCAAAGATGGATTTATTGGACCATTGTTCTACTATAAGAGAGATCCAGTGGCAGTTTGAGAATGAACATCGAAGAATAAGAACTTGAACATTAATATGATTCTGGACACACTGGCCTCTTCATTATCCTAGTTGAGCTGAATGGTCAACTGCGACAGACGAATTACATATAGATTTTCCAACTTTATGGGTGAAAATTATCTACAGAATGTTATAAACAGTTTGCCAAGTGTTCATGAGTATATAAGATTGCATACAAACGTGACAAGAACCTCTGGGATATACTCATCTCAAGTCTGACGTCTCTAGTCATTTTGGCACTATCAGTTGCAAATGCTACTCCTGTACCGATGTCTGTAACATTCCCCTAAGCTACCACCTTCACCATTGAAGAGAGTGTCACATGTGTATCCCACAACATCATCTAATACAATTATCTGCAAGAGTTGCACCATGACATACAATGGTAAGACTGGAAGGAGGCTCACGAACGATTCTGTGAACATCTGTAAAACATATCTGCCTAAAAAATAAAATACCAGATTAGTACTGCTGTTGCTGATTACTTCAATGGTACAGGCCATTAGGTGTTAGTGATATTAATGTGATGGACATTAGGTTGTGCTTCTCAGATGACCAGACCTAACACATGCTTGAGAACCATTTTATATATATCAATTTGGCATGAGTAAACACTTTGGGATCAGAGCCCTCCGTCCTACGGATGATATCCAGTTGTTTCAATATTTTTATGTTTTTGATTCATCAATATTTGGGTGTAAAACACATCCAACATCTGTTTTGTTCATGTTGTTTAAGCTCTGACCTTCTAGTTTCTGCTCTTCAAGATTATATCTATATTTAGCTCTGGCATGTGAATGCCAATATTTCGGTTCATACTCGTCATATTTTGTTGTGAATATGTTCTTGATAAAGATATTTTGGTTGATCATGGATTTGTGCGTTATTATATGTGTTTAAAGTGACTAGTTAAACTTCATTACCATGTTACAAGTTTCATTTTCGATTTGAGTTTTGCTTCATTGAGTACATATTGATTTATTTCATATACCTCAGGTTGGGCACTTCCGTCAACTGAATCTCCGTGAGAACCGTATGGAGTTTTTGCCAGCAGGACGAGAACATGACATGAAGCTAGGGAAGGTGAATGCATATATTCAGAGTTTTGTCCGGAGTCGTTCGATGTGTACATTATATGAACTGAAGGAATGTTGTAAAGAATTTCACCCGGAAAAGAAAGACTTTGAACATCTCAAGCTAGGACCTCTACAGAAAATGCCATTAATGTGAGTCAATGTTAATCTTAACTCTGTATCTCTGATAAGCAGATACATGTTCATTAGTATAGTATTCTTGTTCACATTAACATGTCTAATATCAAGTTGAGTTTTCTTGATAAATGTTGTATTTGAAAGCTTTTCAAGGCTGTTATACAGCTTTTTGTGATGGTCTGTCTCTGTGGGCCAGTGCTCCTCCCTCAACTGGTTTAGTGTAATGCAGTCTTGTAGGATATGTTTTGCTGTCTGCTGCTTGCCCACATGGACACAGAGTTGATTGAACCAGCCTTAGTCTATCTAAACGGCTGTTTAGTTTGTTGCGTCCTGTCCTAATGTAGAAAATGAGAGCTTGCTCAGTTCTGTCGAGATAGTTGTCTTTTTGGGTGGTTGACTTTCCTAATAGCTTGATGACTGTCCTCTTTACCTGTGAGGAATTTCTTGGACTTTTTGTTCCTGTGTTGCTCTATCTTTTGCTAGCATATCTGCCTTTTAATTTCCTGGTATAGCACATTGGGATGGTATCCACTGTAGTACTACCCTTTTTTGGATGCTCATTTCTCATATGGCTTCCTTCAGGTCTGGCAGTTTATCGCTGTCAAGTGCTTTTAGGACAGAAAGAAACAGTAAGCAACACCACCTGTTGACATCGGCTTGTGTTTTAAATTATTTCTGCTGCAATACTCAGGGCATGTACTTCTGCAGAGTAGTTAAAACAGAAGATTTCGGTTAGTAAATGAATGTGTAAAAGGGAGTAAAGTCCGTGTGTTGGGGCTGAAACGATGCAAAGAGTATAAACAGTTTACCTTTCGTGCATGTCGTAAGAGGCGACTAAGGATGTTTTGGGATGAAGTTTGCTGTTCCATTCTTCATCTTCAGCGCTCAAACTCTTGTAGCAAGACAATGGCCCTACTAGATTTCCTGTAGGGTGTAATTTAGAGAATGAAAATACACTGTATTGCCGTTTAATTTGCGCCAATGGCCCAACACATGCTCTTTGTCTGTGCTGTACCATTCCATGTGAGATCAAAGGGATCCAGAATCCATGAAGTTGGATGTGTCAAGTTGAAAGGCGCAGATGCCTTAGCTAAGCTATAACTATGATGTAATATATTCTGTTCTCTATGCTACATCCTGCTAATCTGAAGAAGTTTGAGAATGAATGCAGAAGAAATATAAAAACACATCAGCATATGGTAACATTGAACATGTACTTCTTCTGTGTTCATTCTCAAACTCCCACTGGATCTCTCTTGTAGTAGGACAATGGTCCTACTAGTTTTCCGGCAGGATGTAGTCCAGTGAATGGAAATGCATTTTATTTGTACCAATGGCTCGAAACATCCTTCTTCGGTGGTGTTTCTTGTTATGAAAGATACCTGGACAAGCTCCCCATCACATTTAGGAAAGAAGCTTCATTGCCTATAATGTCTGCTGATCAAGCATGTGATATAGTGACACAGACCTGTTCACAAAACCTTGACATCCCAACCCTTCCACTTGTTCAACAGTCTATACTTGATTCAGATAAGATAAGTTAATTTTATTTAACTTACTTTATGATCTGTGGTAGATTTTACTTTTTGTTTCCTATTTTGTATTGTCCTGTTTTGCATCTTTTACATGTAACCACTTACATTCCAGTCATTCTTGTCTCTCATTGTCATTTCGTTGCATTCCTGACCTGTCAGCTCCCACATGGCTGATATGTAGTCTTTGCTTGACTTTGTGGTTCTTATCTGTGTTTGTGTCTCTATCTTGATAAAAATGTTTTTGGCCAAAATGTCAATTCTGTGTATTGTTCCACATATAACTACTTTGCAACAATTTTTGTATATTTTTTGTTCTTTTTACTCACCTATTGGTGCACAGATTTACTGTGGACTTTTTTTTTTACTGTTAATGAGAATACTTTTCCGCTTTTGTCCAACTCTGCTATAATTTTTGCAAGTTATTTCCCATGTGATGTTTCTTTGATGAGCCAAATTATTGAAATAAACTTGCTTCACATAATTCTGCTAAATTTGTCTAATTCATAATCTAGAAATGGGTAAAACATGAACATTTGATAGAAACCTCACAACTGAAGACGGGTGTGTCAGGCCATTGGCGTAAATAAAACTGTGACACAATGCATTTCCATTCTCTGGACTACATCCTGCTTGAAATCTAGTAGGACCAGGGTCCTGCTACAAGGGAGATCCAGTGGGAGTTTGAGACTGAACGATGAAGAAGAAGATAGTAAACTTACTACTTTTATATATTCCTATTAGCCTATCGTTAATTTTATTTTGACCTATGCAGTAGAGTGCAATCAATGGATATTGTAAGCTGATTGCTAGGATGTTATATCAAACCAATCCTTCTTTATGGATGTGAAGCATGGATGTTAAACAAAAGATATAAGTTGAGCTGGAGACAACTAGATGTTTTTTTTTTTGAAAGACTGATGAAAATTCCATGAATGGCTAAGCAAATTAATGTAGAAGACCTCCGAGATGCTGGAGTAAAAAGACAAATTATGGAAAAAATTGGGAGTAGACAGTCAAGATATTTAGAGCAAATGATAAGAAAAATAAAACTTGAACATTTAGTAACCACCGGAAAGATCAAAGGGAGAAGAGACAGAAGTTTCTGAATGGGTTGTGACTGCTGTGCGAGAGAATATGTTTAACAATCAGAGAAAAGCTAGCAACGCAAAGGACAGTGTTGTGAATAAATATGATCGCCTATGCCACTCTGCATGGTACTTTATTGATTAATTGAATGTCATTTATTGATTACAAATATTTGTGTATTTCTTCTAAAATAGCAATGACTTGTTCAAATTTCCAATGGATGAATATATCCCGGAGATAACTTCAGTTGACCTATTTGAGAGTCTTCACGACTATCTGAACAAGTAAGTTGAAAGATCATTACAAATTTCCTTTTTTTTTCCCAGTTGACGTATACAGTTGGCAGTATCAAAGCCATGCGGGCATATGGTGATTAGGTACTATACCTAAATAAGCGTCTACATATTTTTCTAAATCGGAAACGAAACATTCACAAATATAATAAAATTGAAAGAATAAAATTGTGTTCTTCGAGTTTTTATTGGTTATTTTCCTGATGTTTAATACTAAACACAAACCATGTGTTTATTATTTAGTGGTAAATACTAATTGAAGTATGAAGAATACCATAAAATTATGACACGTTTTTCTCACCACACAACTGTAGTAACATGTCCAAGTCTTCCCAGTTTTAAAATTTGTATGATTTTGTGTATTTTTAAATTATGTGTTGCTTGAGAAATGTCCCTGTTGAACCATAACATGGAAAATAGTCCTTATTCTTTGTTTTATTTCTAGTTTTGTTTATTTTAACATTGATAGTATTTTATAGTAACCTTCACACTTGATTCAGTATTTACCATTTATTTGCTACTGCTGCACTCTCCATTTTGTCGGACATCCTCTGATATATTGTTGTTTATATTTATTATTTACCCACCAGCTCAATCTGCTTTTTATCAGTGCAGTTTCAGCGAATACTTATCGCAGCCTAGTAGGTTAAGATCATAGTCTTTCCCCATGTATATTTTTGCATTTGGTAACATCCCTTGCAATGATTATAACAAAGTTATTGGTCGAACCACAATTACAACAGCCATTTTGTAACTAGGAATACAGTGGCAGAGTGATGACACAAGTTACTGAAAATTTCAGATCGCCGCAGGTTTTTAAAAAAAGTGTAAATTGTAGAGCCTTATGTAGGTATAGTATCGGTGATTACACCAAATTATTTCAAATTTGTATAGGATTTAATGTCTCTATAGACAATGGTGCAATGAGCCTTTGTCATATACATATAGGCCTCCTTTAGATAGAAATCTTAAATCTTCTTATCAAAGCATACCCCTTGGAGTTAGTCTTCTGGTAAAGAAAGTTCTGGAAAAATTCCTTATTCCACATAGGAAACGAGTGTCATACTCGTAATTCTGCCCATATGTTGTCACGGTCTAAATGGGGAGCAAAGAATAGCAGCACTCTTCCATGCAAGTCGTAAGAGGCGAGTTAGTATTTTGGGTGGACGCAATCACATATTGGATTCAAAGTGTCAGGTCGAAAGGTACTTATATCACAGCTAAGCTGAAAACTATGACACAATGTATTCCATTCTCCATGCTACATTCTTGTTATATCTGTAGGAGTTTAAGAACTTAAGAAAAACTTTTGTCACTGCATGTTTTCCTGTGAAGGAGTGCAGTTAGGCTTTATATGGGCTGTGGAAATAAAGGCCGCTTTGCCATAGACGTTGCGACATGTACAAGAAGTACATGCGTTCTACTAAGAACAAACACAGAAAAAGAAGACTGGTAATTTACAAGGATCCAAACAAACATAGACACCTGTGTAAACTGCCTCTCTAAGTATTTTGTATGGCTGAGATTTGAAGTCTTTTTTGTATGAAAGAAAGCACAGTAGTAATAACCTACCCCAGTAAAAAACATGTGCGTCATTGCTTGTAAGTCCTAAGGATTGAAATGGACAAAGACACTTCAACAATATGTGAGTGTATTACTTTTGTGATGAAAGAAACTAAGATGTTGATAACCAAAACTGGAGTGATGGATTGTATTGTTTTGATGTTCATAGTTAACTTTCTCTGTCTCTTGATCTCTACAAATACATCATTATTGTTAACCATTCGATGGAATCTCGAAAATTGTTCTATGAAACCTGATTTTCAAAGTTATTTAGTTTTGTTTTTGGGAAGTCTATGTATATATGTGTTTTTTATTTTACAGAAACCAAAAGTGGACAAACAAAGTGGCCTTGGATGATTTTATGAAGTTTCTTATGGAGGTCCACCATGTCTCTGATGGGCTTTCACTTGGAGTGCGAATACGCAGTATACCACTGGCCATACAGGTGTTTATTTTATGTCTATGCCCCTTTCCTCATTTTGCAGCACCATACATACAACATAACAACACTATATGCTCTTTCCATATTAAAATTTACTATGCTATCTGCCTAAAAAAACCACATACATCCTGGTGTAATCTATTGAACATCGTCGTAGCACAATTGCACCCTGTCGCTATGCAGTTTTGTAACTACGATATGATAAAAAGTTTAAATTTATTTTTTTCTCTCGGAAAAGTGGAAACACTGCAAGAATTAGATCTAGTTTCCTTTCCGGTCAAGGTCTTGTGCTAAAACAACCATTTGCAATCATCACAGAGTTGAAATGGAAGCCATTTTTAGTGAAAATCTTCCCATTGAGACCAGCTCATTGTCAATGGGGCGTAGTCCAGCCACCAGAGGCTGGAAACTAAGAATGGCCAGATCCTCCTACTGGCATACAGGTCAGTGGCAACCACCAGACCAACCACCACATTATATTTCTAGATGATATGACTGTATAGTGAGGTATTGCTTTTGTGAAAAACCCACCAGCATTATATTTTGCAGTTTTATGTTGTAATGTCCTATTGTTGATCAAGCCCCCTGGAGTAGAGGGCTGTCCAACTTGTGGCATTGCACTCCGTCATAGAACCTATAGTCCTGTGACCCAGGCTGTCAAGATCTCATCGGTTTGATACTGTATGCCGAACTGACACCCAGAAACCAACTTGAGGAATGGGAAACCTGAGGTGAAAATCTGGATGTGATGATCCTATATGTCTTTCCAAATTTGGCAGACATGGCACACATCTTGTGTGCCAGTAGACTGTAGGTGACAGGGAATGGAGAGTGATGAAGCACGCCCCAGATCCACTACCCATAAATGAGAGTCTGGAAAGAGCTAAGACAAAGCAGCATCGTACCAGTTGGAAAATGGTATTCCTGGTCCCAGGCCCTACTTTGTTCGATCAGTACTCTGGGTTTAAAAACAAATCTCCAGAAAAAATAACCACAACATGAAAGTGCCTAAACACAAAATGTGCTGGAACGTCACCTCATAAAAGGTAAACTCTGAGTGAAAATTCAGCCACAAGGGGCACACTAAACATACAACTTTGCATATCTGGACACGAAAATAAGACCCTGGAGCTGAGAACATTACACAATCATGATACAATTGCACTACTGCAGGAAATGCTACTAACAAAGAAAGAACACTCAATACCAAGCTACACCATATACAAATATAAATGTCAGAAGCGCAGAGGCATTGCAACCCTCATAGAAAATGACATATATGGAGAAGTCATAAACAACGGAAACGATATGCAAGAAATAATATATGGTACCATGGTCTGCTATATACACTTTTCAATGTAAGGAGTCAACACACCTAACTCCAAGAAACAAATAGACATAGCACCACAGATGTCAAGAGAACTATCATTGCAGAAGATTTTAATACACACATACCTGCCACAGAATACAAGGACAGAAGCAACATAGAGGAACTATGCAACACCAGCAACCTATTATTACAAGAATCTTCATCCGCACCCTCACTCCTCCATAGAGTCAGTTGATCAACATTCAGACCCGACCTTACAATCATATCTGCAGACCTCCAAAATGACTGCTAAGAGTCCTTGGTGACATAGGAAGTGACCACCGCCCCATACTCCCCCAAATCTCACAAACAAGAAACCAGCCAACATGAAAGAAACATCTTGCTGAAACTACAAACGAGCAGATTGTGAACAATTCAAAACTTTCACAGAAAACCTAGCAAAGATTGACAAAAACACAGATATAAACAACTTATACAAAAACATCACAGCAGCCATACTTAATGCATCATACAGAGCACTCCCCTGGTTTTTGCAAAAAGAAATATAGTCCATTCTGGACAAAGAAACTTGAAGAACTTGTTAAAAAGAGAAAAGAAATAAAGAAGGCAGAGAAACTCCCCACAAATGCAAACCGAACAGAATGTATTTAACGAACTGCACTGATTGACTAGAAACGAAAGATGCAAAGCAACAAAAATGGTCAGGCACTTCTACTATGCTCGACCTTGACACTGATGGCAGAAGGACCTGGAAGCTATTAAATAACCTATTATATAGAATAAAACCATCATTTTCAGACTACGAACTGGTCACAACAGACTGAGAAGTCACATGTTTCGAAAGCTGAAGATTGGTGAGACAGACCTGTGCAACTGTGGACTGAGCCCAGAGACTGCAGAACACATTCTTCATGCCTGTCAACTCTACCAAGAAGAGAGGGAGAAAATATGGCCTACTGAGACGGCACTGCTTCCAGACTTGAGGGGTTCCATGGATGACCTGAAGCGAATCACACAATTCATTGAAGCTATTGGCACTGTAACCTGATATCTGACTGAAGAACGATGAAGAAGAAGAAGATATAGAATAAGAAACAAACCCAAAACTGCTGCGGACTGCAAACCAGGTACTAGTGAAAGACAATGACAAAGCAAATAGTTTCAACATACTTTTCAGGCATCAACAAAACCTCCCACAGGAAAGTACTAGACAATACAATTGGCAAGATTCTAAAATATAAAGAAAGATCCAAACAAGCAAACACTGTACTCCTTTGATGAAAACTTCACCATTCAAGAACTCCAGCTTGCACTAAAGAAATAGCAGCCAAGAAAAGCAACAGGTCCTGATAAAATCAAAGGAAAAACAGAGCTCCTTCATGAAAGTGGAACTGTACCAACAGACTGGAAGATTGCTATTGTCAAGCCAATATTAAAGATAAGGCTGAAGATGACATAAAAAGCTTTCTGCCAATCTCTTCAAACATAAGTAAACTTGCAGAAAGAGTGCTGAAACAGATTGTACTGGTGGTTGGAAGCTTCAACGTCCCTTGACAATTTTCAAGCAGGCTTTATAAAAAGAGGATCAAGGACTGAAGACCTACTGTTTTCCTTCACTCAGAATGTGAAGGACAATTTTCAACAAGGAAAAGCACAATCACTGTCTTTGTAGACCTAATGTAAGCATATGACAAGGTATAGAGAAAGGGACTATTGGTAAAAATTGTAAGAAAATGTACAAATGCATTAAGAACTACCTAAGTGACAAACTTCATTAAACAATAAACTATCATCCAAATGCATGCTTGTTTAAGGGAGGGCTACCCCAAGAATTAGTCCTCACCTGCCCCCTATTCTTAAGCAGATGTAACAAATGGTCATCATCACTTGTGATGGATGAATAACAGTAGCAAAAAATAATGTATTTGATTGATTAATATATTCTTCTGTGCCGCTCTGATAACAACATGAAAGTTCATGTGATTTCTGCAGGGAAGTACATTGTGCTGTTAGTTCAATGGCAGAGCTGTGTTATTTGCACCTCAGAAGTCCAAGCCCATCTGATACTCAGTCCCTCCAAGGCTCAGCACATCTGTTGTCATCATTTTAAAAATCCTTCTTCTGCGTTCATTCTCAAACTCCTGCTGGATCTCCCTTATAGCAGGACCATGATCCTACTAGATTTCCAGCAGGATGTAGTCCAGAGAATGGAAATGCGTTGTGTTGCCGTTTTATTTGCGTCAATGGCCCAATCCATCTTTGACGGGTTAAAAAAAAATCAGATAGTGGGCTTCTCTAGTCTGTACAGCTTTCCTGTCTTTCACTAGGGGGTGTATGTGTATTGACACTACCCCGTGACGGTTCCACCCGCTGTGCTCTTGGACTTTTCAGGCCAAAATGTCACAGTTATATGTGACAGCCTCCATGGAGATGGTAGTCAGGGATTTTGAGTACGCCAATCTCGCTTGAGGTATTCTGCTGCCAGTGAACTCGTCTTGTGTAATTAAACCTACTGTACCTGTTCCCATTGGATACTGAACCTTTCCTCTCCACGATCGTGATTCTAGTATAGAAAAGCATCGATGGTAGAATTGGACTTGGGTCCGTTGCTCTCTTAGCTGAGGGTGTCATTCACCGACATTGTGAACCCATTGTCCAAGTCTCTACACATTTTTAGGAGACTAGAAGCTTGTTCTCGAGCTGAACAAAACTCTTACTTTGAGCATGATTCAGCTATAGGAAAGCTTCAATGGTATAGTTAGGCCTGAACAGTTAGGAACACCAGAAATTAGAAGCTTGTTCTTGCACTGAACAACACTTAGTTCCGATTTCCATTCCGTTTGTACATAGTGCTGCCGCTGTGCTGCTCTCTTATTGTACTCAATATGTTATCTTTTGGACTTTCGCCGTTCGTCTTGACATTTGCCCATTTCGTGACATTTGCATTGACCACCCCTCCAATACTCGAGCTGGATTGTCCTGCATCACTGAATACACAGTGGCGCTGTATGTGTTAGCATAGAGGTGTCGAAGATATTGCTTGTCTTTTTGCAGTCAATTCACATTCCGTCTGCAACCTTCACGTTAACTAACACGATCCCAAATTGTTTCCCAGAAGCTGCATGAGCAGCTGTAATTCTGTTTCCATGGTGCACCTAAAGGAGATACTTTTGGATCTTGCTTATCTCCTAACCTTGGGTCCACCAAGAGAAGTGTGGTACCCTTAGCACCCTATTAATATGTATTTGATTGATATGTATTTAATTGACAAATATGTATTTGATTGACTAATATGTATTTCAATTAATACATATTTGGTTCATTTTGTGTAAGCAGGTGCTAAAGAAGTCTCAAAGAGATGCAGCAGCTAACCGTAAGTTCTGTCTCGAAGAGCTAAAACAACGTCTGAACAGAGACTTAGAGGAAGCATTTACAAAATTTAGAGTTAATATTTTGCAGGTAATATGCCTTATATACATCATATCTTATGAGATACCATCTCCACAATCAATGAAATTAGTTTGAGAAAAGTTTATAGAAGAAACAAAACTTCAGATATAGTCATGTTCTAGGCGAATGAAAGAAGTTTGAGAATTTTGTATCTTAGCAGCTATTTGCTGCTAGACTGTCTTGTCTTATTTAATTTCTGGGGCTATTGTCTTCATGATTTTCTTCACAAGACTGTCTTATTCACACACCAGGACATCTGCCATATTTCTTTTCCAATGTCGCTGTCTTATTTTCTGCCTGATTAAGTCCATGTGACTTCTGCATGTCTTATACTGTTTCCAAGGCATATCTGATTAATTTATGAGTTTTTCCTTGCTTGTTCCCAATGCGAGGCAAACTTTTATTTTAGTTTTAAATTGCTTCTACAGCATTCTTCTTTGGTGGAGAATTTTTCAGAGCTTTTCAAGTCTCACATGACTGACTCAAAATAGTTACTTGGTGCCATGCTATCAGCTGGGCAGCTTTCAACTCTGGACTTTGCTAAGATGTTCTTTCAATCCCGAAACATTCTGCAGGTAAAAGGATTCTTCCTTCCATCTTTTGTATTCATTTTCAAACTCCTGCAGATTAACAGGTTGTAGTCAGAACACTGGAATGCATTGTGTCATGGTTTACAGTTTTATTGTGATATCTGCTTTTTGGCATCACACATTTGGCCATCCACAACGTACCTGTATTCCCAAGCTACTATGAAATGGACGGGTCAATCGACACACAGACTGCACCAACACATACACACACACTACATGCGTATGTAAATTTCTCAAGAACCACACATTTTAATGTCAGCACGTCCAAGAAGGCCTCAATGCTACAAGGATCAATTAGGTTAGTTAGTTAGTTAGTTAGTCGTCGGATCATCATCACTGCAAACTGGACACATCCATAGTTGCTCCGATCTCTCCTTGAGTGTATCCGCCATCACACTTCTGCTGACAGTACCGGTCCTATGCTGGTTGACCATCATTCTTCTGCGCCCTCCAAAATGTTCACCTCTAGCAACACCGCATCTTAATCCCTGTTCTTTAATCCTAGCCATTGAAAAGGAATCATCATCCACATTCGTCTCACTCTCGCGTGTTATATCTCTTAAGGAGTTCAAAACGTCAGCGCGATCCATTGCCCCATCGCCCTTTGCCACAATCGCACACGATGCCAGTTGATCCGCTCTTTCATTGCCTCGAACGCCCACATGTCCAGGCACGAAAATAAATGTAACCGCCTTCAAGCTCGCATTTCTCAAGGCCTCAATCCACTGTTCGCGAACGAGACCCACTTGTACCTTCTTAATCATACTCATAGAGTCACTCAAGATGCAGACCTGCATTACTTTCTGTGTGCGTAGCCACTCAAATGCCTTGGTCACCGCCATAGTCTCCATGGTCATACTACTCGTAGTGACCGCAAAGGCACCACTTTCCTCCTTGATCGTTTTACCTGCGCACTGAGCTGTAAAGGCCCAAGCACTGCGAACATGCCTAATTACAGATCCATCAGTGTATATAATCACATCCCCCTCTTTGGTATTCTCACTGATTAAAGCCTGCACTTCTTTCTCCACAGCTGTGGGACACCATTCTCTGCATTCCCTGCTAAGTGATATTACTACTCTCAAACAAGTTTCGAAATCTGTGGGTAGACCTATCCATTCCGCACCAGCTGCCACATCCTGTAATCTGCACACGCTTTGTATTACATCTTCAGCACGTCCCATCCACGACCTTCCTCTCATGAGTCTGCTGCACAATGAGTCTCATTGTGCTAGTTCTTTCTAAACTTTTCCCGGACAACGAAACTTGTGGCATGGGTGTCTTTACCATGTGATTGTTCAAGGAAAACCACGTCACGAATGCCTTAGACGGATTAACCACTGCTCCCGTATCTCGACACCAATTTGTCAGTCTGTCCAGCTCCTTCTGTAGTTCCACGACGCACTCTTCTCGATTTCTGCCCTGTCTATACACCAGGATATCATCGGCATATGACATCGTTCTGCCAACACCTGTGATTTGATTGCCAGCGATATGTACTGTGTATACATTGAAAAGTACAGGAGATAGAGGCGATCCCTGTGGCAGGCCAGGGCTAATAACCGTTGGTGTAGATATCCAGTTACCACACTTAAGAACTACAACCCTGTGCATCAGGGCGGCGCCAACCCAACGCACGACAAAAGGATTTACTGCAAGATTTAACAGCTGGTGCATCAAGATATCCAAGGACACCCTATTGTACGCAATCTCAAGGTCTATTGCGACCGCACATGTCTCCATGCGCGAATCGAACCCCTCAAAAACATCCTGCGCAAATATGGCTGCATTTTGCCATGTCTTCTTTCCTGGACGATATCCTCCTAACAATGTTGGTAAACACTTATTTCTTTCAAGATAACACGATACCTTCCGGGCCACAATTTTTTCCAAAAGCTTGCCAATCGTATTCTGCATAGTTATTATTCTGTAGCCATGTATCCTGGTGTGGTCCTTCCCAGGTTTGTGTAGTGGAACTAAATAGCTGTGTAACCAGTCTTCTTTCACTGTGCCCTTTAGAAGGCTATTATTGAACATGTCCGCCAACTCTCCCAACTCCTCATCCGTTCTTCGACTAATGTCATCGTATCTAATGCCATCTGGCCCTGGTGCTGTATTTTTTGTACTTTTCAGTGCCTTCCTGATTTCTTCAACTGTGATTAGCATATGGTTTTCCATGCTCAAGTTCTTACACGTGTCTGTGAGCGTTTTCCTGATTTCTTGATATGCCTCCACATTTCTCTGACCAATTTGTGCGGTGTAGTGTGCCAGCAATGCCGCACCTTTTGTCTCGTCCGTCTTCTGCCAGACGGTATCGTCGCTCTGGAAATCGGCAATAGTCACGCGTCTTGTGAGACCATTCATGGATTTGTGTAACCGCCAGAACAATTTTAGTGACTTTTCGCGTGTTATCTCTTTGCAAAATTCGTCCCATTTTGACGCCTTTGCTGACTTTGCAATATCTTTGAATGTTTGGACTAAGATATCTTTCTTCCGTTTCCATTGTGCGACCTCCATGGGCTGAGCCGCAACACGTTTCCGTGCCCTTTGCCATACTGATACTGCTTTCCGTTTCTCGCTCCATGCCCTTTAAACCTCTTCGTTCCACCAGGAGGGCCTATCCCACACCAGATTTCCCACTAGATCAATTAGGTCTACTTGTAAACATAAATAACATATAAACAAGGTTGCTTCAGATATGACATAGCTCTATAGGAATCTACCAACCTGTGCAATGTGTATATTGCTGCCTGTGTGTCGTTTAACGAGTCCATATTTATATAGTATAGCAAATTCACTTCAACACAGCTGAAGTTTTTGGGTCTCTTGTCTCTTTTGTGTCACAGCTTTTGGGTCTCTTATTCCTCTGGAATGGAGCAGCCAATTCTACCCCCAATATCTCTTTATGTGCCTCTTATGATGTTCATGGAAGGTAACAGTGTCACTATTCTGTGCTTCCCTTCTGGATACTGACAACAGATTGATGAATAAAAAAGGATAACTTCTTCCGACTGTACAGTCATGAATTGTCTGCAGAATTCATGGCATGGGGACTGGAACAACCCCCCATAGTCAAACTCCTTAGGCTTCTTTTGGGTGACAGGTAGCAGTGTTACTTCTCTTTGAGTTTTGGTAACACACGGAGGAACAGTTGCATAATATGAATAACTAATAACTACCGTTTCCCACAACACAGAAGATGGATGTGTTGGGCCATTGGCACAAATATAATTGTGACACAACATTTCAATTCTCTAGATTACATCCTGCTGAAAATCTAGTAGGACCATTGTCCTTCATCAAGAGAGAACCAGCTGGAGTTTTAGAATGAACGCTGAAGAAGTGTTTTCGGCTTAGTGATGTTGAATTTTTAACATGCGGAAAAAAGTATGTGCTTCTAATTTCAGTGTGATAGATTAGAAACTATGTTGCCATGGCCCGAAAGTAGAGCAAAGAATAGAAACATTGTTTACTTTCTATTTATGCTGTAAGATGTGATTAACTCAATCCGCCCGTAAAAACGATATATATTGTTTTAGTTCGAACCCCCATTCCGGATGTATCTGCGACATACCGTTCTTGCTTATATACCATCTAAATATGCTTTATTTGGATCATAAATAAATGTCTATTAACTTATTTAGCTGTTTAACATTTAGAAATTTGGCCAACAGAAGGAAACCGTCATGGTACTGTGTGATTAGACGCCTGTGGCTTTTATTTTAAAATAAAATTCGAGATATTATTTCAAACTGTGTTTTCGATTTTGTTAGTGGAGATTACCGACTTGTTGATATGAGAAAATAAATAGGCCTAGATCTAATCTGGTATAGGAAAAATAGCTAAAAAATTCCCACTGTTGTTTCTGAAGAATCAATTAGACCTACGAGGCGTGTTCAAATGAAACCGGGACTTGTTACACCACGCGTGATAGAGCGCACTGATATTGATGACATTTTGCACTAGTAATGAGTATCCAATAATTTACATACGGTCACGTGTTCATCTTCCCAGCATGCATATGTGCTGCAGAAGACTGTTAACAATATGGCGGGTGTGATTCCGAACCCGTCCAAAGTGAATCAGCGTGCTGTGATCCAGTTTCTTTCATTTGAAGGATGTCAAGCAGTAGACATTCATCGGAGAATGAAGGCAGCATATGGTGACAAATGTTTGTCGAGGACCAGAGTGATGGAGTGGGTGCGTATGTTTAAAGACGGACGTGAGTTAACAGCAAAATTGACAGCATGCAATGGAAACATCCAGGTTCACCAAAACCCAAAAAATTCAAGACACAGGTTTCTGCTGGGAAGGTTATGGTGACTGCATTTTTTGACCATGAAGGGCTTTTGTTGACTGATTTAAGGAACCTGGTGTCAACATCAATGCCGCCCATTATAAAGACACTTTAGACAAGCTGCATAAGGCCATCAAGGCTAAGCGACCAGGCAGACTTTCTCAAGGTGTGATTCTTCTCCACGACAACGCTCGTCCGCACGTCGCAAAAATTGTGCAGGAAACATTGGCAAAGAAGAATTGGGAAGTTCTTCATCACCCAGCCTATAGTCCCGATTTATCCCCGTGTGATTTCCATTTGTTCGGACCGTTGAAGAAAGCACTAAAGGGACAGCGATTCAACAGCGACGCAGACGTGAAGACAGCGGTGACCACATGGTTCAGAGAACAGCCACGCAACTTTTTCTCGGACGGCATTCGATGTCTACCTAAACAGTGGGATGCTTGCCTAAATGCATACGGAGATTTTTTCTGATGAACCCAGGTGCATTCTTATTCACAAGTGGTTGCTTTGTTCAATTCCGTTGAAAATATTAAATTGCGTATGATACTTTTTAAATAAATCCACAAGTCCCGTTTTCATTTGAACACGCCTCGTAGTAACAGAAATGATAATATTGCACACATAAAGGTCTTCTGCAGAGATTTCTACCATACACAATGCTTCCTATTCTCTAGACTACATCTAATCTGCAGGAGTTTGAGAATGAATGCAGGTCTTCTGCAGAGACTTCTACCTTGGGAGAACACAGTATCCGGCAAACATGTTAATCCTGCATAATTTGAGAAACTCCTTGGTTGATGGGGAATGCATAGCTTCACCCATACCAGTGATCATGGTTCAGAGCTGGGTTGCTAAGGACATTTAACATCAATAGATGCTTGACAGGGGAGCTGAATCCCATTACTCCAAATATTCATGTTTCAGAATAGTAGCAAAGCCACAAAACCCCTAGAATTTTAACCCCTCTGAGTAGAAGTCACAAAACCATAGAATTTTACCCCCTCTGAGTAGAAGAGCATAAAACCCATACAATTTTACCCACTCTGTGTAAAAGAGCATAAAAACCCTAGAATGTTACCCTCTGTGAATGAAGTCACAAAAACTCCTTTATTTTACCCCCTGTGAGTAAAAAAAAAAAGAAGTCAAAAATCGCCAAAAATTTACCCGTTCTGATTTGATTTCTCAAAGCATTGTACACCGGCTGAGTTAGTCTTCTGAGTGTAAAATAAATTTCTGAAGAAACCACCTCATTGCCACATAGGAAGTAAAAGCTAATTGCCCTTACGTCCTAAGAATCAATACAAGAACAACAACAATAATTAATTTCATAAATTTGTATCTCTTTCTATTGTATTAATTAAATTCTATTATTGTTGTATTGCTATACAATATTTATTGCAGACCTCACAAGATGGAAGTCTAGAACTTCGCCGCCATTACATGAACCTGTCTCCTGAGGACACAGTTAAGGACATTATCACCAAATTTGAAATGCTAACTCACATTTTGGTCTCGGAGAGCATGACTTCTGGTCGCAAGATTGATAAGATGATGAAATACTTTGATCATTTCTTGAAGGTGAGTGATACTGAATATTTTGTTCTGCCGAAGATGGATGTGTCAGGCCAATGTCACAAATAAAACGGCGACACAACGCATGTCCATTCTCTGGACTAATCCTGATGGATATCTAGTAGGAGCATTGTCCTGCTACAAGAGAGATCCAGTGGGAGTTTGAGAATAAACGCCAAAGAAAGAAAGAAAGAATATTTTGTCATAAAAAATAATACCGTTTTGACATGATGTTTCTTGCTTCTTGATATTTCTGGGGATTGCTGGTTTGTGCGAACCAGAAAGGGGGAGACACAACCTTTTTTCAGTCTGCGGCCAAGATATAGATGTGGGGTGGGGGGTGTTAGTCCTGTAAAACTCCATAGAATGTGGAAGTACCTGTGCTCACTATTTTTTTATTTTATATTTTGTGCGTTCTGGGGGTCGCCTATTGATCTGCTGAAAATGGTATGATTGACTCTATGTTGCCTATGTGTAAATTCTCAGGTACTGATATTCCTTTTAACCGGTGTGCAGCCATGCAGATAATTCTAACATGTCACATAATGTACAACCCACAAACATAAAGAACAAGTGAGTGACAGGTTTTTAGGTAGTAAAAACCTTCACACAAAATCTGTTTATCTCAGATATCTTCAAATTTGCTCACGTGTGAAGAAAAATTAAGGAAATGTTAATTAGCACTTTCATTTAATTGAAATGGACTTTGCATCAATGGAGAACATGGAGTACAAAGACTTTGATTGAACTGTGAACAATGGAGAATATGGAGTACAAAGTCTTTGATTGGACTGTGAACAATGGAGAACATGGAGTACAAATCTTTGATTGAACTGTGAACAATGGAGAACATGGAGTACAAAGTCTTTGATTGGACTGAACAATGGAGAACATGGATTACAAAGTCTTTGATTGGACTGTGAACAATGGAGAACATGGAGTGCAAAGTCTTTGATTGGACTGTGAACAATGGAGAACATGGAGTACAAAGTCTTTGATTGAACTGTGAACAATGGAGAACATGGAGTGCAAAGTCTTTGATTGGACTGAACAATGGAGAACATGGAGTACAAAGTCTTTGATTGAACTGTGAACAATGGAGAACATGGAGTACAAAGTCTTTGATTGGACTGTGAACAATGGAGAACATGGAGTGCAAAGTCTTTGATTGAACTGTGATCAATGGAGAACATGGAGTACAAAGTCTTTGATTGGACTGAACAATGGAGAACATGGAGTACAAAGTCTTTGATTGGACTGAACAATGGAGAACATGGAGTACAAAGTCTTTGATTGGACTGAACAATGGAGAACATGGAGTACAAAGTCTTTGATTGGACTGAACAATGGAGAACATGGAGTACAAAGTCTATGATTGGTCTGTGAACAATGGAGAACATGGAGTACAAGGTCTTTGATTGGACTGTGAATCAATGGGGAATGTAGAGTACACAACCCTTGATTCTTTTCATTTATACACATTTGTAAAATTTTCTTGGAAATGGTTTTCCTTATGATCTGCTGCAATAACTACATCTTGTGTCCAGACAAGATCTGTTTTCAGCACTGCATTTTTGGAAATAGGATTGTTTTTTCTCTTTGTTACCCACTAGCTTAGAGCTAGACTGTAGTGATGTGGCCTGTTTACTGACTAATAATGTTATTGTTTTGTATACATCCAAATGCAGATGAGTAATTCTACTCTTGTCAGCACATTGCCATTCTTAAAAAAGTGCAGGTCTTGTGAAGATGACTTAGTGATACAGTGGT
Organism: Meghimatium bilineatum; assembly: GCA_034231615.1. Classification (NCBI taxonomy): domain Eukaryota; kingdom Metazoa; phylum Mollusca; class Gastropoda; order Stylommatophora; family Philomycidae; genus Meghimatium; species Meghimatium bilineatum. The sequence continues at coordinate 58,023,195 of CM067299.1, forward strand.
TAGTAACTGTTAAGGGTGTCAGTAGAAGTATAATGTCTTACAAAATGCTTGGTTCTGTCTAAAATCTGTAACTATGCAAGAAACCATTTGGCAAAATTGCATGAAATTTGCTGTACAGCTTAACCACAGTAGCCCAATGCATATTTTTCTTCAGTTAAAATGATACAAATTTTCAAAATGTGTCATATAAGCTATAGTTCAACAAGAGAGACGATCTTCATAAATATTTTTAGTATTACTGTCCTTTCTATGGTTCTCTATCTCATGTAAACAGGAAATCTTTATACCAGCCATTTGCTTCCATTGTGGTCTTTAACAGTTTCGCATCAGAGTAAAATGATTACCTATGAAATTAAATGTATGACATTGCATGCAGAAGAAAAAAGAGATGTAGAATACTTTGCTTTGTGCTCTGACGACATTATGTTCTATGAGATTACATTCACTTTTTTATTTATTAGAGTGTGCTGGAATCGCCTATCCCACGCATGCTTTATCACCTGTCTGTGTGCCTGTCGGATCTGCAAGTGATGGAAAGTGCTCAAGAGTTCCTTCAACAGGAAGAACATCGCCGAGTGCAACAGGCATCTGCCAAAGTGGAGAATACCTCTGTAGAAAAGAAAATTGCACCTACGAAAGGTAATATTTGTCACAATAGGTTACTTTATGTACTGCATTATCTTTATTGTTTATATTTTTATGTACACAGTATTTTATATATTTTTATTATATTTTTTAGCTTTCATTCTTAAACTCATTTGGAACTCTATTGTAGCAGAATAGATTACACCACCAATCACTTGAATGGATACCTACAGGCAAAAGAGCAAGAGGTAGACCAAAAGAAACACTCAGAAGAACAATACTTAGAGAAAGTAAAACATCCAATATTCATACTATTCAAGAACTGCACAGAATAGCTTTGAACAGACAGATTTGGAGAGATCTGACCTCTGCCCTATGCGTTAACTTCAGCGCAAAAGGAAAATGAATGAATGTAGCAGAATAATGGTCCTCCATGTTCAGCAGCATGTAGTCCAGATATGGGTTGTATGTCCATTTTACATGTGCAGATCAGTCTACCTATCTGTCGTCAAGCAATGAGTGTGAATCAGCTTGTGAAAATTTATATCATGATTATTTATCACCCACTGTGACTAAGACTATGTAGGCTAAAACGCGAAGTCTTACAGACATTGTGAACACTCAATTCAAGTTTGAGCTTCTACTCACATATTCTTCATACTGGGATGGTGCAGTATCCTGCCGTTCTTTTTCACACAACCTGTTACCTGGAAGACATCTGAAATCTTATTCTCGAACATTTACATTGCTTTCGTTATGGTTTCCATTTTCTCAGTTATCCTCACACATGGCGCTATCCTCAAGTGCTGTGCTACTTTCGCATCTATTCAATAGATGACCCTTCTGAGATTTACTCACTATTCTCACTTTTTTGAATTTTCGGTCATGAAAAACAGGCAGTGCAGGCTAGCTTTTATCTTATACTATGCTGCGAGAGTTGTGGTTGAGAGCTACTAGTCGGAGATATTGTTTATCTCGCGCAGTAAATTATCATTCTATCTGGGCAGTGTCTGCCCAGATACGATGCATTAAGAAATTAACCAGATTTCTTTGCACGAGCTTTGAAGCAATCTGTTTCCAGAGGGCACCACAAGGAGGTGATTATCTGATACTTGGATTGCAGGAGAGCAGTAGAAGAATCCCTTTGCTCCCAACTTCATCTGAATCTGAGGTAGGTCTATTCTGCACCAAGTTTTGAAGAAAATTAAGGCCATAATAAAACAAATTCACAGCTTGAATGAAAAACCTGTTGGGAACATAAGAAATTGCCATGGGAGCCACATTACCAATAGTAACATCATGGCTAAACTTAGCTCATCTATTCACATGTAAACAGTGAGGAAAAATAATTTTTAAATCATTATCAATATGACCGTGTTGGGAGTGAGAGGAGTTAATGTGTGTAAGAAGCTAGTTTATCATAACCATTCTATAGGATTACGCCATGTTTTAGATCATTCAAATGAACCATGTTTTCAGATCAATTCTATAAATCAATAATGTTGTAAGATCAGTTCTATAAACCAATAATGTTGTAAGATCAGTTCTATAAACCAATAGTGTTGTCAACATTTCTTCTTCTTGATTCTTGATTAGAAACTGGCCTCACAGCACATGGGGCATTCCCATAAGTGCTTAGCCCTCTGTTCCAGCAGCAATTCGACTCTATGGTGTTTCGAGTCTAATGTTGCCGAAACAGACGTCGACATCAGGGCACAACTCTGGCCCTTGCGACAGGTTTCTTTGTTGTTCCGCCCACCCACGCCGTGCCCATAACTAGTTCAAGCACAACGTCGGTCTGTCGGAACAACATGGTAACTGTTATCGAAGGTTATGACTACGGGATAACGTGCCATGAAGCTTCTATAAGAAGATAACCTCAATATAAAGGCATGTCATCTACTAAGGTTTTCTGTTGCATGGTTGGTTTGTCTAGTGAGTCATTGGTGAGACCCACAGACGCAACCGCATGCGCAACAGTTCTATAAACCATTAGTGTTGTCAGGTCAGATCTATAAACCAATAGTGTTGTCAAAACAGTACTATAAACCATTTGTGTTGTCAGATCAGTTCTATAAACCAATAGTGTTGTCAAATCAATTCTATAAACCATTAGTGTTGTCAGATCAGTTCTATAAACCAATAGTGTTGTCAAATCAGTTCTATAAACTATTTGTGTTGTCAGATCAGTTCTATAAACCATTAGTGTTGTCAGATCAGTTCTATAAACCAATAGTATTGTCAGATCAGTTCTATAAACCAATAATATAATATAGAAGTATAATTTATCACTAAAGAAAAATCATAATGCAGCAAATGGGAATTAACCATGTCAGCTCAAATTGCACTTAATACCTCACAACTTGAGTCAACATATTTTCCGTCATTGAACCACACAGCATCCTTAAAAAAGATGCATTTTAGTCAAGACTTTCAATATGCATATCCCTGAGCTACTATGAATATGGACTGGTTGAATGACACGCAGCCAGCAACATACATATTGCACATATAGGTAAATTCCTATAGAACCATGTCATATCTGAAGTAACCTTGTTTATGTGTTATTTACAAGTAGACCTAATTGGTCCTTTGTAATTTGCTAATTGTAGCACTGAGCCCTTCTGGGACGTGTTGACGTTAAAATGTGTGGTTCTTGAGCAATTTACATACCCGTGTAGTGTGTGTTGGAGCTATCTGTGTGTCGATTGACCCATCCATATTCACAGTAGCTTGGGAATATACACATTGAAAGTCTTGACTACAATTGCATCTTTTTTTTTGTGGTCCGTTGTGGTTGAAGACGGAAACCATGTTGATTCAAGTTGCGAGACGTGTAGGTGCATCTGAAAGGACCTGGTTGAAATCCTGTTTGCTGCGTTATGATTTTTCTATAGACCAATAGTTGTGTCAGGTAAGTTCTATGTACCAATAGTATTGTCAAATAAGTTCTATGTACCAATAGTATTGTCAAATAAGTTCTATGTACAAATAGATTGTCAAATAAGTTCTATGTACAAATAGATTGTCAAATAAGTTTTATGTGCCAATAGTATTGTCAGATATGTTCTATTACCCAATAGAATTGTCAGATACGTTTTATGTATTAATAGTATTGTCAAGTAAGTTCTATTAACCACTGTATGTAGAAGTTTTTTCCTGGCAGTTGAAAAGTAAGGGCAATCAATAAGGTGTTCCACTGTTTCCTTGAGATTAGAGCAGTGTCTTCAAGTGGGTAGTTGCTGGAATTTGATAGAGTTTAAATGGCTATTATTTCGAAACTGAAAGATAAGGAATGACTAATAATGTCAAATATATTCCTGTACCAGCTGTGCTTTTTCTTCATTTGTTCACTTGAAACATATCTATTTCTGTACCAGCTGTGCTGACTGACAAACAATGTCAAATATCTTCCTGAACCAGCTGTGCTGACTAAATAATAATGTCAAATATCTTTCTGTACCAGCTGTGCTGACTGAGAAGATCATACTGTATCTGAACCGATGTCTGGAACATGGATCCCTCCAACTTTCACATCTTGGCAAGATCGAATCTAAAGTCATGGAAGAATTTGGATTTTCTTCCTTCACTGAGATGGATGCTGGTAGATTTTTAGATTTTATCCTCTCAGAGCCAAAGATCAAAGCGGTAAAGTTTTATGTTTAGTTAATCTATATTGTTCTTAACTTTTATCACTTTATATTAAAGCAGCATTATTTTTCTCTGATGCTACATTCTTTTTTAAGTAGAGTATTTAAAAATTTAATTATTTGTTTTTATAGTTTTTTGTATAAATATTTTTTTAATTGAAACAAAGGAATGGTTACTGAATGTAATGATGTAACTTTTGTTGGTGTATGTGTGATATACAATATGTGAGAAAATGGTAAAGATGACAAATTAAATTAAATTATGTTGATATATGCCTAAGTGACTCACCTATTCTTGTTCAATTAATTGAATACTAAATATAGTCATAATACAGCTAAATTCCTAGGCCTATTTTATTTCTGATGTCCATTTCAAACCAAATTAACATGTTCATAATATCGTCTGTGAAAACAAAAGAAACGTCAATCTCACTGACATTGTCATATAGGCCTAATGATCCTGCAACTTCAGAAAAGTTGTGATGCCAGAGATGATTGTAGCCTGAAGGAACACTGTCAACTATACCCATGATACTTTTAACTTTCAGACACACTCAACAAAGAATTGCTGTCCCAATTTTTAGCTATCTGGAGCTGAGAAACACTATCCACACTCATAACACCAAGAATTACATCATCATCGAAATCAGAAAAAATATTCCTAAAAATTGCTTTTATTTCGAACAGATTTCAGACACTATTCACGTAAACTCCTACCACAACATTTTGCTTTCCAAACACAGACTGGAAGGAGGTTAAAGGTTGTCTACATTCCATTGCTTTGTTACCTGGATGAATGACATTAGTTTAATCTTGAATTCCTTGTTGAAAGAGGTGCATAGAAATGGAGACGACTCAAGTCGAATACATAGTGCAGAATATATTAAGCCTATAGACTAGTTGCAGACAGTGTGCTAAAAGATAACACAGGGAGGCAATGAAGTGTTATAAATAAAGTTGAATAAATTCAATATTCCTAGAATATACTTTGTTGTCAAGAATTTGTAAGAAATTGTGATGTTCCTAAAAACTCAGTTCTCTTCATGCATACATGGCAGGGGTGTGTCACTCATTATCATGAAGGAAGGTATTCCAGCAGTAGCTCAGGATCAATTGATCCTGACATGGGTATAGCATACACTTCTGGGCCAACTTCATCATTCTTCTGTCAGGTCTATTGACCCATTTGTAGTGATGGCACAACTAGCATTCTCCATGGCACATCTAGCATTCTCCACCATCTAGGAGTCTTCCATAAAATGACAATCGGCAATGTCCGCTGACCTGCATCTCTTGTCATCCATGAGGACTATTTGACACAAGATAAGTAAGAAATTGAGAAAAGACATTCAGTGACAATGATTTTTTTTTCACAGTAGACAACTTATCAAAAACATTTTCAGCAAAATTTGTTATCAGACTTTAAACGCATCATTTCTGATTGATTTTGGCATGCTGATTTCGAAAATCATAATGATATTCCTCAATTGGCTCTTGTTTTTTAAATGATTTTTTAATGATGAATTTAAATTTCAGCAATACAGATTTCATGTATACTTGTTTGATCTCTTTGGTGAACAGTTATTCTTTACACTTTAGCTAAACTCTTATACTTCAAAAGGAGATTTTCTATAATTTCTTAATCAGATCTGTTGTTTTCAAGAAATTTCCCCACCATTGACCTAAATGCTAGCCATGCTTCTTTTTTCTTTTCATGCAACATGCAAAGAAATTCATAATTATGAAGATGTTTTCGAATTTACAGACCAACAAAATACTCCCTATGTTGTTTTTTTTTTTTAGCTTCACTCAGTCTTGGAAATTTTCTGAGGAGGTATTTGAAAGCATTATCAGTTTTATCCATTGTCTTGACAAAGTTTTTCATGAGACACAACTTAATGTGCAAGGGTGTGGCAGCACACCAAAATTAGTTAAGATCAACTTTTTTCATTACTGGTGTAATCATGATGTTGACTAGTATTATCAGTCAATCCCCCCAACTTCTCTTAGTTGCCTCCTACAACATGACTAGAAAGAAGACAGTGGCTCTATTCTTTGCACCCAGAACTAGAAATCCAGGTCCCATTTCCTCATGGACCGACTGAGGAGAAGCATGTCACATACACAAATATCTCATAAGAAAATTAATTGTTGGCTTTTCTATCTACATATTGTTATTTCCAGTTGTGCCATTAAGCATTGATGGGGAACATTGTTTTCCATCTTTGGCCATTTGGGCCACATTGGCCATGGTCAGCTATTGTCTCTTTAAAGTTTCTTTGATTGTCTCCATCCATCTAGTTCTTGGTATTCTTTGTGCCTTATAATCCAATATTCTTTCGTTGTATGCACGAAGGGCTAGTTGTGTTGGTTCCATTCTAATGAGGTGGCCGAACTACCTGGTTTTCTGTTTCTTGATGTGGTCTTGACTTGAGATGATCTTTTTTTCTTTCATGCTATCTTCATTTCTCCATTGGTCTATTCTCATGAAGTTTATAGCTTTCCTCAAACATCTCATTTCACATTGATCTTTTTTTATTGTGTCTTTGTCATTGGCCATGTTTGACATTGGCAACACTTGTTGATATAAAAATACTGTTTACTATAAGTTCTAATTTTGTCGCCACTAGTCATTTTTGTGTTAGTTGATGTTCATGATGATTTGTTGCAGATTATGGATGAGTGTGGTGGAACTGTACTTGGCTCCAGTTCTGCAAGCCATGAAACAGAATCAATTTATAGACCCAGTCAAATGGAGCTCTTAGAGTTTATATGTCAGTCAAAACATGCAGGGACAGTACAGGTAAATTGTGTTTCAGTACAGGTAAATTGTGTCTGGTGAATCAACTTCATTGGTGAGAAAAATATGACCTTTCAGGCTGATTTAAAATTATATGTGCTGATGCCTGAGCAAAATATAAAATCACAAACTGTTACGGTCAAGCTGTAAGCCAATGATTAAACTGTAACAAACAGGAAATTATTACATTGAATCTTTGATGTAAATACTGTTTAGAATGGAGTCTTTAGAAGATTTTATGTGCAAGTGAGTTGAATTCTTGGTCAGAACTATAATAAACTTGGGGAGACAGTGTCTGTTGGCACTATCTTCTTATTCTGCTTTTGCTCTCTGTTAACCATTAAGAATAAATTGTGTGATTTCCGCCAGGTAGTGTGAAGTATGTTTCGCAAGTTCCACAGTAGAACTGTTATTTGCGCCTCTGTGTGCTCAATCTGTGACCCAGACAACCGAGGTCCAGAAAATCCGTTTCATCATGCCTTTAATTCGGATAGCGACTTCCCTCTGCCTGTTGACAGGCGGCAGGTGTGTATTGAGTTTTCACTGAGACGATTGTCGTTCATGTCTATCTCGCACGAGGTGTTCCGCAGCCAGTGAACTTGCCTCATGATGAACAGACCAACATGATGAATGGGTATAAACCTGAGGAGGTGAATGCTTTCAAATACCTCAGATCTAGTGTATGCAGCATTGGAAAATGCAAAGCAGAATTAAAGATAAGGCTGGAGATGGCTTTATCTATGTCAAGGCTAAATTTAATTTGGAAAAGCAGTGTCAGTGTTAGAGTGAAAATCAAATTTAATAACTCACTAAGTGCTTTCTATTGTACTGTATGATTGTGAGAGTTTGACACCCACTGCGGACATGGAGAGATGATTGCAGGCCTTAGAAAACAAATGTTACAGACCCATGCTTTGAATCTCCTATAGAGAGCATAAGACAAATGTGTACACAAGAAAACAAAATAGAGATGCATCAATCCGTTCCTCATTTGCCAAGTTTGGCATATAATGTGAATGTCATAATTCTCCATGCTTGTCGGTCAGTTGCCAAGGATTGCAGGTCTTGCGCATCTATGCCTGTTGATTTTAATTTATTTATAAATGTTCTTCTGAGCGTTGTTTTTGGTCTTCCCTATTTTCTTTGCCCGTCTGGTGTCCACATGAAGACTTGTTGTGGAATTATGTCTTCCTTCGTTCTGTCTGTGGCCGATGTATGTCCTAAATTTTAAATAAAAAAAATAGAGATGTATACAGGTTCACAAGAACCATTCCCATTGTCAACCACTGACACACACACACACACACACACACACACTATTCTCCCACCCCCCTCTAATTTTTGTTTTTATGTGAACTTCCACATGTGCACTGCTTAGTGTATGTTTACAATTGTCATCATTGAAGTGAGGCTTTCACGTGGTCTGATGTGACACTCATGATTTATTTTGGCATTCCTCTTACCTCATTCTATTTTTATCTTTCAATAGTGTGTAGGTTTTTTTGTGTGCACCAGTGGTAACCACTAAACTTATAATGATCACACTTTTTTAACATTTGTATTTTTTCTTATACACTGAGATGGGTTGGGAGACACATTAAATAAATTTTTGTTTTGTTTCCTGTTTGTTTTCATTTCTTGTTAAAGGTCTCTGCCGGACTGCAATGTACCCTGCCGAAGACGGATGTGTCGGGCCATTGGTTCAAATAAAACGGCGACACAACGTATTTCCATTCTCTGGACTACATCCTACTGGAAATCTAGTAGGACCATGGTCCTGCTACAAAGGAGATCCAGCGGGAGTTTGAGAATGAACGCTGAAGAAGAAGAAGGACTGCAATGTACAAAATAACCCTTGTTTATTGTTATTTCTGTTTTACATTGGTTTTAATATTTGGTAGTTAGATTATCTAGTAACATTATTACATTAATATATTTATTGCTTCTTTGATATTAATTTATAGATATTTTTTATTATTAATTTATATATTTATTATTTATTATATCGTTTAGATTATTATATTTGTATGTGTTATTTATCATATTAATTTATGGATTTGCTATTTTATTCTTGCCTTCTTTCTGTACGATTAGAATAATCAAGTTGAGAATGCTCTGTGTGAGCAGTTCCGTGTGACGGATCTGAGACATCTGGGTCATGGCAATATTGCTCGCCTATGTGGTGCTGCTGATAGACCAGGAAAGCATATATTGAAAGAATACCAAGTCAATTTTGAAGCTGCTCTGTGTGGAAGGCTATGGTCAGTGGTTTCTATTTTCTCTTTAGAAAAATATATCTGTCACTGACATTGGATGTAATCATATTTTATGTTTTTAATTTCATTCCTCAGAAATTATGTAGTGGGAAGATTTCTCAAGAACTTTATTTCATAACCAGGAGGATCCAACTTGCTTTGGGAAGTAGCTTCCTACTCAGATCCTACTTCAATATATAGATGTGTTGTTTCAGTAAAAGAAAAGCCTCACTATATAGGGATAAGGTCTACTAATGGTTTACTGTTGCTGGTGGATCTGATTGGACAATGTTAGATTTTTTGATCTTCCTCATTAGTGGTATATTCATGTGGCAAATGTTCTTGGGTGACTGTCTGATTTGAAAGTAGAAGATATGGAAACTTCAACAATTTTCTCTTTGAACGTGAACACAGTTTGTGTTTTAATGTTCTTACAGAATCATAGTTTTTGCAGATATAACTTTTGTCATATTTTTTTAATATTCTCACAGGATCATAGTATTTTAGATATAACCTTTTTATAAATTATGCTCACACAAATTAATTTTTTATAGCTAGAACTTGAAAATATTTTATTTAAAAAAATATATTTTTAAAAAAATTGTTGGTTTAGATAGAATTTTTTAAATAATTTATGTTCTCACAAAATAATATTTTTTTTGTAGATGTTTGTTTTTCAAAAAAATTTTGGTTCTCATAAAATCTTAACATTTTAGATTTAGACATTTTTTGCAAGACAGTGAATTTCAATATAGTGTAAATTTTGTTTGTTTGGTTAAGAAATATTATAAAGATGTACTAAACATGCAATAAAATCTAATGTTCGTACATCAACTTGGCTATAATAGTTGCTCGCAAAATGAGTGCTGCCCCTTTGCTCTGTTTTGATACTTGGTTGTTTCCCCTTATTTCTTTATATATTCAGTTTACACTACGATATGTTTTGTTAAATTTGTATGCTCTGTAAGCAGGAAAGTCTGAAACATTTTCCTATATACATCTATCAAAGTTGACTGGTTATTGTGACTTATGTTGCGTCCTGAATGGGAACAACAAACTCTACCTTTCTCAGTCAACAGCCACTTCTAAGAGTAAGCTCAGAACCATTGCATTTATTTCAACTTCTGCTGTTCTTAAAGGTGTAATTCTTTGTTGCCGTATCTTACTTTTTCTCTGTGGGTTCATGTCAAGACAACTCTTGTGTTGTCTGACCTCTAAAATCAATTACTATCATCTAGTCCAATAATGGTTTTGTACAAGAGGTGACAAGTTCAAATCTGGCTTGTGGCATTTTGTTTTGTCGCATTTTGATTTTTTCTATCATTGGATTATTGCTTGAAGCTATGGAGTTACGTGCTATGAGTGGTACTCTCTGCATGTTACTTTGTTTAGTAGCAGATTACATATGGGAAACAGTGAAGTCAATACACCACGACTTTTGAAATCTTTTTTTGAATGGTGTTGTAAAATGACATGGTTTCAGATCATTGTAGTTTCCCTACAATCTGATTTAAAGTGATGCCTCAGTGGGCCATATTGTTTTGTGGCCCGTATTATTTTGTTCTGTGGACCATATTTTTCTGGGGACATAATACGGTGGACTGTATTATTGTTCTGTGAGCCATATTGTTCTGTGGGCCATATTGTTCTATAGGCAAGCTCCAGTGGGCCATATTGGTATGTGGACATTTTCCTGTGGGCCATGTTATTGGTATGTGAACAGCGAAGTTGGGCGACAGTTCTTTAGTATATGATCTGGTGTTTGTGTTGTTGCTCCATAGATGCAGGGGTGTATATAACTGATGTTGATTTTGTGTAAGTGTGCCCTTAGAAAACAATATCTCGCTATCAGACTAACTATTTTGACTTTATTTTTTTATCATATTATTTTGACATGTTTGTTTATCTTCAATGTATTCTTCTGCATACGCTTTCTGATAACCAACACAAAATTTCATGTGATTTCCACAGAGGAACGTAAAGTATGTTGTGCTGTGTGTTGACAGTGACCGTTGTATGTGTTGGCGCAGAGTTATCGGAGATATTGCTTTATCTTTATTGCAGTCAATTGTCATTCCATCTGCAGCCTTCACATCCACGGACACTGTCCCTATTGTGCTGGCCAGGAACACAGCATGAGCTGCTGTATTTCTGTGTTCATGTGCACCAAAGGGAGGTACTTTTAGTATCTTGGTTATCTGCTAACCCTGTTTTAATTAATTGTTAGTTCCAAATATATGATAATTTGCAACTCGTGAAATTAATTTAAGACTCGAGATGACAACAACTGCCATGGCAAGGTTGAACATGATTTCAGTATTACAGTAAAGATCAATCTATTCAGATCGCTAGTTCTAAGTATACTTTTATATGGATATGAAAGTTGGACATTCATTGCAGTCACAGAAAGAAGGATTCGTGCTACAGACGTTTGTTAAGTATTAGTTATGTAGAACAGAAGAGAGATATGTGTCCAGCAGCAAATAAACAAAGTTGCAGGTTATTAAGAATGATTTTTGTCAGTGGTGAAACGGTGTAAGCGTGTTTGGTTTGGACTTGTAGTGAGATACGACTCACTTTGTAAAATTATTTAGCAAGGAACATGGTGGAAGAAGAAGTGGACAAGAAAATCCTTGATTGGTAAGGAATGATCTGGACATGATTTTCCTATGCTTCCCCAAATGGTAGAGGATAGAGGCATTTGCAGTGATTTTTGTGCTGTCTTCCTTACAACCCTGACGGGTTATTAGTATTATTTGTTTTTTTCAAGCAGGACAGAAATGTTCAGGAATGCATGCACATATTGCTAGAGGAGGCGAGAAAACTTGCCAAAGACTGCTGGGATTTCAGAAGATTCATAAGATTATGTTCTGGAAAGAATATTAATATTAACAATATACTTTACGAATTGTTCACAGCCCCACTCCACGTAGCACTGGAAAGGTTGGTATCTTAGGTAGTCAGACTAAAGAAATGGCAATGGCTTGTTTGACAAACTGCCCACTACTGGAGGATATGATGGAGTGGAGCCACTGGTCTCTTGTTTTTCAGCCCCAGTTTGGTAGCCTGCGTAGCTTCATAGAGAAACATGGAGGATTGCAAGAGATTTCACTGGAAGGTGAGAGCAGTTTCTTAATTATAATCTGCAACATGATGCAGTAATAAAGATACAATGTAATGTTTGTTTGTTCTTTAGATACATAGAAGAGGTTTTGTAATAAATCTGTTCAAGTGCCCCGGGAAGATCTGAAAAACAGGCCTTTTTAAGTTTAACCGTTTGAACCATCAGAACCAATATACCTGTTATATTCTTCTTCTTCTGCGTTCGCTCTCATATAACCACAACAAATATTTCGTGTGATTTCCGCCGGGGAGCTTGAAGTACGTTGTGCTGCAAGTTCCACAGTAGAACTGATTATTTGCACCCCGGTTGGCCACTTGTGGTGAGGACGTCCGAGGTCCAGCACATCCGTTTTCGTCATTCCTTTATTTTGGATTTTGTCCCTAATCCGTGACAACCTGTCTATCTGTCGCCGGGCACGCTGGTGTGTAGTGCCTCTTTGCCAAGACGCTTGTCGAACGCGTCTATCTGGCACGAGGTGCTCAACCGTCCATGAATCCATCTCATGCAATTGGACAAACTGCCTGTGTCCATCGGGTACTGAACTGTTTCTCATCCACGAGCCTGGTTCCGTATGAGGAAGAACTCGCCAGAAGAGTTGGACCCTGGCTCGTTCTCCCTCCTACCCGAGGCGTCATTCATAGACATCGTGAACCCCTCGCACAAGTTTGAGTCTCACACCACGCGTTTGAGAGCAAGGCGTTCTCGAGCTGAGCGACCTTGTCCCAATAGCGCCTGAGCCCATCAGGTACTGAACCCTTTCTCTCTGCAAGTGTATTTCCAGTATAGGAAAGCTTGACAGTAGAGTTGGGCCAGGGTTAAAATTGTTGTCCCTTTTCTGCCTGAGCCCATCAGGTACTGAACCCTTTCTCTCTGCAAGCGTATTTCCGGTATAGGAAACTTTGATAGTAAAGTTGGGCCAGGACTGCCATCTTTGTCCCTTTCTTGCCTAAGTCCATCGGGTTCAGAACCCTTTCTCTTCGCGAGCATATTTCTGGTATAGGAAGGCTCGACATTAGAGTTGGTTTAGGTCTTCTTGCTTTTCCGAAAGCCCACGATTGGGTCTGGGTCTCTGCTATAAGGATCATAGGTAACTAGAAGCTCGTCTTGAGCTAACAGAGCTTATAGTTACCTTTTCCTAGGAACTTTTCATTTGCAGTTCGCGCTGCCCTCTGGCGCTGTTCTGCCCTTTCATTATGTCATTGTACTCATTATGACAAATATTTGTTTCTTTCCATGCATCCACCTTTACGTGCCTTTTACATTGGCGCCCCTCCAATGTTCTGACTGGACTAACAGGCGTCACTGTATGTCGACAGTGTCGCTGTATGTGGTAATACAAATGGTGTCGGAGATATTGTCTGTCTCTTTTGCAGTCTGCTTCCTCCACATTCTCGGACACTATCCCCAAATGATTTGGCCAGAATCAGCTCGAGCTGCTGTTTTCTGTTACCAGGGTGCACCGCAAGGAGGTACATTTGGGATCTTGGTTATCTGCTAACCCTGGGTCCGCCTAGAGCAATGCGTTCCCTTTGCACCCCACCTGTTATATTATTTCCTAATAGTAGGACTTCCTAAAGTTGAAAAAAATAACAATTATTGTGAAATGAGTAATTGTGTATCAATGAGTTATTGTGAAGTCAGTAAATTTAAGCAAATGGTGACCAACATTTTTTGACTATCCGATCAAATTCAAGGTTGCTCACCTGAGACATGACTATACCTGCCAACAGAACTATCTTAAAAGTGTTTTTTTTAGAAGTTGGGGTGAAAGTTCAATTTCAAAACATGATGTTAATATTTGCAGCTGCTCGTCAAAAATGCTTAACTCAGTCCGCCAGTAAAAATGATAAATCATTGCAGATAGAACCCCCATTCTGGATGTATCCATGATGTATCGGTCTTACAGATATGCCATATAAATTTGCTTCGTTGGATTGTAAATGAATTAGTATTAACTTAATTTAGCTTTTTAATTTAAACTTTAGAAATCTGGCTAACGAAAGGAAACCTCATGGTACTGTGTGATTAGACACTTGTGGCATATTTATTTCAAATTAAAATTCGAACAAGCTAGGTTCAGATTTCCTGAAATTAGCAAAATGAATTCATCTTTCACTAGTAAGAGAGCTCAAACATTTAGCAAACATCAGGCTTTAATATTCTTAAGAGTTTTATAATTTGAGACATTATTTCAATTGATGCGTCGGTAAACAACTGTTTTCGATTTTGACAGTGGAGATTACCGACGTTGAAAATCGGAAAAGAAATAGGCCTAGACCTAATAAGTAATAGCTAAAAAAATTATAGAACTGTTCCCACTGCTATTGTTTCTGAAGAATCAGATAGGCCTAGTGACAGCAATGATAATCTTACACTACATTATTTAGAAAATAGAGTAGACCTAATGATAATATTGAGTGGGAAAAAGTTCAACTTTGGAAATCCACTACCTATAGAATGCAGTATAGGTAGAAGTTGACCAAAATGGTGCTGGACAAGAAATGTTATATTTTTAAAATATAATTTAAAACATGAATGAACATGTTTCTAGAGGAGGTGGGAGAAAACTTGCCAGAGACAGCTGGGATTTCAGAAGATTTATAAGAAAGACTATGTTCTGGAAACAATACGTTGCATGACAACAAAAGTTTATTAAATGTTTAGTAATAGTAAGAGCTTATTAACTGCCCTTACTGTTATTTCTTGTTATCACAGTATTAAATAACATAATGATAAGCAGTGAAGAAAGCTAAAATTTTAATTTAGGAAGGGGGTGACACTGAAGAAAGTGTATCTTGAAAGGAAGCCACACGAATACAGTTTAGGAATTACTGAGCTCACTGATGTTTCTGTAAATGAAATGTTCTGAATTTAAAATTGTCTTTTATTAACAATTCTATTATAAACTTTTAGGTGGACGCAAAACTGCAACATCAGATTTCATGGCTTTGGAAGTGGAACCTGGTCAGATTTTAAAAATTAATTCCCAGACTACACAGGAGCAGTTTTGTTTGATACTGGATTCTGAAGACCCTGTCACTTCTGCTGGATATCTGGTGTCTCTGATAGTGGCCAACAGGGGGCTGGAGAGCACTCCTTTGGCTCTTCTGGCGAATCATATAAAGACTCGTCTCATAGAGTTACATGCCCGCAGCTCAGAAGTTTCCATGACACGTAAGAACACATCACTTTTCATGATTTAAAATAAAATCATTTTGTTGTGATTTTATATATGACAAAATTAAGAGCAGCAATTTTAGCTTAAACAATTACCAATTAATTTTTCCATTCCTTACATCATCAGATCATGTCGTGCTATATTCAACTTTCATGGCAACGTTTATCTTGATATATTTTTCTATATTTCACTTTGACTCCTTACTTTGTAGTTATGTCAGTGATTCTTTATTACAGGTGGGCAACCTACTTTTGACGGCTACCATACAGTTGACCTGGCTGTACAGTTTGTCACAGAAATGCTGTTGCGGCTGCCTGTCAGAATTTGTGTTGCCATTGCCGATAAGGTTAGTCAGACTTTTATTTACACAAACTGCTTTAATAATAAATACAGCACACAAGTTGTATTTGTATATGTTTGTTTCCTCAGAATTTATGAGTTATAAAGTTCTCATTTCCTATATTTGCAATTACATTGAAAGGGGGGGGGGTCTAAAGAGCTGTTGTTTGTTGTACCAAGAGCAACTCAATGATATTCATGACTTAGAGAAGTAACCGACCTCTTTTGGGTAAGGGCACTGTGTGTCTGTGACCATTTGAAGATTTGACCTTACACGACTCATGTGATTTCAGTATGACCCAATCCATCCATGTTTTGTGAGGTTTGGGAAGAGGGCGCGAAGAATAGCAATACTGACCTGCTATGCATGTCATAAAAGGCAATCAAGGAAGTTTTAGGGTGGTGTTGATTGTCTCAAAATCTTGATCTGCCCAGTCTTTGATAGTCGGTCCATGATTTTCTTTAACCTCTGATTCTTCAACCGTCAGCTTTACCATGGAATATCATTTAGGCAGGGAGTCATGTTCGCATACATGCCCAAACCATGCAAGTTTTTGTCATTTTACTATTGAAACTAATGATTCTTGTGAACCTGCAAGATTCTCTACCTTAGTTATCTATGCTCTCTTGTGTGTTACCAAGGCAGGAAGGGGAGCGAAAGAATAGCAAACATTATTTACCTTCCATGCATGTTGTAAGAGGCGACTCAGGAGGTTATGGAGTGGAGTTGGCTGTCTCATATAGGGTTCAAATGACCTAGACGTCTTGCTGAAGTCAGATGTGTCAGGTCAAAAGGATCAGCAAAGCTGCAAACCATGATACAGCTTATTCTGTTGTTTGGACTACATCCTACTAATGTGGACATATTTTAGAACGAACACAGAAGAGGAATGTGCACATTTGTCTTACTATATCTAATACACTATATATGGAAGTCTATCCCAACTACACCATGTATGGAAGTCTATCCCAACTACACCATGTATGGAAGTCTATCCCAACTGCACATAATGGGCATATTGCGCTGACCAAGAGTTAAAACTGGCACTGGATAGAAGAGGATTCTTATAGAAACCTAGATTAAAATTTGAAGATTTATTTCCCTCCAATTTCAGGTACTGTTGGAGCCTCTCAGCAGTGTTGTGGGCTCTGCTAAATCTAAGAAAGAAATTATGCAAGCATGTAGACTTCCAGCTCAAATACAGCGTCTAGAGCTTCTTGGCTGTTTGCTTGGTCTACCCGAGTGGACATCATCATTGCAGCAGAAGTTTCAATTTTCTAGCATTCACCTGACAGAAATGATTGATGATGACTTGATTGATCCAGTGGATACAAACGCATCACTGGATGAAGAGGTAAATTCATTATTCTATTTAGCTATAAGATACTGTTTCAGCTTCTTTGTCGAGTTACACAATAAATCTCCATTAACTCCTAAATTACTGTGCAACATGAAATGACTTAATTTTTACCAAAAGTCACTTAAAGTAAGAAGTAGCATGAGTAGAAAAACATGCCAGAGGAGTAGCCTCATGAAATAAGTCAGAAGTAGCATGCAAAAATAGAAAAAAAACCAATTACACTTGTTTAATGTTTTCAAGTCAGTCTGTGGCAGCGAAGTACTGGGTTGAAATCCTGCCAGACACAATTATTCATCTGGACCATTCAGAAAGCAATGGCAAACTGCTGAACGTATTTATAAAACATTTGTTATTGCATGTTTTCCTGTGAAGGAGTGCAGGGAGGCTTTTTTGGGCTGTGGAAATAAATGTCGCTTTGCAATAGCAGACGCAGCGACATGTACTGGAAGAATTTTCATTGTACCTCCAGAAGAAAAAATCCTGTCCCAACCGTGGATTGAATCCAGGACCACAAGAGTCTGAGAACGGTAATCTTCAGGAAGGTGACTTTTCTTGTTTAGTTCTTCTGCTATCAGTATTGGGGATTTTTGTTTTAGTCTTGTTTTGCATGTCCATATGTTGACTGATTCTTTGTTAGGATGGTTTTGTGGGAGTCATTTGTAACTTTCCACAGCTTCTATAGTTGCCTTTTCTCTTCTAATATCTAGTGGTTCTATATTTGCATTGATTTGAGAGGGCACTGTTGGTGTTGATCTCATGCCACCACAAGTGAATCGGAGAGTCTGACTTTTTACTCTTGTCTTTTTACTCTGTGCAGGAGCTTTTTGATGATTTAGCCTGCAAGGGGAGATTATAGTCAAATATGAATCTGATGTATCCTATATATGCATGTCTATGTGTTGTCTTGTCGGCTCCCCCGGATGTATAGGAAGTCGCTTTAGCAAGTTCAACCTCCTAGACGTTTTTTTTGGTGATATTGTTAATAAAGTTGTTGAAGCTTAGCCTCCTGTCCTGCTGAATGCCTAGGTATATTAGGTTTTCTTCATGATTTATTTGAGCTTTTTCAAGAGTGATTTTAAGTTTCTTTTTTTTTTGTTGCTAAGATTAAATATGGTATATGTGGTTTAGTGGTGTTTACCTTCAGTTTCCAGGAATGGCAGCATAATTATATTGTGAGAAGGGTTTTTCTAAGTCTCTCTGCAGTCAGATGTTAGTCTTATCCACTTGTCCATATGACAAGTTCATCTGCAAACATGGCTTTGTGGGTGTTAAGCAAATCAGGGAGATCATTTATGAAGGTTAAGAAATCTATAAGATTTAGTCGTTTTACAAGCCCTTATGGACACAGTTGAATAGAGTGCTGAATGCCATGATTCTAAACAAATTGTACGCATTAATTTTTAGCTTCAATAAGTAGTTAAAAATCAATGTAATTCATTTTTATTATCAATTGTAATTCCTAAAAGCTTAATAAACTGTAAAGCTGAATAGCAGACAGACGTCATCACAGATGTGACATCATAGCATGCTATGTATATACTGATTTTGTAACAAATGCATAACTTATGGAAACCATGTAGGACAATTTGTTCAGTTTTTATAATTTTCAGTAAATTACAACCACAGAAGTGTATTATGCCTTGCACTTCTGATATCTTTCAGATTGAGACAAAAGATGATTCAGAATCTGAGGATGACTCTGACATTGATTCAATACTCTCTGATGATAATGAAGACCATCTGCTAGTCTCCAAGGATGAAAATGACTTGGAAGAGAACAACATTGTTGAAGTAATCAATAATGATGATGATGATAATGATGATGAAGAGAACAGTGGAGAGAGCATCATCGGTAAGTTCTAATGATAATTTTGCAGGCTGTATGAAATATCTGATAGGTTTATTTGTGATGCTGATAATATTTATATGACAATATTACTAATGTAAAACACAAGGTTGATTAGGTTTATAATGAATGTACAGACAGATTGTAGGGTAAAACACAAGGTTGATTAGGTTTACAATGCACAGACAGACTGTAGGGTAAAACACAAGGTTGATTAGGTTTACAATGAATATACAGATAGACAGTAGGGTAAAACACAAGGTTGATTAGGTTTACAATGAATATACAGATAGACAGTAGGGTAAAACACAAGGTTGATTAGGTTTACAATGAATATACAGATAGACAGTAAGGTAAAACACAAGGTTGATTAGGTTTACAATGAATATACAGATAGACAGTAGGGTAAAACACAAGTTTGATTAGGTTCACAATGCACAGACAGACTGTAGGTTAAAACACAAGGTTGCTTAGGTTTACAATGAATATACAGATAGACAGTAGGGTAAAACACAAGGTTGATTAGGTTTACAATGCACAGACAGACTATAGGTTAAAACACAAGGTTGCTTAGGTTTACAATGAATGCACAGACAGACTGTAGGGTAAAACACAAGGTTGATTAGGTTTACAATGAATATACAGATAGACAGTAGGGTAAAACACAAGTTTGATTAGGTTCACAATGAATGCACAGACAGACTGTAGGGTAAAACACAAGGTTGATTAGGTTTACAATGAATGTACAGACAGACTGTAGGGTAAAACACATGATTGATTAGGTTCACACTGAATGTACAGACAGACCTTAGGTTGATTAGGTTTACAATGAATGCACAGACTATAGGGTAAAACACAAATAATAAATGCACAGACTATAAGTATAAGTATAAAAAAAATATAAATAACATTTATATTTACAAAACAGTTTCAACCTTAAGGTCTTAGTAAGAAGCAACTGAGAAGGTTGTGGGGTGAAGTTGGCTGTCCCATCCCATATAGGGTAAAAGTGGCCCAAAGCCATACTGAAGCTGGATGTGTCGTGCCGAAAGGCACAGATATTGCAGCAATGCTGTAAACCATGATACAGTGCATTCTGTTCTCTTGACTACATCCTGCCAGTCAGTGGGAGTTTGAGAATGATGGCAGCAGAAGGAAAAGAATTTCTTCTTTGCTCCTCTTTCAGGCCCCTCCCCCAAACACTCGTTAGCAGAATGCTTATTTGACAATCTTGTACCACAGGTGGTACCATCACACTATGGTGTCTGGTTATATATCCTATAACCATAGTAGCTCATCAGGATCATAGGGGTACAACATTGAATGCATCAACATACATAGTCCTCCATAGATTTCTATTTCAACAATGTTAGGACGAGTGAGGGAAAATACTGACTTGTCCAGTCCATTATTTTATTTGTCCTTTCCGTCTTCCATCTCTGGAATAACCAATTCTTTCTGACCAAGTTGAAGACATTTTTGTAGCATTTTAATCAGAATCTCTTTATTGGTCTTTATTGGTAATCTGTTCTAACTGCAGCAAAACTATAATCCAACAGATGAAACTACAAGTTGTAGATATCCTGTTCTGTGATTTTTCTGTTTAGTTTGTATTATTGATATTTAGGTATGTACTGTTTATTTTCTGTTTGTGTTGTTTTACCTAACCTTGTTTTTACTCTTCTGAATTGTATCTATATTTAGCTCTGCCACGTGAATAGTGCTTTTCGTACATGTCAGATTATGTTCGGAATGTGTTCTTGATAAAGGCCATTCAATTGAAACATCATTTTGTGTGTGTTTATTTGTTATATGTTATCAGTGATTAGTAAAACTTGATTACCATGTTCCAAGTTTCGTTTGATGGTCTTATTGAGCTTTGTGTGGGACATTTTTATTACATCATCATAATTAAGTGCTGTCCCCATAATGAAGGTTGACTGCAACAGTCACTTGCATTGGTGATACACTCTGTTAAACTTTAACGGTGATACACTATGTTAAACTGTAACCTTTCCATCTCGTTATGTTTATCTTCCACTTGTATCTCTTGCTCACTTCCCCTCTGCTCTACCCTCAAGTAAGGTCCTTTATATATCCAAAATACTTGATCTTTATTTCCTTTAATAGTTATTTTTTCATACAGTGTTGTTATAAACTCTTTGTATGTTTTATTCTCTTCCTAATTAAAGTAGTAGTCACAGAAAGTAAAGAGAAAGGCCTCTTCCTAAATATCAAGAAAACAGAAGTAATGGTTATTTCAAAGAAACAAAATAACACACCTTGCAAGATCATAGTGAATGATATAGTATTAAAACAGGTCTACCAATTCAAATATCTAGGTACAATTATTACAGCAGATGGAAGAAGTTCAACAGAAATAAGATGCAGAATAGGACAGGCAAAAACAACATTCAGAAAAATGAAAAATATACTGTGTAATAAGACCTTGTCATTAGAGGTGAGAAAGAGAGTTCTGCATTGCCTATATAACCCCTATACTAACATATGGGTGCGAGTCGTGGACAATAAACAAACTGAAAAGTGGGAGATTGGAGGCAACGGAGATGTGGTTCTACAGAGGAATGCTGAGAATACCATGGACTGCCAGAAAAACTAATGTAGAGGTGTTGAAAGAGTTAAATGCAAAACGGACCTTAATCAACAATATAAGAAAAAGTCAATCTTCTTTTATTGGCCACTTCATGAGACAGGCAGGTTTAGAGAACATAATCACAACAGGCAAGATTGAAGGCACCAGAAACAGAGGGCGACAACGTGAGAAAATATTAGACAGTTTGACAACCTGGCACGGCAAGGAAACAACAACGACTTTGATACATAATACTGTGGACAGAGAGCTGTGGAGAACCATGACCGCCTACGCCACCCGGCATGGCACCTGATGATGATGATTCTCTTCCCAAGTTTTCCCTATTCTTCTGTAGATCCACATCTCAAAGGCATCAATTCTGTCATTTAGTTGGTTTTTTTTACTGCTGTGACTGAATAGTTTTGTTGCTGTGACTGAATATATATTTATCATTTTCTTCACAGATGATAACATGCAGGAGGAAGAAGAAGAGGTCAAATCAGCAGCATCAGAGAATTCAGACAAAGAATCGAACATGCCAGAGTTACAGGAAGAAACGAATACCACTGATAGTGTGGTTGCTGAAAGTGAGGAAGAACTGACAAAAGAGCAGATTTGTCGGCGTGTGGTTGAAACAATTCAGAGGGAGGAATTTGGTCTTGGCATACAGTTAGATGAAACGGGAGAGAAACTGATGAGGGTGAGGGGTTCCTATAACAATAAGTTACTCTGGACTAATCTGATTTTATCTTGTTATAATCTTGATCTCTCATTTGACTTTACCTTGTTATAATCTAAATAGTGTGTGCAATAGTTGAATTCCCAGAAATATGGGAGGACATGATATAAATAATGTAAGATGTGCGAATGACATTTTCTGATTACTATAAATATATATACTGAAAAACTTACAATTCAAGGCATTGAGAGCAAAACTATGGAAACCCCTACTGCTCTCAAGGCAAAAACGCTTGATCATGTAGGCACACAATATTCCAGCTCATAGTGGATCCATGTCTTCACAGATGAACCATCAGAGGAAGCAGTAAAGAAAGGAGGAGTTTGGATACAAATACTCATACCAAACACTCCAAAACTAGAACTCTCGTTTGCTACTGGCAAATTATCAACAAACTACTGGGCGAATTACAAGCAATCTTAGAAGCATCAAAGGCTCTAGAGGAACAGAGACTCAAAGGAGCTAATATAGTCTTCTTGTGTGACTGTATGTCGGTACTCCAAAATGAACCTAAAAATCTAACTTAAACAACTAGAACTTTTAAATAAACTGTCTGCTAACAATAAAGTTGCACTGCAGTGGATCCATGCACATTGTGGAATTGCAGGAAATGAAGCAGCTGACAGACTGGCAAAAGCAGGTACAAAAAAGGAACAATTCCAGCACAGAATATCACTGACTGAAGCAAAAACTTTTCTGGATCAGCAACCAAGCAAAAACTGTCATTAAAAGAAAATACAAACATACATGGAGTCTGAGAACAGGCAGCAAGTTTCCACAGGACCCCACTCTAAATCTAAGCAGATCACAGCAAACAACAATTTTTAGGCTCTGGACAGGACACTGCAGACTACAAGCACATCTTCACAAAATTAAGGCTGTCCAAACTGACCAGTGCCCATGTTAAAAGGGTCCCAGACTCCAGAACACATTCTGCAGACACACCACTCTTTGACGACGTGAGAACTAAAATATGGCCCGAAGAGATAAATATAACGGTAAAGCTGTGGGGCAACCATGAGGACCTCCTGCTGACGACTGGATTCATGGAGGCAGCCCACCTTAATGTATGGACTTATGAGCATAGGAAATGGATTGCAGAAGAAGAAGATTGCTAAAAGTGAGAAGACCTTCAAGAATTAGTTAATGTAGTAGTGATAGAAAGTACAGAGAAAGGCCTCTTCCAAAATATTTAAAAAAAACAACAGAAGTAATAGTTATTTCAAAGAAACAAAATACCACAGCTTGCTAGACCAAAGGGAATGATATAAGTATTAAAACAAGTCCACTAATTCAAGTATTTAGGTGCAACGATTACAGCAGATGGAAGAAGTTCAGCAGAAATCAGAAGCAGAATAGGACAGGCAAAAACATTTAGAAAAAGGAAAAATATATTGTGTAATAAGACCTTGTCATTAGAGGTGAGAAAGAGAGTTCTGCAATGCTACATAACTCCTATACTCCTATATGGATGCAAGTCTTGGACAATAAACAAACAAGAAATTGAGAAATTATAGGAAGTAGAGAAGTATTTTTACAGAAGAATGCTGAGAATACCATGGATTGACAGGAAATCTAATGTGGAGGTGTTGAAAGAGTCAATTGCAAGACAGAGCTTAATGAGTTCTTTCTTTTGTTGCTGCATGTTTTCTTGTGAAGGCGTGCAGGGAGGCTTTCTATGGGCTGTGGAAATAAAGGCCACTTTGCCATAGCAGATGCCGTGACATATACAGGAAGGATTTTGATTGTACCTCGGAAAAGAAAAAAATTCTGTCCCAACCGTGGATTTGAACCTGAGATCTCATGGGTCTGAGAATGGCATTCTAACGACACAACCATGCGCTCCACCAATACGCTTAATCAATAATATAAGAAAATGACAATCTTCATTTTGTGGCCATGTTATGAGCCAAGGAAGTTTGGTGAACATAGTCAAAATTGAAAGCAACAGAGACAGAGGGCAACAACATGAGAAAATATTAGACAGTTTAACAACCTGGCGCGCCATGAAAACATCAATGACCTTAATACATAATACAGGAGATAGAGATCTGTGGAGAGCCATGTTTGCCTATGTCAGCTGGAATGGCACCTGATGATGATGAATCTGAATCTCATCTGACTTTTATCTTGTTATAATCTTGATCTCTCATCTGACTTTTATCTTGTTATAATCTTGATCTCACCTGACTTTTATCTTGTTATAATCTTGATCTCACCTGACTTTTATCTTGTTATAATCTTGATCTCACCTGACTTTTATCTTGTTATAATCTTGATCTCATCTGACTTTTATCTTGTTATAATCTTGGTCTCACCTGACTTTTATCTTGTTATAATCTTGATCTCTCATCTGACTTTATTTTGTTATAATCATGATATCATCTGACTATCTTATAATCTTGATCCTGTAATTTCTTTACCCCATGAATTGATAGAAACAACAAGAGCGGCAAGGTCGCAGTCTTCAAAGACTATCTAAGGATCTCTACAGCAAGGAAACACACTTTGTGTTGGAACTGATTCAGAATGCAGATGACAACGCTTACGTAGATGACATTATTCCATCAGTCAAATTTGTCATAGACTTCTCAGGTAAGTGACTTTTGAGTTCTATAGCTTCAGAGGATTGACTCCATTGTACTCAGGTTACTCTATATCTACTCTGTCCCTCTTAACAAAGCAGCATGCCGCCTGGAAAGAGTACTAAGAGTACATAGCATGTAATTCCGTAGCTACATGTGATAATCCCCAGAGATCTATCCACTTTATAAAGAAAATGTTGCAAGTGGGATTTGAACCTACAACTTCTTGAGCACAACTTGAATGGCGTAACCCCTACATCAGGGAGATTCCCAACTGCTTAGTTAAATTATCTCTCAAGTAAAACTGGCTTGAGGTAAATGACTATTTGGACATTATTTTTCTGGGTAGATTACGTAATAAGACATTAAACTACCAAATGAAGTATCGTCAAAATAGCACCCAATAATAAAATGTTATAATAGCACCCTTCAACAATCTGCATTCTATTTATCTAATGTCATTTCCATTTGCACCATTCAATGTCGTGGGGGGGGGGGTATTGGAGTTGTCTGCCTTTTACATTGGCCATGGCCAGCCCGTCTCTTTAAGGTTTTTTTGATCGTCTCCACATATCTAGTTCTTGAACTTCATCGTGCCATGTATCCCGAATATGCGTAACAACAATGAATTGTGATAGAATCTCACACTGCTGATAAACTTTTGTGAATATTCACATACTTTGTGTACTGTATTTGAAAGTTGTGCAGTCGCTAAGTTTGAAAATTGAAAGCTTCAGTAATTATAGAGATAGAGCTGCATGATCTGTCATTCTATGGATGTCCTTCCACAGCAACCAGGTCAGAGATGCTCATACTTGCTGATGTCATTATTTGCAGTGATCGGCAAATCACTAGTTAGCAATTGACCTCACAGTTTCCAGCCAGCAAAGGAAATGCAATTGAAATTATCAGAACTCAATAGATGGTACTGCAGAGTTTAATATTTGCCATGCTGTAGGCAGAAGTTTTCACCACGATCAAGATATTTTAAACAGTTGGAGGTAAAATGTTCTGCGAATTGCTTAGCACCTCCTCTTTCAACAAGGAATTACACAAGTGGAAACTAACTTCATACATCCGAGCAACACAGGAATCGAAAGTAGACGAATTTCTTGGTTTCACAGATGCTGATATTGTTTCCCAGCCCCCCAAATAGCTGAGGATATGGTGCAGCAGTTCGTTGTTGAGTATGAATGCAAAAAAATTATCATGCATGAATTATTATAGGTGAATCTCTGTTGGTCACAACCATCTCTGGTATCGCAACTTTTATGAAGTTGTGGGATTATTAGGCCTAGCGAATAACGTAAGCGAAATTACTGTGGTTCATTTGTTTTCACAGACAATATTATGAACACGTTAGTTTCATAATGAAGTGACATCAGAAGTAGCATAGGAGTTCTCATTTAGTGGCATTCCTGTGAATACATCAAAGATTACAGAAACATTAGGACTAGCAGGTAACATGAGTTATATTATTGATTTTTTTTTCACAGATATTATATGAATGTTAGTTTGGTTATGAAATAACATCACAGAACATAACTAATGAGATAGACCTAGGAATGTAGCAACATTTTGTCATGGATTGAATATATCCGACAAGAATAGATGTGGTGTGTCACATATTTTCTGTTTTTTTAATAATTATTCATTTTCACCATTTTCTTACATATCACATATAACATACACCAACAAAACTTACATCATTACATTCAGTAACCATTCCTTTATTTCCAGACACAGAAGTTATTGCATTATCCAAATAACATATATAGATAACATTTAAAGGGACAAAAGAATGCAGAGGAAGGGCAAAATTACTCAATTTTAATGCAGAATACTAAAGGTTTCTCATAATAATTCAGCAAAGCTGTTTCTCCATCATAATGATGAGAGCACTCACACAAGTTTGACAACACATAATCATAAATGTGAAATTTTTTGGAAAGTTCCGAAGAGCACACAATCAACACGTGACCGGGACTCTTAGTCTACATAAACTGGAATGACTGATGAAGCGGAGCACTTATGAGAATGTCCTGCGTGCTGTGAAGCCAGTTTCTAATAAAGAATCATAAAAGTCAACTGGACTGTACAACGCTTACACCATATAGTCTTGCTCTGCCTCCCTCTGAGTTTGGTTTGCTTAATGATGCACTCAGTTAGACAAGATTTGAAGATGATGATGTGATTTAAGCAGTCAAGAAATGGCTACATCATCAGCACAAAACTTAAAATGGGCAAGGAATAAATGTACTTATTTCGTGCTGGAGTAATTCTGTACAGGTAAATGGAGTTTACCGTCAAAGTCAGATGTGTCTGGCCATTCATACATTTTCATTTATTCGAAGTACATGTTTGATTTATAAGTCCACATTTTTTACTTGAAGCTAAGTTACATGTATATTAGAATGTGCTTAAATCAGTTGTCATCCCCAGGTGTGACAGTCTTGAACAATGAGATGGGTTTTGAAGAGAAAAACATCCGAGCACTTTGTGATGTTGGTAAAAGTACCAAGGAGAAACACAAATTTGGTTACATTGGTAAGTGTGATAAAGTTAGTGTTGGGATGTTTATATGACCTTAAATTTAATTATATTGGTAAGTGTGATAATCCAAAATATGACTTATGACCAATCATGCTTTTATATTTGGCCTTGCTTTTATATTCTGTTCCTTCAGCGCTGAATATAGTTCATAGGGCAGAAAACTGAGTTCTCCACTTCGAGTGATGTGATGCTGCTGTGTGTAACTCTTGCATGTTGTTGAGACCCATAGTCATAGTCAACCTTTTTGATTAATGTTCTGTGAAGTCTCTCTTGGTCATCCTCTTTTTCTTTTTCCGTCTGGTACCCATTTTAATGCTTGTAGTGTCAGTCTAAAGATTTAAGAATCATCAAGAATATGGACATGCAAAAACAGCAATAATAAGAGTAGGAAATCAGTTTGGCCCCTTCCAACAAATAAAACAAGGAGTTAGACAGAGATGTGTACTTTCACCATACCTGTGCTCTTTGTACAGTGAAAACATAATATGTGCATAAGTTGATATCCAAAGAATATCATTGAGAGGACATTGCATAAATAATTTAAGATATGAAGATGACACTGTTCTGAGTGCTAAAAGTGAGGAAGACCTTCAAGAATTAATTGATATAGTAGTCACAGAAAGTAAAACGAAAGGTCTTTTTCTAAATATCAAGAAAACAGAATGGTTATTTCAAAGAAACAAAATACTACAACTTGTAAGATCAAAATGAATGATATAGTATTAAAACAGGTCCACTAATTCAAGTATTTAGGTAAAACGATTACAGCAGATAGAAGAAGATCAGCAGAAATAAAAAGCAGAATAGGGCAGGCAAAAGCAGCATTCAGACATATGAAAAATATACCACATGGTACCACAAGACATTGTGTAATATGACCTTGTCATTAGAGGTGAGGAAGAGAGTTCTGCAGTGCTATATAACTCTTATAATAACACATGGATGTGAGTCTTGGTCAATAAAAAACAGGAAAATGGGAAATTAGAGGCAATAGAGATGTCGTTCTACAGAAGAATGTTGAGAATACCATGGACGACCAGGAAAACTAATGTAGATGTGTTGAAAGAGTCAAATGTGATACAGACTGTAATCAATAAATTAAGAAAAAGTCAATCTTCATTTTTTGGCCATGTCATGAGAGTATGGGGTTTGGAGAATAGTCACAACAGGCAAGATTGAAGGCAATAGAGACAGGACAACAACGTGATAAAATATTAGACAAAGTTAAACGGCCTGGCATGGCAGAAAAACAACAATGATCCTGATACATAATACTGGAGATAGAGAGCTGTGGAGAGTCATGATTGCCTACTCCAGCCTGCATGGCACCTGATGGTGATGATGAGTGGCATTCTGTTTTCATTCATTCTATAACATGTTTGATATAAGTCCATTTGCTTCTTATTATTGTAGAAATATATTGTTTGGTGTCTTCTCTTACTTATGTTTATATTGCATATATAGAATTACCAAATAGCCAGAGAAGATCCAACAATCAGATATGGGCTATAGTAACACAAATACCAAAGTGATAATGGTAACTAAGTAAACATTGTATTGATGTTTACTTGAGCAACATTTAATACCAAATTCCCCCTGTTGGATTAGTTAAGCTGTCTACTATGTACCTGCAAGTTTGAATCCCGTTCACATCATCTTGTTTATAAATTAGATTTTTTTCATGGATCCCTGGGGATTATCTCTTGAAGCTACGGAGTTGCATGCTATGATTGGTACTTTCAGCAAGTGGAGTGCCACTTTATTGAGAACAACTGATTACTTTCCTGGTAACCCAGTGCAATTAAGTTAATCCTTCACGCCTTACAAGGTTTTAAATCTTCTCCCCCATTCCTAGCATAGATTCATACTTTCTGTGTCCACGTTAAGTAGGGCGTCATTAATCTTCAGTATATGCATGATTCTCCATCGTTAACACATATAATCACTGTTTATGATATTCAACTATTTTAGAATGCCCAATGAATAATTTTCATCTTCTAACTTGTTGGTTCTGAGCGTCTTGAATGTTCTTTCATCTACAGGTCAGAAAGGCATTGGTTTTAAATCTGTGTTCAGAGTGACAAGCCGCCCAGAAGTGCATTCCAATGGGTTCCACATTTGCTTTGATGTTGACAGTGGACCCATGGGTTATATTCTTCCACATTGGATCGATGAGAGTGAGGAAAATGAAGGGTAAAAACATAAATGTTTTGCAACATTTTTTTGTAATATAAGCAATTTAAAAATGTGAAACCTCTTCTAGATGAAAACTGTTTGTGGATTTTTATAGATACTGACTAGACAAGTTACTGTGAGACTGATCGTGAAAATGATTTTTTAAGAATGGTTGGACACTTTTCAGACTGATCATGAAAGTGGCTTTATAAGAATGCTTGAACATGTGTCTTTTCAGGTTAATCATGAATGTGTCTTCATAAGAATCTTAGACATGACTTTCCAGGCTAATCATGAAAGTGGCTTTATGAGAATGGTTGGACATGCGTCTTTTCAGACTAATTATGAAAGTGGCTTTATAAGAATATTAGACGTGTCTTTTCAGGTTAATCATGAAAATAACTATAAGACTGGTTGGACGTGTGTCTTTTCAGGCTAATCATGAATGTGGCTTTATAAGACGGACTATGAAAATGGCTTTTATAAGTCAGGTTGGACATGCTCTGGACAAAGTATGTCCTTTTAATAATGATTAGAAAGTTGGCTTTATGAAACTGTAACTTTCTGTGATCAAAGGTCTATATTTTCTTATCTTCACCCATGAAACTACATGGTACCACAAGACTAACTGATTTGTTATTCGGTAGCCAAGGACAAAATATATGATGATTTGTGCTATATAATTTATTGTAAGCTCCTATTCTACCAAATATAGTGAAAACACATGATTTAGACTTGCTTGCCAACATGATTCCTTGTATAAAACAATACTGACAGGCATCTTAGACTGGACCAGTCAAGAATTTTTCTCACTTATCTGGAATGCTGAATATAGAAATGGAGGACTGTGTTGATGCATCCAATGTAGTAATTATACAACCCTGACTCTATGTGTTAACCTTTAGCAAGCTAAAGGTGGTACGGATCCCCTAAAGTACTAGCTCCTTCTAGACGAAAGGTGTCCTGACCCACCTATAAACCTGACGTGTTTTTTTTTCGTAGTACAGCCTCGTTTGGATAGGCACATAAACTGGGACATGCGCAGATGAAGCCTATTCCATTTCCACGTCGGCCACCATCTTTGTCACACAAATCTTGTAGAATAGAGAGGAGTAGTTCGTTTTTTCCTACAGACATCCAAGCAATCAAGTTTGTTCATCATGGATTCAATTTTCTTCGAGTTTATTATGGATGCTGATTCCGATGAGGAGGAAATTGTGCCGTTCCTAGAAGCAGATATCGCTCCAGTAGATGATGTGGTGTTAGATAGTGGTAATTCTAGTGGTACTGATTCTGTTGGCAGCGTGGGTGAAGAAATTTTCGAGGATGAAATTGTAGAAAATTTGCATGTCCCTTCAGCATATAACCATGATTGGCGTAGCGACTTCGATGAAATTGTTGGAGATATAGGCCTAGCTGATAATGTTAGTGTGTTAGATGTGTTTTGAGAGGTAAGTTGATTTTTATAATATAATATACTATATAGTATTGTCCATTGATCATGCTGCTTTCATGATTTAGATGGCAAATCACTGAATATCGACCGTGTAAGAGCGATAAAAAATGACTAGGTCTATCTTTCAGATAACGATTTATGGCAAATCTATGAGGTTCATTCATTCTTACCAGTGACATTATGATGATTTGACAATGAAACCACATAAATACTATTTGAATTAGGTTTATTTTACAGGGTTCCCAATTCAGAAAATATAAAAACCATAGATAAGTAATTTTTTTCCTTTTATCTGTTATAATTTCTTTATTTTTTAGTGAAAAATCATCTTTACTACTTTCTAATACGTCTGGTATCACACACACACGTAAAAAAAATTACACCAATATATGCAGTATTCAATTCTTTATTTATATGTACAAATATTAATTAATTATCTCTAACAACAAAAAAGTTATTGAATTTTAAAAACAGCCACAATCAATAACACAAATTCTCAAAAAAGAATTCAGTGGCAGGGGGAAGTTTTTGGATTTGTAAACTCAGCTTGCTAACGGTTAATGCCTCCAATGTAGTAATTCTACAACCCTGAGTGTGTTGATGCATTCAATGTAGTAATTCTACAACCTTGTCTGTGTTGATTCATACAATGTAGTAATTTTACAACCCTGACTGTGTTGATACATATAATGTAGTAATTCTAAACCCTGACTGTTGATGCATCAAATGTAGTAATTCTACAACTTTGACTGTATTGATGTATATAATGTAGTAACTCTACAACCCTGACTGTTGGTGCATCCAATGTAGTAACTCTACAACCCTGACTGTTGATGCATCCAATGTAGTAATTCTACAACCCTGACTGTTGATGCATCCAATGTAGTAACTCTACAACCCTGACTGTTGATGCATCCAATGTAGAACCCTTATGACCCTATAGATTTATAGATACATTCTACAAAATTTATTTGCTAGAATGCTTTATCAAAATTTTTATTTCCTCAATCCAGCTGGCAGACTAGAATTGCTCTTCCTTGGACTGAAGAGATCAAGCAACAGATCAAGACTCATGCTTCTCGTTTCAACGACATCCAACCATCTCTGTTGCTGTTCTTACACAGACTCAAAGAAATCACGATTGAAAACAAGGTGTTTATTGTATTCATTTGTATGTCAATCATTTATTTCACGTGTATGTATGGTGCTGGGTGCCGAAAGAGGAACGAAGAATAGTAACACTTATTCCTCATCCTTCCCAGAGCATGAGCCCTGGTACACTCATTACTGATTGCTGTGAGAACCACAGGAATAATTTTTTATTTAAAACCACAAATGGATGTTATTCATGTTTCATTTTTACAGATTGACTGCTTAGCATGAAGATTAGTGTTATTCAAGACACATCACATCCTGCTCTATGCTGTGGAGCTAAGATTTAAACCAACAGAAGCTAAGCAAACTAAACCTGTTGGTACCATCCCTTAAAACTAGAAGAACCACAGTTTTGCTGAAGCAAGCACCTATACCAAAGTCATAAATGTGTCAGCAATCATGGTACAACACAATCAGTCTACACAACAAACAGTTGTTTTGAGCTGACATATTTTTCCAGACTTCAGTATATGGACACTCTGAGTTTAACTCCCGATTCTGGGCACTTTGACATGCTGTAGGCAGCTTAGCCAAAGACATGCTCAAACACTCATTTCTCTTTTCCCCTTGTTAACTTAAATGGCACTGTCCCCATTTCTTCCACTACTAGATTTTCCATGTTGTTGTGTCTCATAAAAAGAGCTCAAGATAAGCTTGATGCGGTTTCTGAGAAGAATGATGAAAATACTATGAACAGCCAAGAAACTAATTTAGCTTTCAGAAATGTGGGAGTAAAACAACAAATTATAGCAAAAATTAGAAGCAAACAATTAAAATGTATAGGGCATGTGATGAGAAAAGCAAAACTTACATTTAGTAACCACCGGAAAGATCAATGGGAGAAGAGATAGAGGAAGATGGAAAAATTTCTGGATGCGCTGTCAATGTGACGCAAAAAGATGTCACTAACTGAACTTATTCACAACACAAGAGACAGAGAGTTGTGGAGAAACATGATCGCCTATGCCTCTCTGCGAGGCGATTGATCTAGAATACTGAGTATATATATATATATATATATATATATATATATATATATATATATATATATATATATATATATATATATATATATATATATATATATATATATATATATATATACGAGTACATACACACATACATACACAGATTGTTGATGAGCTGAGCACTTATGGGATTGTCCATAGTACTAAGATGTTGGTTCCTTTTCAAGAATCATGTGCTACTCTGGAAAGCAGTCTTTAGTACGCCAAAGGAGATAATCAATTTAAAACGTTCCCATTTTAAGAACAAGTATAAGAATGTCTTCAAATTCTCTCCCTGTAGTTTTAGGTAAAGAATTTTCTTGAGCTTAATTCTTACAAATAATAAAGCAGTATACAAACATATATAAATACACGGGGCCGATATGCAATATCTATATACATTTATAATGAGTTTTCATATGGACCATATATAGAATGAGTGATGTTGTGCAGGTGGAGAAATGTCTGGTGACCATGCAGAGGAAAGATCTACCAGACAAAGAAGTGCAGATCTCTCACAGTTCTGGCACAGATCGGTGGCTGGTATTAAAAAAGATTTTGGATTGCTCATCTGTGTCTTTGCAGGTAAGTTTCAATATTTGTAGATAAGTGAATCCATTGTGTAAGTGGAATCTGTTTTTGCAAGTAAGTGAATCTGTCTTTGCGGGTAAGTGAATCTGTCCCTGTGGGCAAGTTAGGTCGACCAGCGACATGCACAGAAATAATCAAAATGGACCTATGAGGACACTTTTTGTACACGTCTTATAGTACAATAGATGGTCACGGTTTGTGCATATAGAAACCTTTGTCCCTTTACATTGCAACGTTGAAAGTGCTGCAAAGAAGTTCCTTTGTTTAACCTATGTGATGTTTCATACATCATCATCATCAAGTGCTGTGTCCGCAATGAAAGTTGGCTGCAACGGATATCCAATGTCTCTTGTCTTGTTGGTACACTCTGCTAGACTGTAACCTGTCAATCTTGTGATGTTACCCACTTGTATCTCTGCCTGTCTTTCGCTCAACTTTAAACCTCGTTCGGACAACGATGAGGAAATTTGTGGTAGGCCTACTAATTGTGACATCAGGGATTTCGCCTAACTGTTGTTTTTCCAGAAGAATTCTGACTTGGAAGGATTTGAATGACTGTTGAAGATTTTGAATGACTGTTCGTAGGCCTACTGTTACAGGTAAGGTTTTTCTTCTCTTACATTTCTACAGCTCATTCTGTTGTACGCAAGTCAAACCCACTTTAATTTTGTCTTTTCCTATAGAAGTGTCTACCAAAACAACCTGGTAGACTAGGCCTAGATGATAAACATGTGTTTATAGCCTTTGGCTGGTAAACACTACACTAGACCTAGATGATAAACATGAGTTACTGGTAGATTGGTGTCGTTATTTCAAATGGGTTTTTTCACAGACCATTACTGTATTGCAGTTAATAAATAAAATAAGATACTGGTATATTGTAGCCCTAGGCATTTTATCATAGTTTGAATATATCAACAAAAACATGCAAGTCACAGGTTTTCAAGGGTTTTAAAAACCATTATGTTTTTTCCCCTCTATTACCTGGATTTGACGTAATACTTAAACAATATTTTGTACTCATTTAAAGACTGAGACCCCTAAATCAATTTTGGATAAATGTCAAAAAATTGTGTGTTTATACACAGATTTCTATGGTAACCAAAACAAAACAACATAGGAATAAGGACTGCAAAACTATACAAAAATTAAGTTAACATATTTGAGGCATATGAAAAGATATGACTACGAAAAGTTTCCAGAAAAGTGACAAAAGATGAATTTTTCAGCATAAGTGAACGTTGTTATTCTGTGCCCTATTGGGACAAAACATTGAAGATAACATCCGCTAGAAGTATAACTTCGATTGCCATTAATATTTCTTGTGTATTGCTTCTAGTGACTCTGATGTGCAGTAAACATAATTTTAAAATATTTTGATTACTTGCACAATTTTTTTCTCATACCCAATTGCTATTATTAACGCACTCACGATAACATAATAAATATGCAGAAAACAGAAGTATGAAAATCAGTAAGTCACCAAATCCAATCAATATAACAATAAATAAAACTAAATGAAACAAACTTCTGATTTTAAATATCTGGGAAGTATATTCACAGACAACAGAAAATTAGACAGAGACTGAGACAAAATGCCAGAAAGCAAACATAGTGACATACCAATTATTACCTTTACTGCTCAACCCAAATATCAATCAAGATGGAAGTCAAGAAACAAATGATAAACAGTATTTTTATACCAACACTTTGCTATCAATGCCAGACATTGGCGCTAACAGTTGTTCAACAGAGAAAACTCACGTGATATGAAATGCCTGAGAAAAGCCACAAGAGTAACCAAACTAGATAAAATAAGAAAGGACGAAATCAGGAAAATTGGTATAAGACCATGCACAGAATGCATTGAGAAGCAACAAATAAAATGGTTTGGACATCTTATGAGAATGAACCATAACCAACTACTGATTTGAACATATAAAATGAGAAGATTCGGATACAAGGCCAGAGGAAGACATAGAAAAAGATGGATAGATAATAAGACAACCCTGAACAAGTATGGATTCAACACAGCCAAGATGGCACATCTGGCCTTGTATAGACAACTAAAGCCCCCAGTCACCATCCCTACGTTTAATATCAAGTGTGGATATTCTGACCATCATCCACCTGGAGATAGGCGATTGTTATGGGCATACTTAAAAAAAATGTTATTATTTAGACCAAAAGTGTGTAACTTTCTTTGTATAATTTTCTTATGTTTGAATCTTAGACAAAGTCTGGAGTAGAAGTTGAGTCAACAGAGATTGCTCTAGCTTTTCCGCTCAAAGATAAGGCAACATCATTTCATTCACAGGTTGGTACTCACTAAAAAATAATATTTGTCTTTTTAATATCTTAGTTTCCTCTGCTACCTGGCAAGACATTTAGTTAACTGCTACCTGGCAAGCTATGATTGTCTCTGTTAGTTAACTGTTACCTAGCAAGCTATGATTGTCTCTGTTAGTTAACTGCTTACTGGCAAGCTATGATTGTCTCTGTTAGTTAACTGCTACCTGGCAAGCTATGATTGTCTCTGTTA
Source organism: Meghimatium bilineatum (assembly GCA_034231615.1). Lineage (NCBI taxonomy): Eukaryota > Metazoa > Mollusca > Gastropoda > Stylommatophora > Philomycidae > Meghimatium > Meghimatium bilineatum. The sequence goes on from CM067299.1 coordinate 58,059,729, forward strand.
GTTAACTGTTACCTAGCAAGCTATGATTGTCTCTGTTAGTTAACTGCTTACTGGCAAGCTATGATTGTCTCTGTTAGTTAACTGCTACTTGGCAAGCTATGATTGTCTCTGTTAGTTAACTGTTACCTGGCAAGCTATGATTGTCTGTTAGTTAACTGCTACCTGGCAAGCTATGATTGTCTCTGTTAGTTAACTGCTACCTGGCAAGCTATGATTGTCTCTGTTAGTTAACTGTTACCTGCCAAGACAGGATTGTATCTAATATATTATTTCACTCTGTTACCAATGAAACCAACTCCTTAACATGAAGCCAGCAGAGGTTGGAAACTAACAGAGGCTGGAGACTAAGACTGGTGGTTGCATCCCTTATATCGAGCAAGAACACAGTCTTGCCCAGGCAAGCACAGGTGCTGAAATCAGAGATACCAGGCTAAAATGTGCACAAGCAACTACAGTACCATGCACCCCGCTAAGATAATATGTTTACACAACAAAATATTGAGAATCCCATGGTGCTCACCCTGTGAAGTTCCCAAGCAGGAGCTGTGTTGGATTTTGAACCTCTGCAGAATCCACCTCACCTCCAATTAAGGAAACCAGAATTGTATGTTAATCTGCGAAGGAGAAGATTATTTCACTCTGTGCTATCTTGCAAGACATCTCATGTCGCCCAACTCTCCATGTTGAGGAAAAGCAGAAATGCCACAAAAACAGCTAGGATGGTATAAATTTATACAATAGTTTTCTTAATTTGAATCTAATTGTAATGAGAAATTTGTCATAATGGTATTAAAATGCATACAACATGGCAAAAGAAAGAGAGGAAGACAAAGAGAGACTTCACATAACAACCATCAAAGAAGATATGGATATGGGTCTCAACAACATACAAGAATTACACACAGTAATATCATATTGCTGGAACTGCAATGTGAGCTCTTGTTTCTGCTCTATGCACTATATTCAGCACTGAAGAAGGATGGATGGATAGATGGATAAGGTCTAAATGTCCCAGTTTTGCTGTTCACAGACAATCTAACCCAGAAAAGCTCTGCAAAAAAAGTTATGGGGAACTCAAGATGATATAAAATAAACCACTCTATACATGGCCAATATCAGACTGGATGATTAACAGTTGATTGAAGAAGATGAATTAGAAAGATAAGATAAGCTTGAGGATTAAGATTGGGGTTAGGATTATATTTATGATCAGACAGAATGTGTCACAACTACATGAATTTTTCAAACTAAATCTATAATTATGCAATATGTCATTTCTAGACAAAACCAGGAAAGCTACCAGTGTTTGCATTCCTTCCTCTGAGATCATATGGCTTCCGATTTATTGTCCAAGGTAACTAGAATGCTGTGTAAAAGAATGTATTGTTTGTTGTTATTTGTTCTCTGATGGATTCATCTTAGTAGTCCAAGACAATCCCCTTTCAACCTTGGATCTTATTCCTATTGGTTATATTAGGGGCGTATATAGTTTGGCCTGGGTTGTCTGAGGGAGGCTGGTTAATTTGACCTAGGATCTGGACTAAATACCCTAATAAGGAAAATAATTGGGGGGTGAGATCTAGTCCTTAAAGGGACTTTTTACATTGTGTTGCTAAGATAAAATCAACCGTGACATGCTGGTTATGAGTCTTTCTGTCCAGTATCATCCTGATTGTATGTTACCACATTGATGGGTTGCTCATCCTGTGACATACCTAGCTAAGAAGTTCTTTTTATTAAAAGAAAAGGTTTTTTTAAAGTGAATATCATCTTTTATAGTGAATGTCATTCTTGCCTTGGCAGTAAATTTTTTTCTATAGGTTATTTTGTCTGGGCATTAGCTTAGTAGCCAGATTGCTAAATTCTGAAAAAAGAAGAGTTGCAGATTGTCTTCATTGTGAATGGTTTCCACCATATGTATTCTGTCCCTCTCACTGAAGCAGCATTCAGCTGCCAAATGTAACACCCATAACATGTCACTTGATAATGTCAAGTGATATAACACATGGATCTCTAAAGAATCTACTTTGGAAACAAATCATAAGTAGGTTTAAACCTGTAACATTTTGGGCACACGGTGAATGAATTAACCGCTATGCTAGGATCCCCAGACTCTGAAGTTTTTGTTAATGTGTTCCTGGACTTCATTAAATTTACTGTCTTTCTTCAATAGAAATAGTCAGATTGCGACAGCTATTTATAGTCGGTAGTTGTGAGATTTATAATTTGTTATATGGGCTTATCTGAAGTGCCATGATGGTGATCTGGTGACTGCCTAAATAACTGTTACTTGTTATAATGTGATTTATAATTTATGATGGATAACAATTTATAATTTGTTATGGTTATAAAGATTTATAACTTGTTATGATGTGAGATTTACGATGGAAAGAATTTATAATTTGTTTAGAAGGATTTATAATGTAGTTTGTTATATATTGATATATTTATGGCTTGTTATAATGGGAGGATTTTAATATGTCTCATGTCATGAGCCTGATGTTATTAATAAGCCATGAATCACTGACAGCTACAGACCATGATGTGTTCAGTAAGTTGATCCCAAAATTATCAAGCAATGGTGTTAATTTTTCAGGTGACTTTGATGTCCCATGTTAATTTTTCAGGTGACTTTGATGTCCCATGTTAATTTTTCAGGTGACTTTGATGTCCCATCAAGCAGAGAAGATGTTGATAGAGATAGCCCTTGGAATCAGTGGCTGAGAAATGAGATTCATGTATTATTTGTGGAAGCTTTGGAATCTTTCAAGGTAAGAACGCACTCATAACTACTGTTATGTTTTCTGTATGTTTTACCACCTAACCTATGATCGCACTCATAACTACTGTTATGTTTTACCACCTAACCTATGATCGCACTCATAACTACTGTTATGTTTTCTGTATGTTTTACCACCTAACCTATGATCGCACTCATAACTACTGTTATGTTTTCTGTATGTTTTACCACCTAACCTATGATCACATTCATAACTACTGTTATGTTTTCTATATGTTTTACCACCTAACCTATGATCACACTCATAACTACTGTTATGTTTTCTGTATGTTTTACCACCTAAACTATGATCGCACTCATAACTACTGTTATGTTTTTTGTATATTGTACATACGAGATAGTGAAAGCTGCCATGGCAAGGTTGAATATGATTTGAAAAAGTAATATTGGTATTATAATAAAGATTTTGGCAGTGATGAAACAGTATTAACTTGTTTAGTTTGGACATGTAACTCCAGGTTTTCCTATGAGTTTATCCATGTTGAAATATTCTATGAAACTACTGTATATTCTTATGACTTGGCTACCAAAGCCCAGAGCTGATATGTCAATTGAATGATGCATGAATATATGAAAAATCCTCTATTCCTTTTAGGCCAGGCCTGAACTATCACCCATCAAAGCCCTGATTGCCTACCTGCAATTTATCCCACTGGAGGGTGAGGTAATGGATTTCTTCAAGCCTGTGGCTACTAAGATCCTTGCACAACTCAGAGCCAAAGAATGTATGCCTGTGCTCACAGAAAACAAGAAAAGTAAGATAAGAATCTTTGATATACAAACTATAAAATAAAGAAGTGCTCTGATATCAATTGCTCTGTTCGATATTGTTCTGACAATTGTTGCTCTATTTTCTGACATCTATTGCTATGACATATTTCTTTGACATATGTTTCCCTGACATCTGTTACTCTATGTTTCTCTGATATCTATTGCTTTTCATGAAGTGCTAGAGTTGCTAGACTATTGGATTTCTAGTTAATTATTTTATTGTTCAGTTGCTAATTGAAAGGTATTTTTTTTTATCGTCTCAACACAGTAGTAGGCAGTTTTTCGTCTTTCCAGGCTGTAGTATTATTGTTGTGCTATAAGAAATATGATATATGACCCATGGTGATTTTGAGATGTGGGTATATAGAAGAATAGGGAGAACATCATGGAAAGAGAAGAAAACAAATGAAGAGGTGCTAAAAATACTTAATATGAAGAAAGAACTACTAAGAAAAGTAAATATCAGGCAAATAACATATTTTAGACACATTAAAAAACATGACACCTTATTGAAGACCTTACTTGAGGGTAAAGTCAAAGGGAAGCGAGCAAGAGGTAAATACAAGTGGGAGAGTAACATCACACGATGGATAGATTACAGTCTAGCAGAGTGCACCACCAAGACAATACAGGGGATGTTGGAGATCCGTTGCAGTCAACCTTTGTTGTGGAGACGGCACATGATGATGGATGTAACTCACAAGACCAATCTCAGCTACAAAGAGCGTTCCACAATATGTACAAGGAATCACAGGCCTGCTTGTACCATTATGTGCTGTTGTTTGTCTCTTTAGACATGAAACCCTTGAACCATCACTTTATCTTTATACCATTCCTGATCGTTCCCTTCCAAGCTACATGACCCATAGAATCCTATTCTCAATGCCTGTATCATGCATATTGCATTTGTTTTGTATAAGTCTGTGTACCAAAGTACCTAAACACTGCATATTATTTAACTCAGCCTCAGACATTAGGTATAAGAACCACCTATGTGTTTTTAGGGCCGAGAAAAAGAGCAAAAATAATTGCTACACTATAACCTGCCATGCATGTCGTAGGCATGCCAAACTAAGGTAGTTTGGATGTGATGTTGGCTCTCTCACCCAGCAAATCAAAGTAATTCTACAGCTGGGTGTGATAAGTATTTTTCTTTACACTTCAGGTATTCCCTAGAAGTTCCATCTCGTTCAACAGACGGCAAAGGGTTTGTATGCTGCTAGTTCCAAGCACTGCATTGCATATCTTCCTCATTCTCAATCGTCCTCTACTATCTCACTGAGTAATTCCTTTAATCTCTTAATAACAGTCTCATCAACCATGATGTCCTCATCCACAAGACACATACATAGGGAATTGAAAATGTCCCCCTTGTCCATTTGCATATGTCCTGACCGTTTTTCTCTTGAAACCAGAACTCTTTTATAACCATGGAAAATATCAGCAAAATTCCTGCAGTCATTCATTCTGAATCCTAAAGATCAAGTATTCTGAATTCAACACAATAATGACTCTGATTGCCACTATTTCAGAGACCAAATTTAGGGCTGCTGCTACAACTACCCAAATCTACATTCTCACTACAGGTTGTCATACTGTATGCTCCACACTTTGTCTATACATGAAGCCGAATGATTCCCATAGAAAGGTGCAGATATCACAGCCAAGCTGTAAACATGACTACATGTTTTCTGGACCATGTCCTGTTAGCCAGCAGGAGTTTGAGAATGAACAGAAGAAGTAGGATCTGTGTTATAAATAACAAATACTGGACATATTTGATTTTTTTAAAGATGCTTTGTTATATAAATAATAGTTCTGCCTTCTTTTTATCCTCCTATCAGAATCATAGAGTGATATGGATGTCTTCAATTAATTATACTGTGGTCACCAGATAGGGCCATAGATCTCCTCTTTTTGGAGTCATATTACAATAATAATTATATAACCCATCAATGAATAAGGGTGTCACATTGAGACATTTAACACAGAAAGATCTCAAGGTGTTGTATCATCTGTCATCCTGAGTTTGGAAACTTCCGCACCATGTCCAGTTCTTAACTTCTTCTGGCCCACATGTCATATGCTGATATGGATTTCTTCAGTGAACTTTACTTGGGTCACGAGCCCTGAGGCTGGGCTGTAGAGTTTCTCCTGCCTGAACTGTTACAGATGATCCACACTTTTAACTTGGATTTATATTTTAGATAGGTAAAAGGTAAGTCCCATGGCTACAACCTGCTGTAATGTACTTACCTGCAACAACTATTAAGTGGGGTGGCAGTTCCCTTCCTTGCTGTCTTTACCTCCCCTAACTCATGCGTCAGGTACTCATTTACAGCTGAGTCGACTGGAGGGATGGTCGTGTCTAGCGAGAAATCACAACCCTCCCCCCACCCTCATTATAGATAGTTTGTATTTTAAATATTCTTAAGATTTTAAAATGCATGGTTTCTTGTCCAGACATAGATTGGAAAGTGCCATCCAAGACATTGATATTTTTAAGACTAAAATTTTCATAATTTCTTGTCCAGACATACAGTGGAAGATGCCATCCAAGACATTGATTACTAAAGATTCCCTTGTGCTTGAGATTATTTCCCCTGAACTGCTCCAGCATCATCTAGGTCTCTACTACCTGCATCCAGATGTCGCAGCAGTTCTAGACGATGCTCTGATACATGCTCTGGGTGTGGAGACTGTAACAACGGAACATCTTCTCCACATTGGACAGTCTATTAGTCTCAACTGGAACAACTCTGATAATGCAGGTATGTAAATGTAATCTGTCTATTGACCATTCACATACTGGAGGCATGGGTTATATATTCATTACACTGGATTTTGGATCTAACTAATTTGAAAACTAATTAATTTAAACAGATACACCTGAACTTTTCTAATATTTTAGTTTTAAACTGGGTGTCCAGTAATTAAGTGACAGAAGGTGTGACCACTTTGAACCTTACTAATCATGCACTACCAACAGTAACTATTCTTTGACAAATTGAGATCGATAAGTCGTCCAAACAGGTGAAAATCAGGAAAACAAAGTTCTAAAAACACTTTATATGAAGGAAGAATTATTGGGGGGGGGGGGGGGGGGTGGTTGTTTTGGGCCTAACTAATTATGAACAGTCAACTTTTACTCTGCTTTGACATCTTTCCTCCCAATGACTCTTTGAGTCGTCCAAACAGGTGGAAATCAGTTAGGATAACCGAGAGGTTCTAAAAACACTTTGTATGAAAAAAGAATTATCTTGTAAATAAAGATCAAACAAATGAAATAATTTGGACATATTAAAAGACATTAAAAGATGTGACACCTTGTTGAAGACCTTACTTGAGGGTAAAGTCAGGGAAAGGCGAGCAAGAGGTAAGCAGAGATACAAGTGGGAGGAAAAAAATCATGAGATGGACAGGTTGCAGTCTGGCAGAGTGCATTACCAAAGCAAGAGACAGTGAATATTGTTGTATTGTTGTTAGGGATGTGAAGTCTTCTGCAACGTCAAGTCTTCTGCTACAATGTAAAGTCAATGTTACATCATAATGACAGTTTAAAGATGCGCCCCCTCCCCCTTTTTCCTATTGACGTGCACCAAAGTTCGTTATTGTGTCCATGCTCTGAAAAATTCACACTGATAGCTGCGCCATGAGCGGGTGGAGTATATTGGGGCTTATCACCTCCTAGAACTTAACGTAGATATTTTTCCTTTTCATGCTGCAGTTGAGGGTAAGAAGAGAGCCGACAGACAAATGACAAAAGCCTGTGTGTCTGGACAAATGACAATGGAGAGGAGGGATCTGTGTAAATTTCGGAGAGGAGGGATCTGTGTAAATTTCGCATACATGCGTACGTTGGGCGAGGATCTCATGGTGGATAAGACTTATTAGGAGATTGAGATAGTTTGTCTTGCTAGCGATGATAGTATATAATAATAAGACCCATAATCCTTCAGGGTTGTAGTGGTGCCACACTGGACAGATCAACATGAAAACCACTTCAAACATTTCTATCCTCAGACATTTGGAGGAAATTTCTGAAGGCCGTCTCCAGAACTCTTCTACCCCTGATGCCAAAAGGCAACAAAGGGTTTCAGTGAATAGATAGATAAACATTTGGAGGAGTATAGAAAAATCATACCCACGTCATCATGCCTTGCTGTAATCAATCCATGGTTTTCTTTGTCTACCACTTCTCCTTTCACCCTTGACAGTTCCTGAAATTTATTAGGTTTAGTAGTGGTTCATTACATGTACAAACCAAATAAGTTTACACTGTTTCACCAGCACCAAAAGTGGTTCTTGACAACCTGCATGTCAGTTTATTTGCTGCAGGACGAGAAGATAGTAGGGGATGATTGACTAAGAAAATATACAACCAATGTTTCATGCGAACTATCAGCAGACATACCCTTTGCCATCTGCTGAAAGAGACAAAGCATCATATGGGGATGCACAGAGTATACCGCGGTCAGTTTAGATAATCACTAATCACCTCTAAAAAATCAATGTATAAAATTTTCATGCGAACACCATATTTCTATTATTTTCACAGAACAAGTTACAGAGTTAGCCAAGTGGTTAGCTTGTGTGTACCGAAGTCTGGATGACTTTCAGGAGAACTCTCAAATCATTTACAAGCTCTGCAATTTCAAGTAATCTCTGTTTATTGTGCTGAATTGTTTGTTCATAAAATTCAAATATGTTATTAACATACTTTCAATATGCACAAGATAGAAAAGTGTATGATCAGAACTGAATGGGCCACAATTCTCTACAGCACGCAGAGCATTACATGGATCTACTATTCCGGTCATGTTGGGGTCAGGGGAAGCGAAAAAGCCGATATGTTTGCTGGTAAAACCTTGGTGAATGGCAAAAAGATAAGAAGAGACAGGATTGAATTGATTAGAGCAGTCACCGATAACCTACGAGAAGACGAGGTCAAACAGAACAATGTACATATTCAGAGAATGATAGAAATGGGAGTGACTAATGGGAGAAAGTGCTCCCTCTCTGGAAAGATCAGAACACGTAATCAGCAACTGACTGTGACACTTAGTTTATACACTTTTAGATGGCTGACGGAACGGCAAGCAGAGCATATATGGGAATGCTTCTAGTACTGTGACGCTTGTTCCTAATCAAGAATCAAGTAATAGGTATTTAATAATACCTATTATTTTGTACGAATGAGAGAGTTGAACAATTACAGTGGAAATGAAGAGAAGAATACAGGCTTTTGAAAACACATTTTACATACTGATGTTGCACATCAATTATACAGAATATAAAACTAATGTATATGTAGAAACAAAATAAATGTTCTTGCAGGTCAACAAGAACATCTGGCAGTTGTGAAACATCACAAACTTTTATGGTTTGGTCACATGGTGAGGCATAATTCCCTTTCAAAGAATGTCCTGCCGACAGTTCAGGATGGAAGAAAAAGGGGTCAAAGAAAATTAAGTATTGATAAATATCAAAACTTGGAAATGGAAAGAATTCAGTTTCTTGACACTCAAACCAGGAACAGAGAGACATGGCAGGATTTTTATATTGAAGTTTTCAAAGTGTTACCCCTACAACACTGAAGTTTTGGGGGTTTGATGGTGAGCATAGAATTGTGAGACAACAGTAATGAATATTAGAGAAGAAAAAGATTTCCATGTAGGAAAGGTTTTGAAGAGCAATAACTTGACTGGAACATTTTTATATTTTCTGTAGTTAGGTAATTCAGTTGTTAGTAGACAACAATTTAGAAAAATTGCTAATTTGATTTATGGTTCACTGTTAACAATATTTAAAAATTGACGAGAGATTCACTGTTCACAACACAGAAAAATGGATGATTAGTCTGTTCACAACACAGAAACATTGATAAGATGTTCACAACATAGATAAATTGATTAGGAAATTGTGCAGGGAGACTGCTAATGGCATGTGTGAAAAGGCTGCATGCTCTTGCTGTTGCCACATCATGTACAGGGAGAGTTGTTTTTTATGAACATAAAAAGAGTCCCTACCAAGAGTGGAATCCAACAGATCATGGTTACAACACCAACTTTAACCTCTCTGCCATGCATCACATGGTCACAACATAGCAACTTCCATAACAAAATTGCTAATAAAAAAAATAACTACAAATGTATATAAAAAGGGCATTTTTCAAATATTTGCTACAAATTCATCAATCACAATGCTTACTTAATAAGTCAAAGTTACTTATTTATTCTTGGTAAATCAAAATAAATGTAAAATTAATTCCAAAACATCTGAAAATAAGTCAGATTGTGAGCATCTCATATGAGATGATAAGTTCATTTGAGATGTACATAATCTATATTCAGTTGTTGTAAAGGAAATCTGTTAAAGAGCATCACTTTACCTTAAATCTAACACATGCAACTGATGAATACATCACATAAAGATTTCTGGTTTTAATGTAGAGAATTTATAAATTGACAGGATTATTCCCTTATCTGATGGAAGCCTGGTGTCGCTAGCAGATGTGACAGTATTTTTATTGAGTGATGGAAGGTCAGAAGGGAACACAACTGAAAAAAACAAAGGAAATGCAAGAGGTAAGATCATTTCTATCCAGGCATATTTCCTGTTTAGAATTCTGCAGTAGTAACTCTTAAGAATAATGTACTATTGTTATTATTTCTCATTTACAATGTTACATTGAGTATTGCTACTATTTATTAACAAAGATTTTCTCTATGTTATGGTTCAATAGAGACCTTTATCTACAAACAAACAATTAAAACACAAACAATACAATGCATTTCAGCATATTTGAGAACATCAAGATTGTCTATTGCAGTTCTCAGAATCTTAATCGATGGAGAAGATGATAGTTTGTCTCTATGTATGGAGCAGTGATCAACTTTTTTCTGCCAGTAGCCTGTTTTTGGGACAATTTTTTCTTCCTTGACACACAACCCCCACCCCCAATATCAGTTGTTATTTAATTGACTAATACTATTTTTCTAAACATAATACTGTTTTAAATACACGCATAGTTCCTGTATTACCAAGAACTGTTAAGAAAGCTAAATATCGAAGAGGTTTTCCCCCCTAAACAACATTATAACAAGAAAGTTATGGTTTCTTTTTGGCCACATAAAGAGACATAACAGCATGGAAAAATAAATAATGAAAGATATGTTTGCTGGTAACATAGGTAAAGCAACCCATGACAATGGTTAAGAATCTCAGATTGTTTTAACATGATTGCATCAAATCATTTCGGTCAGAATAATGATTTTAGAATATCTATAAAGAAAAATGTGTTCAGGAAAGAATATTTCATATGAAGAGAGTTGGTGGATGCTTGTGTTTAGGAAAGAATATTTGATGTGAAGAGAGTCGATGCATTGGCGGCTGCTTGTGTTCAGGAAAGAATATTTCATATGAAGAGAGTTAATACGTTGGTGGCTGCTTGTGTTTAGGAAATAATATTTCATGTGAAGAGAGTCGATACGTTTGTGGCTGCTTGTGTTCAGGAAAGAATATTTCATGTGAAAAGTCCATAATTTGGTGGCTTCTTGTGTTCAGGAAATAATATTTCTTGTGAAGAGAGTCCATAAGTCGCCAGCTTATTGTGAAGAAAGTCCATAAGATGGCAGCTTCTGAGTGATGCAATGTAATCCAGAGAACAAAATGTGTTGTCACGATAAAGGCTTAGCTGCAATATTTTCTGTCACAACACATGATGAAGTTTCCAACATTCTGTCCCAATATGGGATGGGACAGCCAATCAAACCCCTAAAACCTCTTTCGTCACTGTGGCAGGCCAGTCTTTGTTCTTTCCTCCTGTTTCATGATTCGGCAACACATTATAGATAGGTAGCACTTTGTGACAAAAATGGGAAGTAACCTTCCGTAGTCCCACACATCTCAAATTTTCAAGGAAGTGAAGTCTCTGGTAGAACATTCTATGCAATTTCAGTGGAGAAAGCTCATCAGAAACTATAGACCTGAATAAGGCACCAACAAATTAAATAGAAATGAACAAGTCACGATATCTCAACTGAAAACAAGGATACTACTGTCAAAAGGCACATTTAAACAAAATCTACATCAGCGACTCTGCTGCCTGCATCTGAGAAATAACAACACCTACTACAGGACAGTCCCAGCTTTGCATTTTGCAGATTGGCAGTCTGACCCACAGGAACATCTCTTCAAACCAAATTGTGGTAAACCCACAACGATCTAAAACAAACCACTCTACACATAGCCAACATCAGACTGAATGCATAGTGATTGATGGCAGAAGTTGTGTAGCATCAGGAATCAAATACTTAAAATCCTGCCGAAGACGGATGTGTCAGGCCATTGCCGCAAATCAAACGGCGACACAACGCATTTCCATTCTCTGGACTACATCCTGCTGGAAATCTAGAATGGATCCTGGTCCTGCTACTAGAGAAATCCAGCAGGAGTTTGAGAATGAACGCTGAAGAAGAAAAATACTTAAAATAAACCGCTATCTTGACCAATACCAAACTGGGTTTACAATAATCGATTGAAGAAGAAGAAGATGGTAGCAGTTGTCTTACTTCAATCCTGATATTGTTCATTCTAGTTTCAGTTTGTGTTTAGAAATTTATCTCAGAATTGTTCAACCTCAGATCCACTGCTTGAGCTAAAGAAGGATCTGAAGATTGTCCACTCTGACCTAACCCACACAAGTGATGATGAAATCAACTCCCAGGTCATCAAGCTACTTCTGAAGATGGGCATCAAACAAATGGCGGCGCATGATTTGATTCATAGCCACATACTTCCTACCCTAAAATCAGAAGCTTGGAAGGTGAGTTTCAACATTCTAGTGATTTCATCATTCACAGTCACATACTTCATACCCTCAATGTCACTCATGTGACTAAATAGGATTCACTCTACATGTGACTAGACAGGATTCACTCTACATGTGACTAGACAGGATTCACTCTACATGTGACTAGACATTCACTCTACATGTGACTAGACAGGGTTGACCACATGTAATTAAACAGGGTTGACCACGTGTAATTAAACAGGGTTGACCAAATGTGACTAAACAGGGTTGACCAAATGTGACTATACAGGGTTGACTAGATCTGACTAGACAGGGTTGACTCTAAATGTGACTAGTCAGGGTTTACATGTGACTAGATGGGGTTTACATGTGACTAGACAGTGTTTACTCTACATCTGACTAGATAAAATTGACCACAGTTGGCTAGACAGGGTTGACCACATGTGACTAGACAGGGGTGACTACATGGGACTAGGCAGGGTTGACTACATGTGACTTGACAGTGTTCACTCTACATTTGACTAGATAAAATTGACCACAGTTGGCTAGACAGGGTTGACCATATGTGACTAGACAGGGTTGACTCTGCATGTCACTGGTTGGCTGATTGGTGGCTCATGCCCTTTGACCCAATGACATTGTGTGATATATCTATGTGTTTGTGAGCTGTTGTTTTGTTCCATATAATGTGTTCATTTATCTGGCCCTGTAGGGAGAAGCATTTTCCTGACTATATTTATTAGTTTAAGTACATCTTTCCCTGATGTGCCCATGAACATTTCATTAAAATTGTTTCTGGTCCAGGACTTTCTTGGCTTTAGTTTCTTCAGTCCTTGTTGGAGTTCCTGCATAGTAGTTTGGACTTTTTCTTGTTGCTTCAGTAGGTACAGATGCTTCTTGTCAGCCTCGGACATCTTCCCTAATCTGTTCACACTGGCAAAAAAAAATGGTTAAAGTGTTCTGCCTTTTTCTGATCTGTGGTGATTGTTCTGGTTCCATCTATCACAGGTTTATTGTTTATTCTTCTTCTTTTCCCAGAAAAATTGTTGATCAGAGCCCAAGCATTTCTACCAATTATCCTTAGATCTAAATTGGCACATGTTTTTGCCCATTTTTCATGTTTGGCCTTCTTATCTATTATTTTTACTTTAGCACATGTTTTATTGTAAAGGATTTTTGCTTCTTGTGAAGTTGCGATCTCAAGGGATTCTCTTGCTGTTTTCCTCTCAAGGATTCCTGCTTGCATTTCTTTATTGGGGAACAGTTTGTAAGATTCCCTACTGCCCCTTGGTATGCCAAATTGAGGATAGCTTTTTCACCTCAGCAGCAAATGTTTTTACATCATTACTGTAGATATTACATAGCAGGAAATCAGATGTCTTTGGAATAGTTTCCAATCTGTCTGGCCAAAACTCCAGCAAGTTTTCGGTCTGAAATAGGCTTTGTTGGGTGTAGTTATGATAGTGAGGATTGGTCTACGGTCACTTCCAATGTCATTAAGGATTTCTAGAGAGCAAGAATCTTTTATAACAGATGAACAGATAGTCAAGTCAGATCAACTGAGGAGATAGATGGCTCCTATGCAAAAGTGTTGGTACAGACTTTGCATCTTGAAGGACTGACAGGTTTGTTGTTTCACAGAGCTCCTCTATAATATCCTCCTGTCTTATTGCGGTTCTGATAACCCCAATGGGGTGATTGGCCATTAAAGTCACCAGCAAATATTGTTTTGAGAAATTGTGTTGTATGGATTTCCAGTAAATAGCATTATTGTCTGAGATGGACTTTATATGGTGTAGATTGTGTATTTTCCTCCAGTGTGCCAGATGGTCACCTTCTGCTGGTCTATGGGATGGGCTGTTAGCTGGGTGTCATGTCCCTGAATGTCATTCCTGATATAAGCAATTATGCCACAGCAGTTGGTACACTTAGGCATAACTGATATATCCTGACAGGTATGGGTTGGTGTCTTTGTGTATAGTTTCCTATAAGAGGGCCACATGTATCTTGTTGAGTGTGTAGTAAATTAGCAAGCTCTAGTTTTTTTAATTTCTCATACCAAAGACTTTCTTCAGAACTTCCTTATGGCATGCAGATAACAGTGTCACCTTTTTTTTGCATTCCAGGAACACAGGGATGTTCAAATCTGAAACAAACCATGTCAGTTGGCATATTTAATGATGAGAATAGATGACAAAAGCTTTGTCCTTAATCTGAGTAAATTTTGTTTATCAAATAGCGTATGTGGCTAATCCCAGTAAACCAGCCCTAATTTGACCTGTTGACCTAAAAAGATAACTCACCCCTGCTCTGTTGCTAATTTTCTAGCATGGATTCAGCCTTGTTTAACTGGCATCTATTTCTTTCTCAAAGTTGTAGGATGTTAAGTGAAGACTTTGTTTTATGACAATCTTGACTCTGCTGGTTCTCCCTCCAAGGTTTTCTGGGTTTAATGTTTTGGTGCTTGTGTAGGTGCTGTGTTGTGTATTGTGCATATCGGTTTTTGTGTTATTGTTTTTTATGTGCTCCAGTAGTTAATTTCTCAGCTAAAGCAGCCTGTTTACCCACTGCCTGCCGCGGACCTTGATAATCAAGGCAACATCCGGTCTCGTTTGTAAATAATATTTGTCGTACTGGCATTTTATATTGCTGGAAAGTCTGGATTTTTGGCCCACCCTGGGTAAGAGCCAGAGAAAATGTTCTACCTATTCACTGCTATGAGCCACTGCAGCCAAGATAGGGTTCACTGTGCTCATTTCCTGCCAACAATTGATTACTAGTTCTGCCTAACTTCTTTATTGCTCCAGGCATGCAACCAAATGTTCACGTCAAAAGGATTTTCACGTCCTGAGTCACTGTACCTCTATGATGGGCCTCAGCCATAGGAAAAAACAGTGCTGCACAGTACATATCTGGCTCCTGTAGTCGTAACCTTCGATAACAGTTACCATGTTGTTCCGATGGGCCAACGTTGTGCTTGAACTAGTTACGGGCACGGTGTGGGTGGGTGGGTGGAACAACAAAGAAACCTGTTGCAAGGGCCAGAGTTGTGCCCTGGTGTCGACGTCTGTTTCGGCAACATTAGACTCAAAATGCCATCGAGTCTGATGGCTGCTGGAACAGAGGGCGGAGCACTAATGGAAATGCCCCATGTGCTGTGAGGCCAGTTTCTAATCAAGAATCAAGAAACATCTCTGGCTCCCTCCCAACCACAGAGGGTGCATACATATATAAAAATAACAAAGTATAAAACACATTGCAACAACAAAATTAAATCTTGAGAAGCATAATATTATAGATGACGTGCCATGAAGTTTCTATAAGAAGATAACCTCATTATAACGGTGTGTCATCTACTAAGGTTTTCTGTTGCATGGATAGACTGTAGACTGTAACCTGTCCATCGTGTGATGTTACTCTCCCACTTGTATCTCTGCCTACCTCTTGCTCGCTTCCTTTTGACTTTACCCTCAAGTAAGGTCTTCAATAAGGTGTCATGTGTTTTAATGTGTCCAAAGTATTTTATTTGCCTGATCTTTATTTCTCTTAGTAGTTCCTTCTTCATATTAAGTGTCTTTAGTGTTTTAATCTATCTATGAATATATTTAAAAAATGAGTGTTGACAATATATTTTTAATCTTTTTAGACAAAGACTCGAGATGTATTGATTAGCTACCTTGTGTACATAAAAACTGAAATGGACAGAAACCCTTCAATTATTGAATGGACAGAGCTTCGATCGGTAGCTCGTTTAGCCACCAACCATGGGATTAAATCCCCTGAAACAGATGATGTCCATTTCTCATCTGCTTTTGGCAATAAGATTGACTTGTGTGCAATTTTTCCAGGTAAACTAAAATTTTGTTTCCGAGATTAACCTTAATTTACATGTGTATCTGAAATAGTAGATCCATTTATTGGATCATAGAATTCCCTTAACAGTGCCAAATTACCAGACATAAAGGAGGTCCTATTAGAAAGGTGGTTTCAAGAAAGGTGGAGTTGTTTGTCTTTGGCCATGTTGGTTGCAGTGGCCATGGTCAGCACAAGTATTTTTTAGTGTTTTTAAAAAAAAAGGCTCCCACCTTTCTGTTCCTTTGTCTTCCTCGTGCCGTGTAGCCTTATCTTCTGCTGTTGTGTGCACGAAGAGCTGGTTGCATTGGTTCTATTCTCATGAGGTGACCAAATCACGTGGATTGCTGTCTCTCTATGTAGTCTTGAAGTGAGATGGTCTTTATTTCTTTCCTAATGTCTTCATTTCTCAGTCTTCTGGTGACATTTATAGCTTTCCTCAAACTTCTCATTTCACATACTGTGATATTTTTTCGCAAAATGTCTTTCTCAAGGGTCATATTTGACATTGATAACACAGAGTTTGTAAATAAAATAGTTTTTCAATTGTCGTTTTATAACCATGCAGATTGTTGGGTCTATGAGTATTGGTAAGTCAGATCATTGACTTTCTGACATTATTGCAATCTCTCTATCAAGTTTGCCATCCTCCATAAAAATTCTTCATAAATATTTGAACTCTGAGACTTGCTTTAGTTTTGTATCTTCTGTGATCATGTGAGATTAACACATGTTGCGAACCCTTTCTCCTCCGCAATTGTTCTCAAATTCCTGAAGATTAGCAAGATGTAGTCCTGCGAACAGAATGCATTGTCATGGTTCACAACTTGGCTGCAATATTTGCCTTTCGGTACATGTATGACCTGATACATCAGATCTCATCACGGCATCCTGGTAACTTTATGCTACGGATGGGGCAGAACCCGTTCTTCAAAACTTCCTTAGTCACCTATTATGAAAAGCAGGTAACAGTGTCGCCATTTTGTTGCATCCCAGCAACACAGGGATGTTCAAATCTGAAACAAATCATGTCAGTTGGCATATTTAATGATGAGAATAGATGACAAAAGCTTTGTCCTTAATCTGAGTAAAAAATTTTTTATCAAATAGCTGATCTGGCTAATCCCAGTAAAACAACCCTGAATTTGACCTGTTGACCTAAAAATGTAACACCCCTGCTCTGTAGTTATTTTTCTAGCATGGATTCGGACATGTTTAACTGGCATCTATTTGTAAGCTTATAAAAATGCTTACAAAATATGTCTTTCCAACATAAATGATATTCATAAGAGCAAAGTAAAGTATAGCTGAGATGTTGTCAGGTTCTGTCACCATAGCAGAGAAACATGGATAGAAAAGTATATCAATTAGGTGCCATTCTGAGTGGTGTATATGATCATATTTCTTCACAAACTGTCTTGTGTTGTTAACCCCTTAGCTGCACTGAGTAAAAAGCTCAAATCATAACTGCAGCGCATGGAAATTTCAAGGGCTGTTAAAGACCTAATAATAGACCTACACTCCAATTTGCCTACTGCATTCTCACATTAAAGAATTTGAGTGTAGATCTAATATTACTGTATACTCTAATTTATTAATTTACAAGTAGAATGCTTCTTTATATTATGGAGGAGACGTGAAAACCTTTATATCCATTTGTGGCAGATTTCATGAATCGGTGTACACCTTGACCTTCGCTCAGGTTTCGAGGTATTACCTAACCTTTGCAGTGTGATTTGTAGAATTTATATTTAAAATAGGGTTAGGAATAAGGGTTAGGATCAGTTATAAATTGATATAAATTAGTTATAAAAGTTATATTTATAAATGTGGTTTGTGTCGGGAGATCTGACGTCACGGCATCCATTTGTGTTACACGCGCAGTGTACACCGATACAAAAAATTTACCCCTTTGTTTTGCGAAATGATACATTATTTCAATTAAATAGACCTAGTCATAATAACCTATTTTATTTTGGACGCAAAGTTTCTTATATCAGTAATATGCTTGTAAGCATATCTATTTGTCACATCACAAATTTGTTGTATAATAGTATCATGTGATACACATTCAAAGATTATTAAAACGTTTTCATGATCAATGTTTTGAATCATTATACTATTATTGATAAAATGAAAATGTTTACCTTACCATATAACAAATTTTAAACGTGCACTGCATATAGGGCCTATAATCTGAATTACCAAATTAGAACTAGTATCACAATGCAAATTATCACTGTCTAAATCACTTCCTGAATCAGATAATGAATTAACTAGAATAGATTCAGATACTGAATCAGCTAGAATTATCATAGAAACTTTCTTCCAAATGTTTATAATTTTCAAATTAATTGAGTATACGTTGTCACCATAGTACAGCAAGGAAAATGGCTACAAAGGCCACCTGTGTTAACACACAGAAAGTAGTAATTATGCTTCTAAACATGTGCAAATAGGAAATTTCAATTGCTAGTTAACCTTTAGACAGCTTGAACTAGTCAATCAGAGTATTTAAACACTTTGAGGTGCTTTCAGGGATAAATTATATGAATACATGGACCATTGCTCCTTAACCTTAGGCACGCTAAGGGTGTTGTGGATCCCCTAAAGTTCTAGCTCATTCTAAACTAACGGTGTCCGGACACACCTATAAACATGACGTGTTTTTTTCACGTAGCACATCCCTATTTTGTAATGCACATAAACTGGGACAATCAATCAATCAATCAATAAACCCATAACCCTTTAGGGTCGTAGGGGTACCACATTGGATGCTTCAGCACACAGAGTCCTCCAGCGAATTCTATCCTCAGCGATGCGGATGAGTGTGGAAATATCTAGCCCTGTCCATTCCTTGATGTTGTCTGTCCATGTCTTTATTTGTCCTCCTCTGCTGGGACATGCGCAGATGAAACCTATTCCATTTTCACGTCCGGCATCCGCTTTCCACACAAATCTTGTAGAATAGAGAGGAGTAGTTCATTTTTTCCTACAGACATCCAAGCAATCAAGTTTGTTCATCATGGATTCAATTTTCTTCGAGTTTATTATGGATGCTGATTCAGATGAGGAGGAAATTGTGCCGTTCCTTGAAGCAGATATCGCTCCAGTAGATGATGTGGTGTTAGATAGTGGTAATTCTAGTGACACTGATTCTGTAGGCAGCGTGGGTGAAGATATTTTCGAGGATGAAATTGTAGAAAATTCGCATGTCCCTTCGGCATATAGCCATGATTGGCTTAGCAACTTCGATGAAGTTGTAGGACCTATAGGCCTAGCTGATAACGTTAGTGAGGTAGACGTGTTTTGAGAGGTAAGTTAATTTATATAATATAGTATTGTCCATTGATCACGCTGCTTTCATAATTTAGATGGTGAATCACTGAATATCGACTGTGTTGGAGCGATAAAAAATGACTAGGTCTATCTTTCAGATAACGATTTATGGCAAATCTATGAGGTTCATTCATTCTTACCAGTGACATTATGATGATTTGACAATGAAACCACATAAATACTATTTGAATTAGGATTATTTTACAGGGTTCCCACTTCAGAAAATATAAAAACTATAGATAAGTAATTTTTTAAATAATTTTTTTCCCTTTTATCTGTTATAATTTCTTTATTTTTTGGTGAAAAATCATCTTTACTACTTTCTAATACGTCTGGTATCACATACACATGTAAATAAATTACACCAATATATGCAGTATTCAATTCTTTATTTATATGTACAAATATTAATTAATTATCTCTACAACAAAAAAGTTATTGAATTTTTAAAACAGCCACAATCAATAACACAAATTCTCAAAAAAGAATTCAGTGGCAGGGAAGTTTTTGGATTTGTAAACACAGCTTGCTAAAGGTTAAGGAGATGTCAGCAAAACACAGGTTTGTTTGTTTGTTTTTCGTTCGCTCCATTGTAACCATCACGGATATCCGTGCGATTTCCGCCGGGAGCGTGATTACGTTGTGCCACCGTTATGCGCCTTGTAGGCCTAGCACATCCGATTTCGGCATGCCTTGACAATTCGGGTGGGCTACCCTTAGCCTGTGACAGCCTCTATATCTGTCTCCAGGCACGCGTAGTGGAGACTCTTCGCCCAGACGATGTTTTGCTCTCGTCTAACTCGAACGAGGTGTTCCACTGTCTATGAACTTGCCTCGTGTAATTGGACGTGCTGTGCCTGTGCCCATTGGGTACCGAACCGTTTCTCATCCGTGAGCCTGGTTCCTTAAGGGGAAGAACTCAACAGAGGAGTTGGACCCTGGCTCTTTCGCCCTCTTAGCCAAGGTGTCATTCACCGACATTGTGTACCCCTTGTCCAAGTTCGAGTCTCACACCACGCGTTTGGGAGCAAGGCGTTCTCGAGCTGAGCGTCCTTGTCCCAATAGCGCCTGAGCCCATCAGGTACTGAACCCTTTCTCTCTTCAAGTGTATTTCCGGTGTAGGAAAACCTGACAGTAGAGTTGGGCCAGGGCTAAATCGTTGTCCCTTTTGTGCCTGAGCGAATCGAGTACGGAACCCTTTCTCTCTGCAAGTGTACTTCCGGTATAGGAAACCTTGACAGTAGAGTTGGGCCAGGACTGCCATCGTTGTCCCTTTCTTGCCTACACCCCTCGGGTACAGAACCCTTTCTCTTTGCAAGCATATTTCCGGTTTAGGAAGGCTCGACATTAGAGTTGGGTTAGGTCTTTTGCTTTACCAAACGCCGATGGATGGGTCTGGGTCTCTGCCTGTAAGGAACTCTGGTAACTAGAAGCCCGTCTCGAGCTGACGGAGCTTGTAGTTCCCTTTCCTAGGGACTTTTCACTTTCTATTTGCAGTTCGCGCTGCCCTCTAGCGCTGTTCTGCCCTTTCATTGTTTCATTGTACTCTGTATGAAACATATTTGTCTCTCGCCATCCATTTACCTTTACGTGCATTTTACATTGGCCGCCCCTCCAATGTTCGGACTGGACTGACTAGCTTCACTGTATGTCGACAGTGTCGCTATATGTGGTGATGCTGGTGGTGTCGGAGATATTGTCTGTCTCTTGTGCAGTCAAATCTCTTTCCATCTGCTACCTCCACATTCTCGGACACGATCCCCAAATGATTTGGCCAGAATCAGCACGAGCTGCTGTATTTCTGTTTCCAGGGTGCACCGCGTGGAGGTACATTTGGGATCTTGGTTATCTGCTAACCCTGGGTCCGCCTAGAGCAATGCGTTCCCTTTGCACCCCAAAAAAAAAAAAAACACAGGTAACTTTGCATCGTATCCTTAAGGGTGCCTCTGCAGGGAAGGAGTTAGCAAGCTCAGTTGTTGACTTCATTTTGTGCCCAGTGACAGTCCATCCAGAAATTTCTCTCTTTGTCTTCTTCTGTCTCTTCTCCCCTTTATTTTTCCGGTGGTTACTAAATGTTCAAATTTTTCTTTCCTCATCACATGCCCTAAAAATCTTCATTGTCTACTTCAAATTTTTTTTTCTATAATTTATCATTTTACTCCAGCATCTCTGAAAACTACATTAGTTTTCTTGGCTGTCCTTAAAATATTCATCATTCTTCTTAAAAACCACATCTCAGATGCTTCCAGCTTATTTTGGGCACTTTTGTTTACTGTCCATGCTTCGCGTTCATAAAGAGCGGTTGGTTCAATATAGCACTCAAACTCATGTATGCATTGCTATTACTCCTTTGCATAGAATGTTTCTCATTTTTTAAAAACTATATTGGTCATGATAATAGTAAATGAAAGAATCACCATCCATTAGAATTTCACTACAAATGGTTTCCATTTCAACTCAATTTGCATTGTTTGGAGCAGATGACAAAGATATTTTTTAACTGTTCTTATTTACTGGCTGTTTTGATTACCACTCTAAAGTAAAAGGAAGTTAGATTTATGCTATCTGGTTTTGCATTTTCCCACTATTAAAAACACAAACTTTAAACTGTTATTTGTAGTTACAAAATTGCATAGCAATGGGGCACAATTTGGCGCACACAACATTTAGAATTTATTAGAGTTGACAAATTTAGGATATATTGTGAGCCTGTGGCTTGCTAAAAGTTAAGGTTTTTTTCAAGAAACTACAAAATAAATAGTAAAAACAAAAAACGATTTCACAAATGCATTAAATGGCAGACATTTAACTGCAGATACAACCAAGGTAACAATGACATACGTATATTGTCATAGGCACATGCATTAAAATATATAGTGAATAAGAATGAAATAAAACAACTAAGTCTGGAAACAACATACAACAGAAGTCCCAGCCAAGTCTAGATAAATGAATGAATGATCTGTATTAACCTGTAGCAGCCCAGCTAAAAATAGTGCATATTTCCTCTGACACCTGGCCATTTATGACCTGGTTTTTCTGCATGTGTTTGCTTTTTTGGCGTAATGTTTTTATTTATTGGATTATTGATTTAAAATTCGGAGACAATAGAGATAAATTAATGCTGGATATGATTTGGAGGTGTTATTTGCTTGTGTGTGTCAGTATTATGTTATGTACAACCAAAATCAAGGATGTGGAAAAATGCACACAAAAAAACTTACTGTGTCACGGTCATGCATAGACCTAGTTGTAGAAAACACAGCTCCTCAAATTACTCATAATAAATGAATGTGTTTACATCACTATTAAATATTATCATCTTTCTCAAACCACATATGTTTATCTACAGTACCTGCAACTCTAGGCTTTAAAATTCGTCCTTTTCTGAATTATTTTTCATGAAAAATTAGCAAAAAATGGCGGCACCAAAGCTAGGCCTAAGCATTTCGGTTTCCAAACATGAACAGTTTAATAAATTATGACTGCATATTTATATCACTGTTGAAAACTAAGGAACAATAACTCTAGCATGCACTTACTATAAGAGCATGATGGGAAATTAACATAGACGATTGTTGTCAATGCCTACAAATGGCTACCTCGATGTAGATATTTGTTGACATCGGATGTCTATCGCAAGATGACATTTGTAGACTATAGGTTGCTACAGGTTAAGACCAAATGGCTAATTAAGGGTACCAAACTGCAATAGATAGTGGTTTTTGAGGGTGTACCTAGCTCTATCTTCTGTTGTGCAAGATCCTATTGCAGTGACCTGAATATCACAGGCATTACTGTATAATCGTAGTTTTAATGGAAAAAAAAGTCTCTTCTGTGCACTGGAGTGTTATGAAGTTGATTCAGTACTCAATAATGTGTTTAGAAAATGATTGAGGTTTGAATTCATTACTTTCCTAAACTCATATTTTACCCACTGTTTTCAGGTGTTGAATGGACTCTGGTGGACAGCGCTTATTTGCCTCGCTCAGCTACTCAACTCGACCTTCAGTCCTGGCATAATTTCCTGTCTGAGCTGGGAGTTGTGGATTTTCTCAGAGTCAGGAGAATACAGATGTGTTTTGACAAGAGTAATATTGTAAGTTCGCAGTAGCCTATTGTAGAAACATTTTATCTCATGTGTTCTTTGAAGGCAAAATGCATATCAATATGGAAAATCCGTACTATTTGACACCTAAAGATAATGAGTCAGTCAGGTTTGTTACTTTCTTAGAAGGGTTATAGTTAATTTATAGTTATAATTTCTGTTTTTAATATTATTACTAGTTCAGCAGTGAATAATATATTCTTACTATTGCCTGAATAATTCACAGCATGAAACAGCTTGGGCACCTTTCAAAGATTGCTGGCCGGACTCTCCTGATGGATATACAGTCATTGACTACCAGTGTGAAGAATTCCAGAAACTAGTAACAGCCAATCAGAGGGAAGATCAGCAATATAAACAAATGGTGGCTCTGTATGAGATATTAGACATAAAGTGGGAAGACACGTACAAACGTTATGCACTTACTCAGCTCAAGTCAGGGTCTGGCCATGTACTTAAGGATTTTATCCAGGTATGTTTTTGGCCTTACTGTCTTGCTGTCTTACAACACATGATGATGAAATAATCCCTTTAGCTTTGAGCAGGTAGCTCTAGCAGCCCCTAGCCTTTCTGACTAAAACACAAGTTCTTCTCAGTTGTTTAACAGAGGTGACACTCTGACTCATATAAGGTCTCAAAGGCATGGTTATGTAAGGGAGATTTATGGATGCATGATATATCTAATCTACATTAATTTATTGCTCAGAAACGTGGATAATGAATAAACAGTTGGAAGACAGAATTAATGCCTTGATCAGACTGTTTTCTCATGTCTCAAGACATATAATTCCATCCAGTGATATATTCTTTCTAGAACATAGTATTCTTTATGGATCTTTTGAATTGGAGATTCTGGGAGAGTTGATGTGCTGCAGGCAGGGGCATGTTTAAACATTCTGAGTTGTTGTCGTCTTGTGCAGCCTTACCCCTGCTACCAGTAACCTTCCATTATTAATTTGTCTGTGCTTCTTTGCTGTTTATCACAAGATCACAAAAAAATAATGACAGCAGAAATGACATGTCTATGAATAATAGTACAGAGTGTCATTAAGAGATAGAATTAGAAACGATAACATCAGACAAATAACTAAAACAATACCAGTATTGGAACACATCAAAAGACAACAGATAAAGTGGTTTTCACACACTTCCAGACTACCAACAGATGGCCATGATATATATATAGACGTTACTGCTATAAAACCAGAGGCAGACCATGTAAAAGATGGACCACAGAAATAAAAGAATCCACAGGAACAAGCTTACAAACAGCACACAAGAAGGCTATCTCCAAAGAACTCTTCTACCCCTGATGCCGCAAGGCAAACAACGGCCACAGTGTATAGATAGATAGATAAAATAGAGAGTTATGAAGACGCATGATCGCCTACGCCCCTCGGCATAGCACTTGATTAAATTGATTTTTTCAATGGCATGTTATCTTTTGTGAGTGAGGATTATCATCAAGATCCTTTCAGTCAGTGCAATGTTGGTGAAACTTAGCTAGCTACTATCAAGATGAATCAGTAATATTGATAAACTTCCCACCGAAGACGGATGTGCCGGGCCATTGGCGCAAATAAAACATTTGCATTCTCTGGACTACATCCTGCTGGAAATCTAGTAGGACCATGGTCCTGCTACAAGAGATTCAGCAGGAGTTTAAGAATGTACGCTGAAGAAGAAGAAGAAGATCAACTTAGCTAGCTACTATAAGATAAATCAGTAATAGTGATCAACTTAGCAAGCTACCATCAAAATAAAACAGTAATGGTGGTCAACCATTACTACAATATATTGTGTAAATATATGTGTAATATGATCCTAGCATTAAAGGTGAGAGAAAGATCACTGCAGTGCTATATTACTCCTATACTAACATATGGATGCGAGTCTTGGACAATAGACAGTGTAGCGGGAAATTAGAGGCAATAGAGATGTGGTTCTATAGAAGAATGCTGAGAATACCATGGACTGCCAGAAAAACTAATGTGGAGGTGTTGAAAAAATCAAATGCGAGACAGAGCTTAATCAATAATACAAGGAAAAGACAATCTTCATTTTTTAGCATGTTATGAGACAGGGAGGTTTGAAGAACATAGTTACAATAGGCAAGATGCCTTTCCTCTCTTAAAGGAAAGAGAGACAAAGGGTGACAATGTGAAAAAATATTGAACAGTTAACAACCTGACATTGCATAGAGTCAACAACGAGCCTAATACATAGTACTAGTGATAAAGAGCTTTGGAGATCCATGATCGCCTACGCTAGCTGGCATGGCACCTGATAATGATGAGTGATCAACTGAGATAGTTACCATCAAGATAAAGCAGTAATAGTGATATGAATTAATTTATTGTTGATTCTATAGTGTTTTTTTAAAACCACTCCATACAGACCTCCTTTGCAATTTACCTGGAGACTTTGCCATGGATTCCATCTATATGGCAATCAGTTTCGGTTGATGAGGACAGCAAGACTGTGGTATCATCTGTCAAACAAGACCTTCACATCCCTGCAGAGTTGTATGTTCGGGATAGTAGCATACAGAAGCTGCTTGCACATACTATTAAATATCTGAATGTAACTCCACAGAAGAAGAGTTCATTTACACAGCACTTGAAGGTGAGTCTCTTTTGAGGTGTCTGAAAACAAGCAGAAGTTATTTATTTAGTATAGAGCAGAGATTGGCAATCTTTTTTTGGGCTGGTATTTTTTGCCAAATTCAGCATTATTCATCCACTAGTATGGGGTCATATCGCTGATGCTAAGTATACTTTTGTGCGGATGTGATGTCAATGCTGGACACTCAATGCAGATATAGAAAGAAGGATTCAGACTTTTCAATATAAGTGCTACAGACGATTTTTTAAAATTAGTTATATACAACACTAGACAAATATGTTTGTCCGGCAGCAAATAAACAAACTTGCAGGTTGTTGTCATCATCATCATCATGTGACGTATTTTTTCCAGAACGTGGTCTTTCTTGTGGATTCTCTGAGCACTTCGCGATTTTGGGCGAGCTGACCTGCTGCAGCTAGAGACATTTAATCAATCTGATATGTCACTGCACCATCGTTGTTTTGTGCGCCCTCTTCCCCTGTTGCCATTAACTCTGCCTTCAACTATTAATATTTCCATGCTGTTATGTTTCTTTATATGACCAAAAAACACAGCTTTCTTGTTAAGAAGTTGCTAAGGAGCCAGTCCTCTTTGACATTTAGTGATATAAACACTTCTTGATATGCCTTTTTAGCCGTCTATGGTGTACGTAAAATTCTTCTGTAGCGTTTCATTTTGAAAGCAACGATTCTCTTCTGCTATTGTTTTTTTTATTAAAGTCCAAGCCTCACAACCGTATATTGCCACTAGGAATATGCATGTTCTGATCATACATAGTTTGGCTGTACTGCTGATACCTTGCCAAAGATTTTTCATTTGCGCAAGTTTAAATGTCGCTATTGCTATTCTTCTCTTGATTTTAACAGTGCAGTCTCCTGAGCTATTTATGTTTGTGCTGAACATCAATAACCACTTTTGACAGTGGTGAAACAGTGCACGCTTGTTTGGTTTGGACATAAAGCGCAACACATCTCACTTTCTAAAATTATTTTGCAAGGAACAGTCGAGGTTGGAAAGAGAAGAGGCTGGTAAAGAAGAGATCCTGGATTGGTAACATTGAGAAATGGTGTGGGAATGATATTTCTAGTCCTCCAAATGTCTACGGATATTGTTTAGAGAGCTTTTTGTGCTGACGCCTCCAGTGTGGCACCCCTACAACCCTGATGGGTTATGGGTCTTATTGTTGTTATTATTAATATTATTATTCGTGGTCAATAATAACAAGCAGTTTTTAATAGGATACTAGCAATGGTTGTTAGCTGCCGTTTCTTTTAACATAAAAAAGACAGAATTGCTGCTGCATTTCTTCTTCAGCATTCATTTTCAAACTTCTGCTGGTTCTCTCTTTTAGCAGGACAATGTTACTATGGGAATGCGTTGTGTCACCATTTTATTTGCGCAAATGTTCTGACACATCAAATTTTGGCAGTCTGAATTTCTATGCTTGGACTGATGGATAGAAGTGTACTCTTGATAATGATGAAATAATCCTTTTAGCTATGAGCAAGTAACTCTTGACTGCATATATATTTTTTGACAAAAGCACAGGTTCTTTTCAGTTCTGCTACTGAAGTGACACCCAAACTCATTTACGGTTTGTTGTCTCAACATCAACCGAAGTAACACCCAAACTAATATAAGGTGTGTTGTCTCAACATCAACCGAAGTAACACCCAAACTAATATAAGGTCTGTTGTCTCAACATCAACCGAAGTAACACCCAAACTAATATAAGGTGTGTTGTCTCAACATCAACCGAAGTAACACCCAAACTAATATAAGGTGTGTTGTCTCAACATCAACCGAAGTAACACCCAAACTAATATAAGGTGTGTTGTCTCAACATCAACCGAAGTGACACCCAAACTCGTATACGGTCTGTTGTCTCAAATGCATAGGATGTGGGGGAGGGGGGGGGAATTATGTATGCATTTTTAGTTCTCAAAGAGAAGAATTCTAGTGATTACAATATCTCGGGAGCAGCACTTCCGCGAGGAGCAATGTTGACCCATCTGCAATGATCTGGCATTCCTTGTCAGGGGTCTACCACAAAGTTTACTGGCCTGCCTCTTTTCCATAATCCATGGGGAATTATTTAAGTTTTTTAAAATTTTAATATTTCTTATAGAAGTAATTAATTGAGACGAGATGTGACAGTGATGATTTTTTTCACGTGACGGGCTGGCAGTCTTTTTCCCAACTTTCTTTAGTCGTCTCCTATGATGTGCTTGTAAAGAAGACAGTGGTCCTATTCTTTGTACCCTGAACTAGAAATCCATTCCCTGAATTTCGACACAGCGAGTGAGCTTACGCTCATCTTGTCTTGAGATAGGAATGCATTGCAGCATTCAGAGTCAAAAATTGTCAATCTTGTTGCATTGCACATGGTTTGTGATATCCTTTTAATTAGGAACTCAAATTTTAAAAAGAAATGCTAGAGAAACATTGATCTGACATTAAAGATTGTTTCTGTGTCAGCGCTCATTCTCAAACTCCTGTTGGAACACTCTTGTAGCGGGACAATGAATCTGCTAGATTTTCAACAGGGTGTCGCCCAGAGAATGGAAATGTGTCGTGATGGCCCAATATATCCTACTTCAGCTAAGAACTTGAAGTAAAACTCCACCACCTTACAAAGGGCACAGGAGGGATGCAATTATACTCCATCTGGGTTGCATTGTCATAATCGTTAACTTAAATTAACTTACATTTCTGATAGTTCATAAAATTTATTCTACAAAGGAGAGATAGAGTAATGTTTTAGGTATTTTATACAAGCTTGAATGTTCAAGAGAATTTATAACTCCCAACTCCACATGTTGTGAAAAGGTAGAAACCACACAACCCTAGAATTTTACCCCCTCTGAGTAGGAGACTTCTTCTCAAAACATTGGACACCGCTGAGAAATGTAGTCTTCTGGGTATGAAATATATATTTCATATATATTTCAAAGAACAATATATATTCTTCTTTGTAGAAACCACCCCATTGCGCATAGAGAGTAACAGCTAATTACTTGCAAGTATTTGGATACAATACAACTGTCAAATACTGAACGTTTCCTGTTAGGGAGCTGCAGGGACAGATTTTGTAGCTGTGTGATAGAGGCTGCATGCTCTTGCTGTCGCCATGTCATGTACATGGTCAGATTTTTAATTTACCCTCCGACATTTTTTTAAAAAATGTCCTTATCGGGGATCGAACTCTGAACCTCACAAGTGTAAGGTACACACACATTGATACAATAAGAGCATTTATACGATCTCACACATGTTTATTATTGTAACACAGATCAAATTTAATATTGCTGTGACAACTGTGAAGGAAGCTCTCATCTCATGGTGTAGCAGAGATGAAGGTTCACCTGACATCCCCAAGACATTCTGTACAACCATGAACCATGTTATAGAGGTACTCATCTGATTGAATATTTGTACATTTATTTTGTCATAACAATCTGTGGTTTTTGCTAGTTGTTAATTAATTGGTTCTATTACAGCTTTCTGATATTCATGATTTGGTTTTTTTATTAACTTAGGTATTTGGTGTGTCGATAATCCTCTTCGCACACCAGACATGTCCATAGGTGCTCAGATCCCTGCTTCATTAAATCTCTCAGGCTTAGCAGCTGATGGTTCTGGTTCTATGTTGGTTCAGTGATCTTTTTGAAATCTTTGTTATGTGTTCTCTATGGGCCACGCCTATCTTCACTCCCAAACCATGCTCTTGATATTGACTCATGCTCACGTATCTCAAAATTCTCTGATCATGCAGACTCACGAAGAGTTCTGAGTATGTATGCTCAGACATGGGCTGACCATTTGTTATGGTGTCAAGGCTAACTGATTTGTCTATTGGTTCATTTCCCTCCACAACCGCATGTCCGGGGATGAAAATAAAGTGATTTTTCTTAGTGAGGCCCACACTTTAGCTCTGTCTTATGTGTCCGCACATCACCTTTATTTTTATGCAATACATTGGTACACTCCAGGCATCGCCATAGAAGTTTTCTTCTATCATTAAAAGTTATTAATGTTGATAATTCTCATTTTCTATCAAAATGTTCCAGGAATTAGTGGATTATATAGAAATAAGTTGAAATAGAATTATCAACACTATATTTCCTTCACAGTAGTTCCCTTTGAACTACACACTTTTGTCAACGTGCATACAGCTGCTGGATGCACTCGTGGAACCCATTCTTTGATGCCTCTCTGCTGTCTTGCCGTATTAGTAACATCATCTGCTTCCTTGAATCTCTGCACTTTCAGTGCTGAATTTAGTTGAGTATACAAGAGAATATTCAGGAGAATATGGAGACTGGTCCAAGGCAATTGACATTGTGCTTTGCGAGTTACTGCTTAAACAGTAGGGATAGATGTGGCTGCGCATTGTCATGCAGCATAATGCAACTGTTTATTTTTTTTCAGCTCCATTTTGCTTATCATTTTCTTCTGATTGAATTTTATTACAGTATCACTGTATGTTTAATTAAGCAATGTTAGTGTCTCTGTGAGGATGACTTCTCAAGCAAAACATACAATTTGACATTTTGTTCATGATAATTTTCAACTCAAATGATGCAACTAGCACAACACACAAACAGACATTTGTATGTTGTCTTTGAGAGTATATGTAATGGTCACATCTGTAATGTTCCTTTGTTTGTCAAGATCATTACCAACTTCTAACCAAATAATTTCCGTAATATTATCGAGTACAACATAAATTGCAAGAAGAGTTAAATGAAGCACAGGCAGAGGCACCAGAAACCATATTTTCAATATGCAGAACATTATTGAGAAATGCAGAGAGTTTAATGTCAATATCTACAATGTTTTATTGACTACACCAAAGCATTCAATTGTGTACATAAAACAACATTGTAATATCATGAAGGACATGGGTTTCCCGCTATATCTAATCCGCCTCATAAAAACATTATATCAAGATCAGTAAGCAGCCGTGAGAGTAAATAATGACACATCTGATTGGTTAAAGGTAGAAAGCGAAGTCAGACAAGAATGTGCCCTATCACCATATCATTTATGCAGAGAACATAATGAGGAATGTAAGAGACGACCAACAGAGAAATAACTTCGACCCACTCAACATTGGAGGTCACGAGATACCAGAATAAGATATGCTTATGATACAACATTATTGGCACACAGTAAAGCAGGTCTCCAACACTTCATAAATTCCATTAAAGAACATAGTGGAAAAACAAAACCTATTTCTAAATGGAAACAAGACCAAGATTATAACAAGCGACAAAACCACTAGCAAGTTCTCAATTGGTATCAATAACAGCGAATTAGAGTCACTAGTCTTGAATACCTTGGTTCAACAATACCTTATCAACAGTAACAGTGATTGCTATGAAGAAGTCAGAAGGAGGTTGGCTATCACATCAAAGAAGTTGATAAAATGAAAAACATATGGCTGAGCTGCTGAAAAACAATAAAACTATCATTCCTAAGAGCTTCCATATTCCCAGTGGCAATATTTGGGTGTGAATCCTGTACAGTCACCAACAAAGTGAAAAATAAAATAGCAGCATCTGAAACAAAATGTTATAGAAAAGTCCTCAAATTACCATGGACCAAAAATATCACCAATGTAGCCACATTGAGAGAACTGAATGTTAAAGAAAAGGGATAAACAGCATGGTTCTTTCCAGAAAACTGCAATATCATATCAAACGTCATAACAACCTAGAAAAGATATAGTCTCAATTTATATAGTTTCTATATAAATTGAACCAGACCTCTATGTAAAGTTAGTGACTATAAATTATTGGAATTTTTTTTTTTAAATATTGATTTACATCTTTACAATTCACAGTTGTATGAATATCTTAAAGACAATCTTGGCGGCAAGGATGCTCAAGATTTGTTTCACAGCCACCCTGTCATGTTTGTTCCTGTACTCAATTGTAACAAGATAAAGGAGGGAGACATTCTGGTCGGGACAATGCTAAAGAGAGAAGAAGTTTGGTGGTCAGATCCAACAGGCCTTTTTACCAAATACAAAGGGTCCCTGGAGATGTATAAATCTCCTCTGGCGAAGCGCAAGTTTGTAAGTTACATGTGATATAAAATCTTGAAGGATGACATTATCATTATTTACAGCATTAAATCAAACATTGTTAATAGGATGATAATGTCATCATTTATTTTCTTTAATCAGTCATCACTAATGGGATAACAATATTTTGATTTATTGCTATTGTTACAATATCATCCTTTATTGCTTAAAATTAACAATAATTAATAAGAATAACAATATTGAGAATTATTGGGACAAACAATCATTATAAATAGGAACAAATTGAGTGAACAGTACACTGCAGTAGAACTATAAACAAATCCATATCTTTATAAAGACCTTTTGGTGGAATGTTGGTCTGTGTTTTGTTCAACATAGAACTCATCCTATTTCTATTTTATTCAATATTTACTTACTCATAGGAAAACAATAGCATCATTTAATGTCTGTAATCAGCCATAATTAATAGGATGACAATAGCATCATTTAATGTCTGTAATCAGCCATTACTAATGGGATAACAATAGCATCATTTAATGTCTGTAATCAGCCATTACTAATGGGATAACAATAGCATCATTTAATGTCTGTAATCAGCCATTACTAATGGGATAACAATAGCATAATTTCTTCTTCAGCGTTCTTTCTCAAACGCCTTCTGGTTTTCTCTTGTAGCATTTTGTAGCATTGGTGACCATTGTCCTGATAGATTTCCAGCAGGATGTAATACAGAGAATGGAAATGCATTGTCTCCATTTATTTGCGCTAATAGCCCGGCACATCCGTCTTCAGTGGTAATAGCATCATTTAGTATCTGTAATTAGCCATAACTAATAGAATGAGAATAGCATCATTTAGTGTCTTTAATCAGCCATTAATAATAGGATTACAGGTCGTTTCCTAGGAGTTGGGCTTAAATTTCAAACTTTCTAACAGTTCTGCGCAGATCCCAAATTTTTAGTTATTTGTGAAGCTACTCTACCACAGTGTTCCTAGTTACAAAATAGCAGCTGTAATTGGGTTTCGATCGATAAATTCATTATAACAGTAAAAAGCTGTATTCTCAGATGCATGGATATACACTGGAAATATACTGTGATGTTAACCTACTATGCTGCAATAAGGATTTACTGGTACTGCACTGTTACAAAACAGATTGAGTTGGTGGGAAAAAATAAACACTGGGCTGAGTTTAGTTTATAACAACAGAGAAATAATCAATAAAAAAACACGAAGACCACAATATTATTCTCCGATTTATATTATATTCTGCTATCCTTCGTTCCACCTCCTACATAATATGTAGGCAGGTTCCTAGAAAAGAACCAGATTACAGTAGCATCATTTAGTGTTTTAATCAGTCATTAGTTTAATACCTAAAGGCATTAAATATCCATTGCGAAATCAACAACATGAGAATCAACAAACCAAATTCAGAAACACTGAAGATATGCAGAAATCAATCCCCACTAGAAATATACATAGACGGCACAAAACTCATCCAAGTACAGGAATATAAGTATGTAGACAGCGTGTTCTCGAAAGGTGGGAGACTAGATAGAGAAATAAAGAGAAGATGTCTGAAAGCAAACATAGTTTTATATCAATTAGGAACCACTGCCGTAACACCAGAACATCGACATGATCTCCAAAAGAATGTTAATAAACACAGTATTCAGGCTGACACTGTTCTACCAATGCTGGACCTTGACAGAGAAACTAGAAAAAAAACTTACTGTATGTTAAATGAAAAGCCTAAAAACTTCACTGTGGGTAACAAAAAGATATAGAATAAACTATCTATCTATTCGCTAAACCCTTTGTTGTCTTTCAGCGTCAGAAGTAGAAGAGTTTTCTGGAGATGATGGCCCTCATTTGTGCTGAGTATATTGTGGAATTTGTCTCCTCTTTTATTTCGGTGGTCCATCGTTTTCGAGGCTGGCCTCTATGTCTGCCTTCACTATATCTATGTAACATAACTTGCTGTGGTATGCTGTCTGACGGTAGTAGTCTGCTAATGTGTGCAAACCATTTGATCTGTTGTCTCTTGATATATTCCAAGATTGGGACAGTGCCGTTTCTTTATCTAATGTCCTCATTTCTCACTCTGTCTCTTAGCGATATTCCTAGTTTTCTGCATAAACATTTCAGCTGTCACAAGTTTAAGTTTGTCTTGTACTGACATTGTCCTTGTTTGGCACTGGTAACACACCGTTGACATAATAATCATTTTGAATAGTGTTATTTTGGTGTTTAAATCTACATTTTTGTTTCTGAAAATTGGTGTCATTTGCCCTAGGGCTTAATATGCTTTAGTACATCTATTGTGTATTTCTTTGCTGCTCTTGCCGTCTGTTGTTACGTTTGATATTGCTTCCTAGGTATTTGAATCTTGTCACTTGTTTATGTCTGTTGTTTCCAATATATATATTGGTGTTTCTTTCTGTTCTTCCTATCTTCATTACTTTGGTATTTTCTATATTTATCTTCATGTTAAAGGTTTGGCATGTTTGATGTAATCTGTCTATTTGTTTTTGTAGTTGCTCGTTTGATGATACTACTAGTACTTGGCTGTCTGCAAATAGCAACTTGTTTAAGTTATCCTTAAGATTGTTTTCTTCTGTTGTCTTTGCTACTTTGCAGATGTGATCTGTGTATGTTATAAACAAAAGGGGGATAGTACACATCCCTGTCTCACTCCCGAGTGAATTTGGAAATTATCGGATGTACCTGTGCTCATTCTTACTGTGCATTGACTATTGGCGTGTATGCTCTAACATAGGCTTATCAGATGTTGGGGAACTCCATATGTCTGTAGTATTATCAATAGTTGTGCTCTATCCACTCTGTCAAAAGCTTTCTCTTGGTCTGCGAAAGCCAAATATAAATCTTGGTTCTGTTGCTCTTTCTAAAAGTTGTTTGAGGGCGAAGATTACATCTGTACAGTTTTTATTTTTTCCAAAAGTTCAGTTGTATAAGAAATCTGATAAAAACAATATTGTGCAAAGAATACAGATGCACAAAAAATCAAATCGTTCGACCATCTAATCAAAATGTAACCAGATCAGATTCCATCGATAGCCTTCAAAAAAGATCACCTGAGAAGAGAAACAGGGGAAGACCAAGATGAATAGATGACATCAGAGAAATACTAGAACACCAAGGCTGCACTGTGCAGCAGCATCATAGTTAGCTGAGTTAGCTCATAGTTCATAGTTAGGAAAGACTTCGGCTCCCCATGATGCCTAGCTGCACACATGGATAAGACAAGACATAACTAATAGAATGAGAATAGCATCATTTAGTGTTTTTAATCAGCCATTACTAATAAGATTATAATATCATAATGTTTTTGCCTTATTCAGCCATTACTAATAGGAGGAGGACAGCACCACTGTCTCTAATCTGCCATTACTAATATGATGAAAATAGCATTCTTTAGTTGCTTTAATCAGACATTACTAATAGAGGACAGTAGATTGTTTAATATCAGCCATTACTAATATTATGTCTACATCACAAATTATTACTTGTAATATGTTTGTATTGTTCACACATAAATAGTTGCAGTGCTGGTATCCCCACCTAGAAGAGATTTTTATACGGACAGCTCGAGTTGATGCAGAACCTAGCACCTTTGACTTGGCACAGCTACTAAAACACATTGCAACTGTTCATGCAGTGTCGGATACAAATATTCTGAGGGACGGCTTGTTTCTCTTCTCAAAGATTGGATCAGATCTCAACAAGATTACTGATACTGAAGGAGGTGCGGATTTGACTGTTTGAGTTTGTTGTTTATGCATTCTGAAATTTTATGTTGACTATTACAAGCGTAATTTAATTACTTTGCATTCTCTCTCACAAATATTCTGGAATTATTTCACTCTGACTCTCACATGTATGTTTGAATTATTCTACTGACTCACACACGTATGTTTGAATTATTTTACTGGCTCACACAAGTATGTTTGAATTATTTTACACTGACTCACACAAGTATGTGCTTGAATTATTTTACACTGACTCACACAATTACATTTGAATTATTTGTCTGTCCATTCTTAATTAGGTCTAGGTCTAGCATCCACCCGTGTGTTGCCGGGGCCCGAAAGGGGTGCAAAGAATAACAACACTGTTTACCTTCTACACATGTCGTAAAAGGCGACTAAGAAGGTTATGGGATGGAGTTGGCTGTCCTATCACATATAGGGTCAATGACCCAAAGCCACGCTGAAGTCAGATGTGTCCGGCCGAAAAGCGCATATATCGCAGCAATGCTGTAAACCATGATACAACGCATTCCGTTCTCCGGACTACGTCCTGCTAATCTGCAGGAGTTTGAGAACGAACGCAGAAGAAGAAGAAGATCTAGCATCTGTAGTCCACAACGTCTGTATTTTGTCTATACTTATCAGGTGTCATTTCACAATGAGACTTACTCGTCACTCATATCTACTTTGAGAACAAACATAATTCCCAGTAATTCATCATCAGAATCACAATCCATAGTGATTTCAAAGTGACTATTCAACCCGATTCATGCTGGTTACGCCAATTGAGATAGATGACTTGAAATTAATTCAAACAACTCCGATATTCTCCTTTCTTCCAAAACAAATGCACAAAAAAGAAATAAAATATTATTGCTAGCTAGAAGGTGCTGATTCCGTTCATGTGAACATTAAACATATAGTTTCTCATCGCTAAATGAGTGCATAGCAATTGGCGATGAATGCCCTGCCGGTTGTTTACATATAGAAGACCATTGGCAACATTTTTCTCCACAGGCATGCTTATTGTTAATAACAATCTTTAACGGAAAATTACAAAAGTGAACAAAGAAGTCATATGCCTTGTTGCAGTACAGAGAAAGAGTTGATATTTCCTTGATATATTAATTTTGTAGTCATTTTATTGTCAAAGTCTTCGAAACTGTTGACATTATACATTTTGTATTTTTTCAGCTTTTCTATAGTTCTTGTTACCTGCTTCAACTTTTCTTGGCTGTACTTTTTATCAAAATCATTTTCCATAGTTATATTATTAACAAAACTAAATATTTCTTACATGACACAGGTGTCAAGTCAAGGGGGGCATTGGTAGCAGAAGTAAATCTGCCCAAAGTCATTAATTTGCTAACGAATGCAGCTGTGTTCCCTACAAAGCAGAATCAGTGGGTCAGTTTAACTGATCATCCAATGATTGCTGATTCTATTAACCTGGAAGAAATGTTTGTGTCCAAGCCGGGTGTTCACATTCTTCAGCTTGAACTTAGGGAGTCAGGAAAACCCAGAGACAAAGGTAACGATAAAAGCTATGATAATTGTCTCCACCTTGTTTAATATCTTCTGACAGTTTTGTTATTTATACAAAGGTAATGATAACAACTTTGATAATTGTCTCCACCTTGTTGATTATCCCCTAACAGTTCTGTTATTTTGACAAAGGTAACCAAAGTTTAGAACAGTGTTTTAGTTTTTTCCCTTCAGATTTTATTTTAAACCCACCTTCATCTATATTTGCATGCAAAATTGTGTTTGTTTGCCTTAGTACAACATCCTGCTCTGTAGTAGAGAGGTAAAGAGCGGGTCTCAGGACATCAAGGTGCCTGGTTATAATTTCCACAATATAAAATTCTGTATCCGGACCATTCTGAAAGTGATTGCAACCTATTGGATGGAATTTATTGCCCATAAGATTATTCAATTATTTGATCTAGAAATCTAATCGTTTCATAGCTATGTATTTTAACCTTTAGCACACTGTGTTTACAGTTTGGGCGATGCATTTTGCCCAAATTGTGTCATGTCTTGATTACGGATGGCGAAATCCGCCGCCCAGTGCGCTAAACCTGAAACCAAACAAAAAATCCAGATTGGTAATTTTTTGACAGAATGTTTTGGCAAAATAAAGTATACATTTCATTTAACTTCCTGCTTCTATTGTTAAAATGGCGATAGACAATGTTGTGTGATTATGAAATTGAAATCCAAGCAATCTGTAGTCATCGGCATTGCGGCGAAGCGACATGACAGTGAATGGAGTTTATTATACTTTTCATTCATCGTATATTCAATGAAATCATTATTTATTCTGATTGGAAAGTGATAAACTTGAGAGGTAAGTTCTTCAAATACATTATTTAAAATATACCAAGAGGTTTCCATTATGTAAAATATATAATATTCAAAAGATTTCACAGATTGCGATCGATCAAAAATACAGTAGGCCTAGCTCTAGATAGGTCTAAATCTGTCTTCATCACTTTCTCACATGTCTTGTATCACACACACACAAACAAAATTTACACCAATATATGCAGAATTCAATTCTTTATTTTTATATGCAAATATTATAAATATTTGTAACGACGAAAAAGTTATCACGATTTCAAAACAGCCACCAATGATTGCGTAACATTTTTGAAAATGGATTCAATGGAGGTCGGTGGTAGGAGAGAACTTACATAATTGTAAACACAGCACGCTAAAGGTTAACATGAATCCTTTTTTCCGTGTCTAAATTGATTATTAAATGACTTCATTTAGAAATCTAATTGTTTCATAGTTATGTAGTTTAACATGATATCTGCTTTTTTTTAATATGGTACATCCATTTTCATAATATTTGAATGAAGACTACAGAGATGCAGTCTGTTGCGATGGTTACATTTGAAGGTGGAGCAGGAACTCTGCACATAGGATATATGAGTTTTATTGCTTGTAATTCTTGGGATTGGAACTAGCTTCTGCCGAAGACAGATGTGTTGGCCAGTCAAATAAAATGATGATGCAGTTCATTTGCATTCTCTTGACTACATACTGCTAGAAATCTAGTAGAACCATTGTCTCAACTACATGAGAGATTCTCTGCTACATGAGAGAGTTTGAGAATGAATGCTGACAAAGAAGAAACAAACTAAACTTCAGTAGCATGAGTAGCAGAATGACATTTTCACAATGTAAATATGAAACAACTAAACATAAATGACATGAACTGGTGAGGATACGTTCATCAAATACATAATTGAAATTAACATTTCAAATAATATATTTGTGTCACACTTGCTAGGTGTGGATAGTGTTACGTTCATCCTATACATGATTAACATTTCAAATGAGAAATTTGTGTCACACTTGGCAGGAAACATGAACATGATAGACCAAGATTCTCTCAAGCATTTCGTTAGCTTGTTTGAATCTATCAAGCATCTCAGCGATTGCATCAAGACGGAAATCATCACCTCCAACTTCAAACAGTGCATCAAGGGACAGAAATTTTTGCATGATGTCGTTGGGCTGCTTCAGGGGTTTCTATACTTCATCTTCCCTGATGTCTATGAGCAAGTCAAGGAGAGTAAATCTGGTTCACTGAAGGAACTAGTATTCAGTCAGGTTTGTTTTGATGGTTCTTTCTAGTCAGTATTTCCATTGGCATAGTAAAGATACACATTTTATTCTTATAGAAACCAGCTGTAACTGTTGCAGTTATAGAAATTTTCAGTGAAGATTTTTTATTGTTGAAATTAGCTTTATTGTTGAAGATTAGTTGTAGAAATCTGAAGGTTTGCTGTTAGAAAAATTAACCATTTAAATGTTATATATTTATTAATTAACTGTGAAGATTTGGTATGTTTATAAATTAGCTGTAAAGAGGAGGGGGGGGGGGATTTTAGACTTGAAACTTTTTGACACAGAAGTCTAAAAATCTGATTATAGACTGAGGTACAAAAAACATAATAATGTCAGTAATAATACTGTGGAAACCCATTATAAGAATGAAGGGACAAACAAAATCATATCGTGACATTCTCTCAAGAATGTTGTCTTCCCAATGAACTCTCTGAACCCTTCTCTATCTTGGGCCATGTTTTCCAATGATGTATTCATGTTGTCATTACTGTCATCAATCCATCATCTTCTTAGTCTGCCCTTTCTCATCTGCCCAGGTATTCTTCCCTCCATTATTTGTCTTTCTAAACAGTTGTCTTTATGTGACCAAAGAGGTGAAGTTTTCATTTTGCTATTGTGTTTAGTAACCAACACTCTGGCATCTTAAATGTTTATAATATCTGAGTTTCTTTTTTTTTCACACCAGTAATATTCTTTCTGTATCATTTTATCTCAAAGGCGTTGATCTTCTTTGCTGCTGTTTTACTTAGTGTCTGTGTTTCACAGATGTATATTGCAATCTGAAAAATAAACATTACTTGGCATTAACAGTTTTGTTTCTATCAATGAAATTATGCTAAATGGAATTTAACAAAACCTTTAGCAGCCGTAAAACACAAGGTCATTTCTTTCATTTGCCCCCCTCACATTACCTGAATGAATAGATAGGAAAGATAATACAGTGTGATTTTCCTAGAGATTATTAAACCCTAACCACCAGGTACTAGCATTGTTACTAGCTATCTCATTCATTCAGTTCGGAAGGTTGGCCACTACAGTGTAAACTTTGATGTTTTCTCAATACCTAGCACTCATGAACGACGTCTAGTACTTTCCCCGACAAATTGTTTGTGTTCAGTGTCCAGGCATTCTGATGTGGAACTGTGCAATTCACCTGCCGGGTAGTGAGTAGTAATTGCTAATTATCTTGCCGCAGAGTTCAGATTAAATTACAGCCGACAGTAAAATCTAAGCGGGAATTGATATAATGAAAGAACAATGAGACAAACAGGCACCGTCGGATGTCATTTGTTTTTATGGGATACAGAAGATTTTGAGCTTCGTTACCGTTTCTTTTAGGGAGTCTATGGTAATAACTGTGAGAGAGTATTTTTAAATTAACCCATGGGTATCAATTATGGCGGAATTTAGCTGCACAATTCCTATAATATGTCGGCATTTTAAACCACTCTTCAAAAACGACTGGGCAGAGAAGACACCTTTCCACGTGATTGTGGTTTCTTCCCCCCTCGCTCCAACATGGGTTGTTTTTTTAAAAACAAAAAAAAAACCCAAAATTGCCTAAGCAATTCTCGAAGTGGCGTGTTTGTATGAGACCGTTGAGTGTAGAAGACTTTTTTAGAGAATTAAGCTGTAGCTACCCAGACAAAATTTATGTAGCTTCCTCTGGGGAACCCTGCCATTTTTTTTGTGACTTCTGGTTTTTCTGCATGTTTTTACTTTTTTGGCATAACTTTTTTTATTTATTGAGTTATTGACTTCAAATTTGGGGACAATACAGATAAGTGGATATAAATAACCAAATGGTCGGAGGGTGTCCGACAAAGTGGATTGTGCCGCAGTAACCGAACGAACAAATGGTAAAGCAAAATAAATTAAACTGGTTACTAGAAAAACTTACCGTACCTATGAATAAAAAGTAAATAAAATTAATCTTAATTTTCAGCCTTTTGGCTGAACTAAGCCCCATCTTTGCAGCAAGGATCTGGCCTTGATGAGGTATGAAGTTTCATGCTATGACTGATATTCTTAGCTGGCAGTGTGCAGCTTTATTGAGAGGGGTGGACACTGGGGAAATACGAGTACAGTGAAGGCAACCCTCTTATACCTTTTGATACCATATGCTAATATCTGTTTCTGTTGCAGGTGGGAAAACTAGAAGTCAGGTATGAACTGATTGACCGCCCAGATGTCTACGAGATACGACAGGAGAAGTGTGCGGTCATGGACAAACATTTCTACTTCCATGAACTTTATATTGGCAGTCAGACAGACATCAACAGGGAGGTAGCCAAGTACTTCTCAGAGAACAATGATGAATGTGTTTGGGAACTCAGGTACTTAGATGTCAAGTATTTACAAACTGGTGTCATTGTACTCCTGGCAGACCCATTTACTCTTGGTCTCTTTAAGCAGATGGTGAAGAGTATGTATGCTTATCGTTCCCGTTGCAAACTGATTTCTCATAAACCTACTAATTTGACCCTTCTCTTGACCTTCTCTACTTGTCCCAAGGTTGATCACAAATTCCTTCAGTTTCTGTAATCCTGATTCATCCAGTGAATTTTCATTCTCCAGGTGATCCAATATTCCTTTTAAGATCTCATTTTCCATAATCAAAGCACCCAGCATTTGTGCTCTTTTAGCCAGCTTGTTGGCTTGTTCATTTCCTCACACTCCAGCATGACCTGGACAGTAGATCTATATGAGTTCCTGAAAGGCAGAATTATCTATATGTGCTGCCCATGCATGGTGCAACCATTCATTTGTAACCTTCCGAAGCATGGACTGAAAATTGAACACACTAACAGCCCTGTTCTGTGTGGTTTCTGAGAGTCATCCGTAAGATTGCTGTAACTGTCTCCACCTTCATTCTCATACTAGAGGCTTTAAGGACTCTCATACTTGTATTGGTGTCTGTAAAGAGTCTGGACAATTAAGAATGTGTTAGGGAACTTAGATTAATAAAAAAAATGTTAGTAATGATTCTTAAGTTGTTTAGCAATGGATATGGCCACTACGTATCAAACTGTTTTCTATGCCAGCATGTAGGGAGCGCGGAGGTCATCACAGATGTAATAAGTACACATCGATAGACATACTCACGTGTTATTCTCTTAGTGTCCTGTGCAGGTAAATTCAAGTAGTAAGCACGAGGATAAATTTAAAATAATTGAGACTTAACGGGAATTGAACCAATCCGTTCTAATGATACCAAATTGCCTGGCAACTTGAGTAAATGGGTTTTTCCGTACTTTACTAACCGCATCTCCAAAAAAAAGATGAGATTTTGTCAAGACATTCAAACTGTGTACTCAAGTCACAGAGAACGGACCAATCGATACAAGGACTATTACAAAACAGCAACGAACATCCCATATGTATTGAAGTATCCTCAGTAACACAAACATATAACATCCATATTCGTTCTACAAGGGCCAATATCTATTTGAAGAAGACCTATTGGTACAAATAAAATAGCGACACAACACATTTCCATTTTCTGGACTATGTCCTGCTAGAAATCTAGTGGGAACATACAGCCTTTATTTTGTGGAGATGTGTTTGTAGTCTAGTGTCCTTTTCGGAACCTAGAAAATGGTAGTTTGCTGTGATCTATCTATTCAGCTTAAAGGAATAGAGAATTATGGAAAGTGCTGCATGTTCTTTGACCACATCATGTCTGTTTGTATTTTATTTTTCATGAGAGGTGATGAAATTCAGTCTGTGATGGAATTCTGTCAGCTGCCACATTTCCTGCAATTCCGCAGTGAGCAGACTTCCGGTCAATATGATGTACATATTGACTTCTGTTTTTGTGTGGCACCGTCAACATCATTTTCAAAGATAGATTATTTAATTATTTGTCAAGGATGTGAGTTTAGTTATTTTGGCAAGGGGGTCCACTCATCCCGATCTTCGCTGGTGCGACGAAGTACGTGCACCAGAGCTGAAATTTTTATGAGTGTGGCCGTTATTTCATGTGATGATCAGCAGTGCACAGGGATCCACTGCAGCACCACTTTTTTGTTAGTAGACAGTTGATTTAGAAGTTCCACAATTGTTTTTGTTAGATCTTTAGGTTCATTTTGGATGGTCTGGAGAACTAACATGCAGTCACACAGGAAGACTATGTTTACTCAATGTATCAGTCAATAAAGTGCTATGCTGAGCGGAGTAGGAGATCATGTTACTCCTTAACTCTTGTGTTTTTTATAGTTCATTTGGTGACATTCTCTTGTGTCACAATTGACAACACATCCAGCAATTTATCTGTCTTCCTGTCTCTTCTCATCTTGATCTTTCCTTAC
This sequence comes from Meghimatium bilineatum, assembly GCA_034231615.1. Taxonomy (NCBI): domain Eukaryota; kingdom Metazoa; phylum Mollusca; class Gastropoda; order Stylommatophora; family Philomycidae; genus Meghimatium; species Meghimatium bilineatum. Next base: position 58,103,816 of record CM067299.1, read on the forward strand.
TAAACGATCAAATTTTGTTCTGATTGTGTTCCCTAAAAATCTTGACTGGCTGCTTCTTCTGCATTTGTTCTCAGACTCCTGAAGATTAGCAGGATATAGTCCAGAGAACGGAATGTGCTGTCATGGTTTTTCACCTTTGCTGCACTCTTTAGCCTGACACATCTGACTTGAGCATAGTTTCTGGATGACTTTGAACCTTTATGGGATGGGACAGTCATACTACATACCTTAGTAGCCTCTTTCTACATGAATGAAAGGTAAACAGTGTTGCTATTCTTTGCTTCCTTTTCGGGCCCTAGCAAAACACATACATCGTTCAAATATTTCTTATTGAATCCAGACAGGCTTATCGAATGACATGTGAATTGTAATATCTGGAAATCTAATGATATGTGAATTGTAATGTCAGCGAGTCTGATGAAGCACGGATTGGTAATTCAGATGACACATGAAGTGTGGTATTAGTGATTCTGATGATGTGAATTGTAGTATCGGCGAGTCTGATGACATTTAAATTGTAATATCAGCACATCTGATGACATTTAAATTGTAATATCAGGAAGTCTGATATACAAATTGTAATATCAACAAGGCTGATGACATGTAAATTGTAATATTAGCAAGTCTGATGGCATGTAAATTGTAATATCAGAAAGTCTGATGAATTGTAATACCAGCAAGTCTATGACATGTAAAGTTTTAGAAAGCTGTATTAAATGAATGTGATTTTTCTCTAATTCTGTGAAAAATCATAGGAGCTTCTTATCACAAGTTGTGCCCATCTTAGAGGGAACATCGGATGAGACCATTGAAGCATTTTTGGCACGACAAAGAAAACCCATAAGACACCTTCCGCCAAATGAAGAGGTGTGGGAGATCCCCCCACCCATAATTCAATTTGTACCAAAACCAGAGCCTGAGGTGGCTGAGGTTCAGAACATGGTGTATGGCAGGGGTGAGTGACTGTTTCATCTTAGTGCTTACTTCATTTATTGTCAGTGCACATGTGAGTGATAGTTTAATATTATTTTTACAATGTCTATAACCTAAGTTCATCATTTGTTGCCAAATAACTGCTCATAAATTCAGAATAGCACTGAAAGAGAGAACTGATTTTATTGATGTGGGGCAAAGCATAGCACAATAGTAGAAAGAGAAAATGTAGGACACAGAATATAGCACAATGACAGAGACAGAACAAATGTGGGACAAAATATAACCAAATGAGAGAGTGCAGATGTAGGACAAAAGTAGCGTTCACAATTCCTTATACAGTATTATGGTCAATTCCCAAAGTTGTTCAGCAGAAAATGGGTATGTGTACTTGAGTTGGGGATAAAATATGGTCATTACCACAGCTGTGTAGATGAAAAAATCTACAATGGCATGTGGTCATTTAAAAAAAAAAAATAGTTATTGCTATCTTTGTCTTACTGTGGCTTGAAATGGGAGAAAATAATAATAATAATGCAGAGGAGATCAAACAGGGTTGGGCTACTCAATCATGTTGGACCACAGAAAAATTGTATCTTAATGGTTCTTATGGTAATTCATGAGTGTATGTGTGTTCTTATGGTAATTCATGAATGTATGTGTGTTCCTATGTTAATTCATGAATGTATGTGTGTTCTTTTGGTAATTCATGAGCGTATGTGCGTTCCTATGGTAATTCATGAGTATGTGTGTTCCTATGGTAATTCATGAGTATGTGTGTTCCTATGGTAATTCATGAGTGTATGTGTGTTCCTATGGTAATTCATGAGCGTATGTGCATTCCTATGGTAATTCATGAGTGTAAGTGTGTTCCTGTGGTAATTCATTAATGTATGTGCTTTCTTATAGTAACTCATTGTGTGTATGTTATGGTAATTCACAAAGCATTCTGTTTTCTGGACTACATCCTGTTAATCTGCAGGAGTTTGAGAATGAATGCAAAACAAGAAGATATAAGGTGTATATAAATTTATTTGCTGACACAAATTCACTATTGTCTGTGTGTCACTATGGTCATTCACCATTGTTTATCACAGTCATGTATTATCTTTCTCTTTGATGTGTCCAGCTTTGTCACAACCTGGTGCAGAGAGTGAAGCCACTGAGAATGCAGATGGAGAAGATACTGGATTAAAGTCGTGGCCACCAAGAAGTGCTCTGTTTAAGGAGCAAACAGAACATTCTAAAAAGCAAGGTAAAGAGTAGTTTTGTGAAAACCACGGTTAAAGTAATAGATCAGATATCATATTTTTTTAAAATATTTGTAACATTTCCTATTCAGGAAGTAACCACACCAGCAGTTATTAACTAGTAATTTTCTAGGCAATATTTTATTATTCTGTAGGTTGCTGTTGCCCTCCTAATCGTATGCATGCGCAATTGGCTGCTGCAGAAATTGAACCTATTACTGTGGTCGTCCAAGACATGCTCTGTATATCTCTGTTACAAGAACAGGCATCTTGTTCGATAGTAGGATAGAATTAATGCATTAGCTAGTCAACAGGAGCCATTTTTAACCAGTGGTGAAACTCCGGTGGTAAGGACACATGAGGAGACATTCCTCGATGACAAAAGATGTTATTCAAGGTGTTGTGGGGGGTAAAGAAAATGAGGTGGCCAACAGAAAACATGGCTGGATAATATTAAGGACTAGACATGATGTGAAGTCTCCACTCTTCAAAATGATAGAGATGCATGGAGATCTTACCACACTAAATGTCTCTATGTGACACCCATATGACCCAGATGGTTTATGAGTTTTATTATTATTATATCTTTTACATCTTCAAAAATATTATGACTGGCGTCATCTCACTCACTGTGTTTGTCAGCTAAGCTTTCCAATCGTTGTTGTTTGTGAATGCCAAGGGAGCCTTAATTATGGATCCTAGTTAATGTTTCATCTGCACTCATTCTCAAACTCCTGCAGATTAGGAGGATGTAGTCAGAGAATTAGGGACCAACCCCGAAATAAAGGAATGATGAAAACGGATGTGCTGGACCTTGGACGTCCTGACCACAAGTGGCCAACCGGGGTGCAAATAATCACAGTTTTACTGTGGAACTTGCAGCACAACGTACTTCACGCTCCCTGGCGGAAATCACACGAAATATTCGTTGTGGTTATTAGAGAGCTAACGCTGAAGAAGAAGAAGAAGAAGAAGTCCAGAGAATGGAATAAGTCGTCTCATGGTTTACAGGGCAGCTAAGGTATCTGCACCTTTCAGCCTGGCACATTTGACTTCAACTTGGCTTTCGTTTTACTTTGACCCTATTGTATGGGTCAGCCAATCCCTGCTTTCTATTGCAAGTAAGATCCTACCTTGAAGAAGATTTCCTTCCTGAAAGTCGATGTGGATTTAGACATGGAAAAAAAAACAACATGAGACATGTTTTTATTGTCAGGCGACTACAGGAAACGGGATTCAAGCAGAATATCATCCACCACATTCATGGACTTGACTAAAGCCTTTGGTACCGTCAAACAAGAGGGTCTCTTGTCTGAATTTAGATAAATTTATTTTTATAGTTTTATAGGTATGAAAACAAGTGTGCAAGATGACAGCCAACACTCACTCATTTCCAGTGATCAACGGTGTTGGACATGCATGCGTCCTGGCTACAAAGCTCTGTAATATAATGTTCTCTACTATGCTAGAAGATGCTTTCTGGAGTAACAGTGCGGGAATCGACTTTCACTTCTGTACTGAGGGTGGACTATACAATCTTCCTAGACTGAGTCAAGATGTAAATCTAGACAGACATTGTTCATAACCTTGTGTTTGTGGATGACTGTGTGCTCATTGCTACCAGTGCAGGATGAAAAGTCGGGAAGACATTGTTTCTAGCTTTTTGTTTGCAGATGACTAGGCTCAATGTTACCAGTATGCATGACATGCAAGAATGCATGGACTTCTTTGTTTTGGTATATAATGATTTTGGTTTCACCTTCAGTGCATCAAAAAACATTGCCACTCACCACCAGGCAGAACTCTATTACTATTTATGGTAAAAAACTCAGCAAGTTTGCATACTATGGCAGCACTCTTGTCAAACATAACAATAAATGAGGATGTCACCTTGCGCAGTGCTTTCTCCAGTGAAGCTTTTGTTGGTCTTAATGTGAATTTCTTGATCTAGTGTGGACTGGGCCTGGAAACCAAAGATAAGTGTTTACTGTGCAGTCATTCTGTTTTCACTCCTATCCGCAGCTGAATCCTGGACTGTCTATACAAGGCAGCTCAATTTATTTACAACCTCTGTTGTCTGAAAAATCATTTTGATGTGCGATGGTATGATGACATCCCTGACACAGAAAATCATTCGTAAGTTTAAGATGAAAAGCATCTATGCCCAATTGATAAGGTCTCAACGACAGCCGATCAGATCATGCCAGATGAACATCTTCCAAAGAGACTTTTCTATGGAGAACTGTGTATAGATAAGTGTTTAAGAGGAGGCCAGCAAAAGAATATTTCATGGACTACCTGGAAGACATCTATCAAGCATTGTCAGCTGCAGCATTGACCCAAGCTCTTGAACTGTCTGGTATTGTCAGATCACTGTGAATATTAAATTCTTTTTTACAAAGTCGAAAAGGATAAATCCTCAGTGTTATGGAACAATCTAACCTACTAAAGATGTGAGGGCTGGTGCAACACAGAGCAATGAGGGAAAAAACAGAGATACATGGGGAGTGTTGCAGTAAAATACAAAACCCACTGGCATCAATAGAAATAAGCGATGTTTCAACTAAAAAATCTTCATCAGGGCAAAAACAAACAACAAGAAATAAATATTACAAACAGAGAATCATGATATAAGAGAGGTGAAAAGAAGATGTTACGGGAGATAAGATGAGAGAAAGAAAGAAGACAAATGTGGCACAGAGAGTGAAAGGAAAAGCAACAGAGCAAGTATAATGAAATAAGAAAAATCTAAGCAATATAAAAGAAAAAAAATTACTTATATGAAATCCGGTGCAGTTGAACAGAATGGTGGAAGTAAATGTTGTTAAAAGTAAGTAATAGTAGAATGACAATCGCAACAATGTTCACAATAACAGAGGGTATTGCATGAAGGGGAGAAAAGAGTAGAACATTACAATTTGAAAGAGGCAAAAACGAAAAGAAAGATCATGCTGTTTTACATCATCTCAAAGACTCTCCTTATTCTTGTTCATATTGCAGCAGATTTTTTCCAAGCCAAGATTTGGACTCCTTAATCATCTTAGGATTCACAAACATCAAACATAATTGGACTTTTTTCAATGCTATACGCTCTTCTCCAATTGTAAAGGAGGGATAGCATAATCATCACCATCATCTGTTCTGGTCCACAGCCTTAGATTATCATTTTCAGATGACCAGGACCATTCCAAGTATTTTCCCCCAAGTCAGCTTTTTTCCTCCAAGTTAGCTCTCTCCCCCAGTCAGCTATTCCTCCAAGATATCCTTAGAGTCTGACATCCTGCACAGTCTATATGTGATTTCAAATATTTTATTTTAATAAAATATGTGGATATTTTAGTTTTGGTTTTAAATTTTGTTTGCAGATGGTGCAAAATCTGGCATATGGCCACCACCTCAGGGTCCCAATTATGCAAAAACTTCAAAACAACTACCTAGCAATATCAAGTTTGAAAAACCAGAGATTGAGGAAGGCACAAAACCTGACAGTGAGGGAAGACAATCTGGATCTGATTATGGTGTTTCAAGGCATGTTGAGGGTAGCAATGTGGCCAGATCAGATGGGCCAGACTCAGAAGGTAAAGATTTAGCTAAACAGGGAAGTTGTCGAGGTACATCCAGGCAGTCTTCGGATGGTGTATCAAAAGATGTTACCAGAAAAACTAGCGGAGATGGTCATACTAGTTATAGACATGCAATAGATGGGGAGTATAAAAGACAGATTTCTGATGGAGAGTTCAAACATGGTGAAAATAGAGAAAGAACTTCCAGACCTGAAGGCAGTGATGACAGCAGGACTCATAGATCGGAATCTTTTAGTGGAGTTGAAAAACGTAAGTACATTTTCTCGATTAGTGTGATCATGCAAAAGCAAAACCACATAGGTGTGCATTCAACACTTCTTAAGGTATATCTATTAATTTTCGATCCTTCGGTGCCAAATGAGGTGCATAGAGCAGAAACAAGTCCAGTCCAGTTTGAGCGATGTGATGCTACTGTCTGTAATTCTTGCATATTGTTGAGACCTATAGTCATACCATATCCTCTTTGATGGTTGTTCTGCGAAAAGTTTCTCTTGGTCTTCCTCTCTTTATTTTGCCATCTGGTACCCATTTTAATGCTTGTAGTGGCAGTCTGTTTTCATTCATTCTAAGTACATGTTCAACATAAGTCCATTTTCTTATTGTTGTAGAATCGTTACTGTTTTGGTGTCTTTGTATTGTTGTAGAAACATATTGCTGTTTGGTGTCTTCTCTTATTCTTGTAGAAACATATTGCTGTTTGGTGTTAGTTAGTCGTTGGATCATCGTCACTGCACTCTGAACAAGTCCAAAGGTGCTCAGATCTCTCCTTGAGTGTATACGCCGTTACACATTTACTGACTGTCCCAGTACGCCATTGATTGACCATCATTCTTTCTCGCCCATGAAACAGTTCCTTTGTAGCTACACCACATTCCAAACCAAACTCCCTTATTCTAGTCATGGAACAAGAGTCGTCATCACTTATACAGTCTTTGTTCGTGCGTTTTCCCATAGTGCGTTCAAAATATCTGCCTGATCCATCGCTCCGTCAATAGCCATGGTAGCAGCGTGTGCTGCCAACCTATCTGTTCTCTCATTACCCTGAATTACTCCCGCATGTCTCTGCACAAAAATAAAAGACACTTTACGTACTCAGGAATCCTTCACCGCATCCAGCCACTGTTCCCGGATGTACCCCGCCTGCACTTTCACAATCAAGCTCATTGAGTCACTGAGTAAACAGGCATCTGTCGCAGTCTGCGAGCACACCAATTTCAAAGCTTTGTTTTCTCACCCTGAATTCTCACCGATGAAAGCGAACACCTCCAACTCCACCACTGTCTGACACCATTCCCTGCATTCTCTATTGAGTGTTATTATTACTTTGAAAGCTGTCAAGACACTAAGGGCACACGACTCCATTCAGCATCAGGTAGCACATCTCCAATCTGGACACACTCTATATAATATCATCTGCACGCCCCATCCATGACTTTCCTCTCTTAACTCGACTGCCTTTCACTTTAAGAATTTCAGGGTGTAGAGGGTGCTATTTATCCACAGTGATTTGTAGGTAGTCCCGCGCCCTGCACATTTGTATTCTTTGCTATGCAGTTGGGCAATCAAGTAAGTTTCGTAGCCCATGCCGACGTATTTCTCGTACATCCCAAAATGGTTCACATTGTCTGATTCTGGATTCTATCCAATCTTTCTGTTTGAGTCTCAGTGTCAGAATCGCCAGCACTTACTCTACCACCACCAATCCTTGATACAGCAGAAATAGCAGCCTCTGTTCATACTGAGCAGCAGCCATAACTTTCATCGCCGCAAGACCTTTATAAGCCTTTACAATGATGTGGTCAATATGATCTTTGAAACTCGGACTTCGGTCCAACATAACCCCAAGTACTTCATTATGCTGGTTTTCTCAAGGACATCCCCTCTTAAAGTAACATATGATGTCTTCTGTTATTCTTGTAGAAACATATTGCTGTTTTGTGGCTTCTCATATTTTGGTCTTCTCATATAAATATGTTATCTTGCGTTTTTTGATAGTTTTAAGGCCTGGAAACATTACATACAAAACACTATAAAGACTTTTTGTTTTGTAAGAACATATTGCTGTTTGATGTGTCTTTTGTTTTGTAAGAACATATTGCTGTTTGTTGTCTTCTCTTGTTTGTTAGACTTAACTATATTAGAAAATTAAACATGCTTAATTACATGCCTCTTCTACTATAGAATGCAAAAGTAATCTAGACATCATACAATCATTCTTATAGTCCATTTTCAGTCGAGGCTTCATATCTTTGGAACTAAGTTTTGATAGAAATCTAGTAGGGCTATGTCTTACTACAAAACAGACCCAGTAGGGGTTTAAGGAAAAAAGCTTAAAAAACAAAAGATATTTATGATTACAGTTTGTGGTTTTGCTATTTCGTGATCCAGCGATTTGTTTTATTTTAAATTTGTACACTCTGTTATTTTTGTGTTCTTATGTACATTTTAAATCACCATGCATTTAGCTTCTGTTGTTGGACATGAAGAAAACTGATATGTGAAAAGCATATATTTGTGTTTGTTGGTTGAAAATATTTTGTTAGTGTTTTTACAAATAAAAATTGGTAGCATATCATATTCAGGATGTGGCAATCCACCCAGGTTTTGTTAGGGGGGCTGTACTGAATTTCTAGGCAGTATAAAACCGTTTAGTGGGTTGCTGTTTATTTCTGAACAGTCCGGAGACTGTCCGGAGTTGTGATGAAGATTGAACTTGGTACCTTGGTTGCCTGAAGCACACACAGTATCTCTTCACCATGGAGCCAGTTGTATGTGAGATCACAGAGTTTACCATCCATATCCGGTATCCTCATCAGTGTTCCCATGAACAGTATGTTGCTGCGCCCTGAAGATAAGGAGCAAAAACTGTTAACAGCCATAGATGAGATAATTAAGGAGGTTAGATTGAAATGGATGGATGGAAAAGTTTGAGAACCATTGGTTATAACTTCAAAACATTTTGTTTGAGATGACATGTAGAACAGTGTCTCCTTGCAGCAGTTACATCAAAGTAAACAAAGAAGTGATGATATTAACAGACAAATCAAATTGATAAGAGGATGGTTTAACTGATTTATAGAAGGAGGCAATGTTCATGGACAAAGAAACATGATTTAACAGTTATGATAACTTATCACCATTACTTAGTTATTTTAAATTCCCAGAAATTAGGAACAATCAGCTCTTATTTCCTAAGTGCTATGGGCCGGTTTCTCCAGAAAACCATCTTTCATACACTGAAGACTCCAGCTCTCAGCGATGTACAATGCTTTGAAAAGTGTTTTATAAAGAGTGGATAGATTCTATTGATTTTGTGGTTCCTTCCTGCAACATGCAGTGTTGAAGTCATAAACTTTAGTCCCCTTGCCAAACATTCTTTTCTGTCATAGATGTCCATAGCAATGCAGCTATGGACCATGATCAGTGAGATGGGTGATGCATCCAGCTATGCGTTTCCCACCCTCCAAGGTGGCTCTCCATTTATGTAGGATTATTGTTTGCTGGATTCTGGTTTTTTCCCAGGGAATTGTCATATCCTGCATAGAGTTGCTTTTCAGCACATCCAATGTGTCACCTGTTCATAGCTGGGGTATCATAGCTGGAGCACCATGTGCCACCTGTTCATAGCTGGGGTATCATAGCTGGAACACCATGTGCCACCTGTTCATAGCTGGGGTACCATAGCTGGGGCACTATGTACACATTGGTAGTTAAGACGATGGTCAAGGCTGTAGCAGATATGGTTTCCCCAGCGTGATTTGTAATGCTGGGTTCTTTGAATGTTGCACCACAAAAGGAAACATAATTGCACAGATGAAATACTGTGGAACTTTCACAAGAGCACACAAAAATCCTCACTAGCATGTCATCTACTAAGAGTTTACTGTTGCACAATGGTTGGTCTGATATGCCAATAGTGACACCTTCTGCATGTGGCATGACTTAATAATAATAAGACCCATAACATGTCAGTGTCGTAGGGTGCCACATTGGAGACATCAGCACAAAAAAGATCTCCAAGTAGCTCTGTTCTCAGTCATTCAGATTAGTATCAAAATCATACACTGACCATTCCCTGATGGTGTGAATCCATTTTCTTTCACCACCTTGTCTTCTACCACTCTGAATTGTTCTTTGCAAAATGTTTTTAGAATTGAACTGTCTCATTACAAGTCCCAGCCAAGGAAGTGTATGCCATTACACTTGTACCACCAATAGTGGTTCTTCACAGCTACATCATGGCACGGGAGAAAAGTCAATAACTTAATAAGCACTTGTCACAAGTTAGTGTGAGATCGGATAACCTGCACTGGATAACATGATGATTTGAGTGTTTTAGGGGGAAATGTTATCATCTTTACCTCTATTTTTATTGTTTTTTTTACTTTTATTCAACAGCTCAGCTCACATTTAGTAAGTCTTCATATTTACTTTCAATAGTGTCCATGTTTCACTATTATATCACACATATAGTGTGAAAGACACTGAAGCATATGCTTACATTTGAAGTGCTAGCAAATCTTGGTCAATTGTATTCACTTTTTATTTCATTATCTTTTGTACACATTTTCAAATATTTTTAACCAGTCTTCCATTTTAAATATATTAGTTTACCCAAATCTAGTAAATAAGAATGGACTGGTTCAATACCTGTTAGTCTCAAGAATTTTTTATTTATCCTCTTGCTTCCTACTTGAATGTACTTGCATAATCTATTATTTGAAGTAAATTGCACTGTCTATATGTTATTTATGTTTACAAGAAGATCTATTGGCCATTGTAGAATGAATATGAATGTTATGTGTTTGTATTACTTAGGATACTTCAATACTTGTACGGGATGTTCGTTGTTGTTGTGATAGTCCTTGTCTCCATTCTTAATGACTTCAGTACACAGTTTGAATGTCTTGACAAAATTGCATCTTTTTTTGGAGGTGCGATTAGTCAAGTACAGAAAAACCCATTTACTCTAGTTGCCAGGCGATTTCATGCCATCAGAACGAACTGGTTCAATTCCCGTTGGTCTCAAGAATAGATAATTACTGTCACTTTGTAAGCCTCTGTTCTGTGTAAACTGTCAAACCTCTTTCAGTGCCATGCTTAGAATGTCTTTGATATCCTGTCCAGTGTAGTATTTATCCGTCTCTTGGTCTCTTTCCTAGAACTTTTCCCTCCTTTATTGTATTTCTAAACAATTATGTCTTCTTAATAATATGTCCGGTTGGCTTGCATTTTTTGATAGTTTTGAGAAGCAACTCTTCTATGTTCAGGTCTTTGCAGACATCTGCATTGGTTCATCTTTCTGTCCATGATATTTTGAGGATCTTTCTATAACATTCAATTTCTTCTTCTCGTTCACAGTTTAACATCTACACAGCAAGTCAGGTTTTCTTCTTCTTCTGCGTTCGTTCTCAAACTCCTGCAGATTAGTAGGATGTAGTCCGGAGAATGGAATGCGTTGTGTCATGTTTACAGCATTGCTGCGATATCTGCGCCTTTCAGCCTGACACATCCGACTTCAGCGTGGCTTTGGGTCACTGACCCTATATGGGATGGGACAGCCAACTCCATCCCAGGTTTTCTTGATAAATGTTGCTATAGTTCATAGGCCCCCATACAATTTTCTGTGGATGTCTGTCTTTGTGGGTCAGTGCTCTGCCCTCAAATTATTTATTATACTGCAGTCTTGCAGAATATTTTCCACAATCAGTGCTACTTGCCCACATGGACACAGGAGTGATGGAACCTGTCTTAAACTATTCAAGCAGCTGTTTTTTTGTCTGTTGTGTCCTGTCTCTATACTGAAGATAATGTATCAGCTCAGTCAAGATAGTGACAGTTGTCTTTTGAGTGGTCGATTTTCCGAATAACTTTGATGAGGTTCCTCTTTTTGTTCCTGTGTTGCTCCATCTTATGGTAGCATCTCTGCTTTTTCATTTCTTGGTATGCCACAATGGGATGGTATCCACTGCTGTAATACTATCTTTCTTTGGATATTCACTTCTCATATGGCTTCCTTCAGGTCTGGCAGTTTATTGCTGTCAAGGGCTTGTAGGACAGACATTGCATCAGAAATAAACACACCTGTTGACAATGGTTTTCTGTGTTTTTAATTATTTATGCAGCAATGCCTGTAATTCCGCAGAGTACTTGGAGCAGAAGATTCCAATTGTTGAGCATGTGAATTCATTTTCCGTTTCTGGATATTTTAAGTACTCTCCATTTCTCACAGCTTTAGTTGGTAATTCATCAGTAAATAATTATATATTTCATTTCAAATGCTGATATTTAGTTTTCCATTGTGGATGTCATTACTCACATCTCACAACCAGACGTGGCCACTGAAAAAATATGGCTTCTTAATAGATGAAAGTACTGTTAACTAAATATAAAACAGTCCAAGGCACCAAATTCATTTCCTACTTAATCCTGGATGTGAATTAACCTTTAGCACTCTGTTTACAATTACATAATTTTTCTCCTGCCATCTAAATTAATTTTTGGAAATGTTATGTAATAGTTGGTGGCTATTTTGAAATTGTGATAACTTTTTTGTTGTTAGAGATATTTAAATAATTTTTGCACATATAAATAAGGAATTGAATTATGCATATATTGGTGTAGTGTATATAATAGTAATAAAATATAATAATATGAAGTTTCTGACGTTATTTTGCAAAAATTCTAGAGTGGAAGCAGTATAAGATTGACCTAATCTTGCATCATTTACGGTCAAATTGTTATAATTTCAGGGATTAAAAGGATTGAACCTATAAATGTATCGTTTGAACTTGGTTGATGTTTTAATATCAATTTAGATAAAGCAGCGTGGTGTAACCATTTTTCGGAAATAACTTATCTCTTCATAAATAACCATCTGAATCACAATCCATAATGATTTTAATGAAAATTCGATAAAATAAAAGTCTATAAAACTCAGTTCACTGCCATGGCACATGGCGATGCTTTTGTTTTAAATTGTCAATATATTGTGAAAATATCTACATTTAAATGACATTTAACCCATTGTTGCCACTAAAACTGCAGGAAATTGTAGAAGGTAGTCAATTGAATAGTATGCCAGATTTATAAAATCTGGTAAATAAATATATTAAAAATTGGAAATTGATAACGGCGGCAAATATACTTGCCATCGGCTGACAAGAGACTGGAAAATATTGGTCAATACAGTTGCTGCGCGCTTGCTAAACGTTAACGATGTAAAACAGCAATTCTATGGTTTACTTTGCTGTTTCATTCAGATTGTGCATATCTTAATTTAGACCTTTTGGTAGAAACATAGCATCTATGAGTTGCAAGCAGAAATTGCTATTTAACTGTTTTATGAGTAGTGAACCATGATTAGTTTCTCACATAATCTCTATTGTTCTTCTCCAGATTAATCTCCCCCAGTTCTATCTTCATTCTTCTTGTCTATTTCCATCACTACAAATTTTGTGAGTTGTCCACCGTGATTAATCTCCCCAGTTCTGCCTCTGATTTTTCAGTTTTACATTCCTTCATGTGTCCATCTTAGAACAGTTTTTTATAATGATAATCTCTTAATTTTTTTAACGCCTTGCCTCTAGTACCCAAATCTCTACTCTCACTGTGATTATCAATTATCTTGGGTAATACTTTATTTCTACTTTCACATGGCTCTACAACATGGATAATATCATATTTCTACTTTCACATGGCTCTACAACATGGATAATATCATATTTCTACTTTCACATGGTTCTACAACATGGATAATATCATATTTCTACTTTCACATGGCTCTACAACATGGATAATATCATATTTCTACTTTCACATGGTTCTACAACATGGATAATATCATATTTCTACTTTCACATGGCTCTACAACATGAATAATATCATATTTCTACTTTCACATGGCTCTACAACATGGATAATATCATATTTCTACACTTCTACTTGATTATCTATGTGTATGAGTGTGTGTAAATATATGGATGGATGGATATGAGTAATATGTATATCATAGGTTGGCCACATTCTGTCTATAATTTGCTGCTTCTTACTGTGCTTCATTGATATCTGTTGTGAGAAACATAATGCTTGCAATGTATTTTTAATACCCTAAATTTTTCACACTTGCATTTTGAGAATTCATTTTATTATTCCTATTTTACGCATCCAGCATTGTTTGACTTTATCCGTTATGCAATCTGTTTGTTTATTCATTTATTCCATTCTTCATCTTATCAGTTTGTTACTATATTGTGTGTATCTTGTCATTACTGCTATGATAGATCATTTGTCGGGACCTATTCCGCCATCATATGAGCCTATAGCTCTTGTGCATCTTGTCATCATTGATAAGATAAAGTAATTTGTGGGGACCTGTTCTAGTCATCGTATGAGCCTACAGCTTTATGCATCTTGTCATTGCTAATTTAAGGTCATTTGTGGGGAACTCTTCAAGTTATTTTATGAGCCAACAGCTATTTATCTTCTCTATCGATGATGATAGAGTAACTAGAAAGATATTGGTAGACCAAAAACCTATGAATTGTCAAATTGTCCTATGAATAATACAATATAGGAGCATAGAGTATTTATTATTAGAAAAACTATAATGTAGTAAACAGGATTTGAACCAGGTGGTTTTTGAAACTTGAGTCAGTACATTTTCCACCTTCGACCACAACCTAATAAAGATGTGATTTTAGTCAAGAGTTTTAAAATGTATTTTCCCAAGCTACTATGAATTTGGACTAGTCAAATGTCAAATGACACACAAATACAATACACAATCCTTGAGAACCACACATATTTCAACATTGGAAAGGTGCTCTGATAATTAATCATTGATTGGTCGTTGATCAATCACTTCGTTGTTGATGTTGGAGGGGAAGTTTAGTACATTTTCAAAATGTTCAGCCCAGCGTTTGAGAATTTCCTCTCTGTTAGTGATGGTATGCTTTCCATCTGCGCTTATAGGAGACGTTCCTGAAGACTGAGGGCCATAAATTGCTTTTAGCGCTGAATACAATTTCTGCATGCTATTGCTGGCAGCATAATGCTGTATCTCTTTGGCTTTGCTACTACACCATGAGTCTTGCGTCCTCCTTAGTTCTTTTTGCACTTTTTTTTTGGTGAGTTTTCGTACAGCATATTTTTGTTGGCTGATGTAGGATCATTTAGATAAGATTTGTGCTTCTTGTACAGGAGAGCTTTGATCTGTACACCTTTTCATCAAACCAATCTTGATGTCTGCGAACAGCAAAGCCCACCACTTCTTCTGTAGTTCAGTAGATAGTGTCACTGAGGTTTTCCCAGCTTTTTTTAAATGTCTATGGAGTTGACTGTCAATGGTGCAATTTTGGTATCCATTGATCTGCGCAGAAGCTGTTTATAAAGTTTATCTTTCAATTTAGAGACGTTGAGGCATTTTGACTGCTATTTTGAGGTCGCTGGAGATTCAGAGTATGAAGATTCATTTTGGAGACTAGCAGTCTGTTATCCGTCCAGCGCCTCACATGGATTTAGTGACACATCCTGCTTATCACGTCTCATGATGACATAATCAATTTGATGCCACTGTTTTGATCGTGGTTGTATAAGTAATAATAACTTATATAAGTCTAAGTAATGCAGCCAAGAAGTGCTATTTATTATAACAATCGGATCAATTAACATTTCTACATTAAACTGTTATGAATCTCTAGTTCCTATCTTCTACGTGGTTCTATTCCTCATCTCTATCCTATCAATTTCATTTTTCAGTCTTTTTGCCTTCAGTATTTAACCTTTCCCTAAAACATTGTTGTCAATTATTTATTTACTTACCGTATTTATTTCATGCATCCAAAATATTTTATCAGATTACTATTACATATTTTACATACACCTGGTACATTATGGTGATTATTTTTATATTAGTACCTGGCCACAAATTATGTTAATTATCAGTTCTCCAACCCTTTTTTTCAATCCTTACCCAATTATAGTTTTTAGTGTCTCTGGGTAGCAAATAATATAATTATGCAGAACATGAGGTCATTTGTTTTAATAAGATGAATAACCTGTAGATCAATAACCTGTCAGGATTGTATGAGTGCCACACTAGAGACATCAGTACAAAAAGCTCTCTAAACACCTCTATCATCAGCCATTCAGAGAAATGTAGAAAAATCATTCTCAGACCATTCATTAATGTTATCAATCTATAATTTTCTTTTCTGCTTCTTTTCCTTCCAATCTCGACTGTTGCTTGCAAAATAATTTTAGAAATTAAATAGTTTTACTATTAAACACAGACTATCATTAGTTAGACAACCATTAATATGATAGTCTGATTGTGAACAATAAAGTTCACTCCCTTGTGAGCGTTGATGGAAATACCTTATTGGAAATTGTTTTTAGTACCGCTTGGGCAAAAATAATGGTCAATGATATCCTGCACACAGAAAGTTCTGCATATAAGTTTTTTTTAATATTTTTACATTTTACATGATTGGGTTAATAGAACCATGCCTAATCTTTCGTAGTCTCTTTATTTTATATGTTTGTGCTTATAAACCCATGCATAGCCTCCTTAGTCACTTATTTTACATGATTGGGTTAATAGAACCATGCCTAACCTTCATCTCTTATTGTACAACATACATTACGGTTGCATTTCTCTGATTATTTCTGAATCTTCAATGTTAAATCATCTCCGATCATGTCTTCCAGTAATTTTCTTCTTGAGTGCTCATTCTCAAACTCATGCAGATTTGCAGGATGTAGTCTAGAAAACAGATTGCTTTGTGTCATGGTTTATAGCTTGACTGCGATATATTTACCTTCCGATCCAATACATCATACTTCAGCATGAGAGCTGTTTTCATTAGAAGGAACTTTTTCTGTAATATTTGTTTGATGATAAACTTATAATATTCATGTGTGTTTCTGAGGTTCAGAAAGGAAGTTTGAAAAATGCAACACTATGAACTGCCATGTATGTTGTAGGTGGCAACTACAGATGGTGTTGGCTGTCCTGTCTCAGGTCAAAGTAACCTAAAAGATATGCTGAAGTTGAATGTGTCATGAAGAAAGGTGACGGATATCTTATCCAATCTGAAAACCATGACACACAGAAAGGTGGCAGATATAATATCCAAGCTGTTAACCATGACACACAGAAGGGTGACATATCTTATCCACACTGTAAACCATGACACACCGAAAGATTATAGATATCACATCTAAGCTGTAAAACATGACACAAAGAAAGTATTCTCATCTTTGGACTGCATCCTTGTAATGAGCAGAAGTTTCAAAATGAATGCAGAAGATTTTACATAGCTGTTCTGTCAGCTGTTTGCACAAGTTTAAAATCATAATTTCATCACTTCAAATTTTCAACAGATAATTGAACTTTTTCCCACATTCAAAATATTGAAACTTTTTTTAATCTGCAGAAGAAAGACATATCAGATGGGTTTGTTTAACAAGAAAAGATTTTTAATGGGGAAAAAGATGTCAAATCAATATAAATTTTTTTGTTTTTTTTAATATAATTCTGAATGTAATTCAACTCTCATAATGTACATTTCATTCATATTTTAAAATATATATTTTGAAATTCATGGCAACAAATAATATTCAATATTTGATTCTCATGTTGAATGTAAGTGTATTCAAAACATAGAAATTGTTCCAACTGGATTTCCATAGATAATATATTAGGGATTCCCCTTCTTTAGTAGAATTCATATCTGAAGTTATTGCTTGATTAATATGTGTCGTGTTTTATAATGTATAAATTACTCATGATTGTGGGGTTAGGATTAGTATTAATATTCTGTAAGAAACTAGACTTGCACCACCATTAGCTTTTCATTGCAAAATAGTTACTAGAATTAATCACCAAGCAAAACTGAAGGCACGAATATCTAGCTCAAATCACACACATTTAATAGATCAAGTTATTTAATTTTTTTATGGAATCCTGGTTTGAGCACTTTCTACATTTTGAATACACATTTCATCAAAAATACCTACAAGTTTCACAATTTCACATCTCTCCCATCTTCAAAGGCAAGAGGAAGCTAACTGAATCATCCCAGGATGAAGATACTGTGGTTGTAAAAAGATTGAACTCACAAGAAAATGGTGAAGAGCTTGACAAGCAGGTACAGTAAATGTTTGTTATAATATAACCATATAAATATCTCTTGTGATATCTGTCGTTTGAGAGGGTGTCAATACTTGGGCTCTATGATTCTTCATATTTCTTTTGCTAGAGCTCTATCATTCTTCATCTTTAATTTGCTACGGCTCCATGATATCAAATAAAAAGATTAATTTATTATTTCTTCTTTGTAGAACATTATCCTCACTGCCACTTTGTACGCCTTTCGGCTCTCTCTCTGCAAGCTGTCCAGCTTCTTCCAGTGTCATTTCTCAGGTCTACGATATCCTGTGTCCATCGTAGTCTTAAAAGAATAGAAAAATATGTTTAAGAAATTGAGAGCAGAGTGTAAAACAAATACAGCCTTTCATAAGATGAAAACTAGTTTCCTGGTTGCTAAAAGTGAGAAGAGTCTGATGCTACTTGGAACCGACTTAATCTCTGTTAATCTTAGAGATATGGTTATAAAGAAAATGCATCCACAGCTATCAGTCTGATGATGATGAAGTAATCCCTTTTGCTGTGAGCAGGTAGCTCTTAACATTCCATAGCCTTTCTGACAAAAGCATATGGCCTCCTCTGTTGAGTAATCAAAGTTACACTCAAATGCATACGGTTTGCTGCCTCAAAGAGTTGTGTTTTGGTTGTGTTAAAGGGGCGCTTATCGATGTTTGGTTTAAAGAAATCCCCTGAAGGGAGGTATTCCAGTGTGATGGTATCCCAGAATCACCACTTGCTGCCAGGAGTGCAGCATATATGTCTGGGCCAATTAGTTCATAGTTCTGTCATATCTGGTGACCAAGATGCAGATCTGTAGATGTGCCACCTAGAACGTACTCTGCCACCTAGAACGTATCCTGCCACATAGGAGTGCTATAAAAGGTGCAGTATTCACTGGTCTGCATATCTCTGTCATCCATGGGGGTGCCATTTGACAAAACTAAGAAAATAAAGCAAGACATACAGTGACAATGACTTTTTCACAGGTGACAAGTTGTCAGTTCATCCATCAGTTTTCCTATGTTGCCTATCACATGCCTGGAAAGAAGACAGTGGTTCTATATGTTACTTTTTCCCTCATGGCATTGACAGTACTTTTAGCCATTTCTCTTTCTCATTTTAGTTTCTATAACCATGTCATTGAAAGTACTTTTAGCCATTATGTTTTCTTCTTCAGCATTCATTCTCAAACTCCCACTAGATCTCTTTTGTAGAAGGACAATGGTCCTACTAGATTTCCAGCAGGTTGTAGTTCAAAGAATGGAAATGCCTTGTGTCATTTTATTAGCCATTCCTATTTCTTATTTTAATTTCTGCAACCCATGTCATTCATCATCTGTTAATCCTTATATGTGATTTCAGACATTGGATTCAGGTGCAACAGAAAGTCAAACCATGACAGGAAACCAGCTTGTTGATGTTGGGAGACAAGAAAACACAGAAGTTATGGAGACTACTGGATATGTACAAGGTAAACTGGGAACTATCTATCTATGTGACATGTCCTTTACAGAATGTTGTCCTCTCTGTCACTCTGTAAGCCTCTCAGTTCTGTGCAAGCTGTCCAGTCTCTTCCAGTTTTATGTTCAGAATGTCCTCAATATCATGTGTCCATTGTAGTCTTGGTCTGCCTCTTGTTCTCTTACCTGGAACTTTTTCCTCCATGATTAATTTTTCAAAAGCATTTTCTTTTATACGTCTGAAACATGCTAGCTTGCATCTTTTGATAGTTTTGAACCATGAAAACATAACAGAAAACACTGTGTCTTGTTTTTATGCTATGGTAGAGAATTCTGAAACTCATAATTTTTATGTTAAATCACAGGCTCTCTATGGATCACTACTCCAAGCATGGTTATGATGGTTTTTCTATGCAGGTCACTGGATGAGACAGAAAACTATCAAAAATACAGATTTTATAACAAATTAATTTTAACTCTGTCTTATAGTTTGAATAATATAATTCAACCACAGACAGATGTGTCTGGTCATTAGCGCATACAAAACAGTGACACAACACATTTCCATTCTCTAGACAACATCCAATTGGAAATCTTGTAAGACATTGGTCTGCTGCAAGAGAAATCCAACGAGAGTTTCAAAAGCGTATCAAGTTCATGGATCAACTGCTTCTATTATTTGCTTCTTTTCTTCAGCATTCATTCACAAATTCCCATGGAATCTCTCTTATCGCAGGAAAACACGCAGTCTAGAGAGTTGAAATGTGTTAATAGCTGGTTTATTTTTGCCAATGGCCCGACACATCCATCTTCAGTGGTACATCTATTAAATGGGGGGTCTTGACTTGAAAAAGCTTGGTTTTGGGTTTAATGAACTGGTCGGTAGATTTTGACTTCAGCGATCAATATATGCCAAATTCCGGCGAATGCTTCACCCAAATTGTATACACAGCGTGCTAAAGGTTAATTATATAAATAGTTAAATTTATTGTTCTAAATTCTCTACAGTCCACAGCCCTGGGCTTTTTCTATAGTGGTATGAATATTGATGATGTCAGGTCTTTATGTATGTGGCCTGTGTCATATATGTCATCCAAAGTTCTGTGATAGTTAACACATTCAATTCATTTAGAAACTTTTGTGTCTGCTCTATGTTGTCTGTGGCCTTTCCACATTTTATTGAATTTTTTTTACGTTTTTTTTCTTCTGATTTCAGTATTGCTGGTCCATCATTGTTGTGTACTGTAGGTGTTTTTGCTCTGTTGGTCATGAAACAGTTCAGGGTTTCAAGAGCATGGCCATGTAGTAGATTTTCCAGTATGATGCAGTCTTCAAATGCTCCCCCACCCACCTTTAAAAGGTTTTCTTCAAAATGGCACCCCTTAAATGTATTTTATTGTTGCCGCCTGATGGACAACCTCTCTGCATCATAGTACAGTAATGCCCTGGTTAAGAACTACTTGCTCAGAGCTAAAGAGATTATTTCATCATCATCATCATCTTGCCAGACAACCATCATGCAACAGCAAATCTCTAGTGTTAATAGATTTTTTCCTCTTGTACAGAGGATCCCATAGCACTTCATCGATATCATTGTAACCTCATTCTGAGTAGGAGCCTAATTTTCAAATTATTATATACAATGAAGAGTTGAGTCTTCTGGGCATGAAATAAAACTGCAGAAACCACTTCACTAAACAAAGGAAACAATAGCTTAATTGCTCATGATTTATGACACAAATACATATTCTCTATATTGAAAAATGTTATAGTTTTGATTTATGTATGATTTTTCATAACTCGTGTCTCTTTCATTTTTATATCTACTGGTAGATGAGTCTTCTAGTCGAGAAGTCACACCCTCATCTTCAAGCTCCAACCAGGATGTAAGGAGACAAAACAAGAGAGGCATTTTACAATTTAGTAGGTGGTCATTTCTTCTTCAGCGTAATATCTCATACTCCAGCTGGTTCTCTCTTGTAGCAAAACAATGATCCTACAAGATTTCCAGGAGGGTGTAGTCCAGAGAATGGAATACGTTAGTCATGGTTTACTGATTTACTGATAAACACACGGGGGGGGGGGGGGCCTTTACCCTGTACAACACCACTTAAAAATCCCCAATTATAATTATCCTATTTTGTTTGAATTTACAGTACAAACAATATTGCATATATATTTTGTTTTGTTATTACATAGATATTTTGTTTAATGGCCAGATCAAACGGTTTTGCTTTGATCTTTAGCAACATCATTCTGTCATTATATGTCCAGTACCCGCTGATATATTTTTCTATTTCTTTCCTGATCAGTATTCCTACCCCTCGTTCATGGTAATCTCCTCCTGAATGTATAAAACTAAAATTTTCTTTTCTTGTGTACCCAGCATCTTTCCATCTCGTCTCTGCTATTCCTAGAATATCTACATCTAATGATTCTGCCTCTAATATTAAATTTTCTAGCTTTCCTGATTGGTGTAGTGTTCTGACAAGAGAGAAAGAATGAGGAGAAAGATATTATGTTGTGCTAAAATCAGGCTGATGGAACAGATTTTCTAAATTTACTAAAAGAACAGGACAATGTTGGAAAGTGACTGAACAGGTCTCTGCTAAATAAAATACTTTGTTAGGGCAGGTTTGTGCTATAACATGTTTAGTGGATGAGTTGGTTAAGAACATTCTAAAGGGACTATTTTCTGCTAAAAACAATTCTGAGTAGATAGATCTCTGTTGTTAGCAAATGGCTTAGTCTGAATAGCAGAAATACTGAAGTGATAGTAACATCAAAGAATAAATGTCCTCCAGAATGCAACATCAAAGTAGATGGGATCAGTCTGAAGCAAGTCAACATATTTGGGATGCATTAATAACTTGATTCTTGATTAGAAACTAGCTTCACAGCACGTGGGGCACTCCCATAAGTGCTCCGTTCCAGCATACATCGCAGTGTATGTAGACTCAAGTGTCCCGGTCAGGTGTTGATTGTGTGATCTTCTGGGCCTTCTAATAGATTTATGTTTCCTTCCCTCACCTCTAGATACTCCCATTTCTAAAATACTCTGTATGTGTACATTCTCAGCCTCATTGACATCTTTATCTTGAAATGAATTATTACTACATTGATCAAGTCTGCATTATCTCTTCTTAGCATTGTGCCGTCTATCACCGCATTGCCTGCCAATAAGCCGGTTCTCTCGTTTCCTCATACCCCAGCATGACCAGGGCAGTATATCCATGTAATGCTCTGGACAATTGAGTTGTTCAATAAGTCCCACCATTCTTTTCTCAGCATGTACTTTTCTATCTTGCGTAGCATGCTTTGAGAGTCTGTGCATTAATAACATCAGATCAAAGATGTATTAAAGAAGTAAAGAATTGCAAAGGCAACATTTCACAAGATGAATATCATCCTATATAATATATTTGTCAGTTGAGGTGAGAGAGTTCTTAAAAGTCTATAGAACCAATTCTGATGTGTAGAAGTGGATCTTGGAACCTCAGCAGAACAGTGACAAATTACATTGAGGCAGCAGAGATGTGACTTTATAGAAGAATGTTGAGAACACCATGGAAAAATAAAAAGTGTAATAAAGATATCTTGAAAGAAGTTAATTCAAAGAGAGAGTTGCTTACCCACATCAGAAAGAGACAGCCCACATTTTTTGAACACATAAAAAATAAATGATGGAACACATTGTTACAGCAGGCAAGTAGAAGAGCAAGAGGGGTAGGGTGAGACCAAAAGAGAAAACGCTTGACAACTTAGCATTGTGGCATGGGAGAACATCAGTATGATAAAATTATTGACAACACACACAATAGAAGGCTGTGGGAAGACATGATCACCAACGCCACACAACATGGACCATAAGAAGGAGAAGATCTCTGCTAAAAACATCTTAAGTGTTGGTATTAAAGGGACTCGACTCGTAGGTCACAGCAAATTAACCAACAAAAGTGAGAGAAAGAATGCAAAGATAAGAAATAATGGTTATGATTAATCATTAAGATGATCTGTTACATGGGGAATCTCTCTGGTCTAGGGGGTTAAGCTATTCACATTGTGCTCATGATGTCGTGTGTTTGAATCCTGCTCACATCATCATGATTACAAAGTGGATTTGTTTTTTAAATCTCCAGGAATTGTTGCTTGAAGCTATGGAGTAATATGCTATGAGTGGTACTCTCGACAGGGCAGCATGCAGCTTATTGAAAGGGACTGAGTACATATGGGGTAGCCAGAGTACAATAATATCAATTCTGTACAACAATTCTACCTGACTTTTGTTTATGTTAGCTGCTTTGTATTTAAAATGTTTTTTGTCATCTATTCCTGTCTGGAATGACAATTTTGAATGTATAACATTTATGGAACCATCTCAAATTTAAAATATCTTGTCATTGTTGCAGCTATCCCTGTCTGGAATGACAACTTTGAAAATACTTTCATGGAACTGTCTCAGAATCATGACCTAACAATCCCGTCAATAAATCTGACTGAAGAGAGTCCACCTGCAGAAATAGGTCAGTGGGGAGAAAGGCTTGTCTGGGACTACCTAGAACAGCAGAGGAGATCCAATAGTCAAATCATAGAAGTATTGTGGGCTAATGCTTGCGGTGAAAAAGGATTTCCATTTGACTTTGAGATTGTTTACACTACAGAGGATAGTGAGGAGAAACAAAGGATGTATATTGAGGTAAGATTACTTTCTCAGTTTTCAGTCATGAGCTGTGTATTGTGGAGCAGAGGTATTTATAGAAACACAAAGTGACGGGTATTCCAATTCACACATTAGGCTAACACAAAAAATGTAGTTAACATTTTACAAAACTGACTGAATCAATGCTTAGAACTTTATGCAGTGAAACCCTCTATAACGCATTATCTTTAACAAATTACCCTATATATGTAATGGAGATCGCTGTAGCCTAGTTGATAGAAAACTCGCTTGCTATCACAGAGTTTTACAGCATGCCAGGTTCAAAACCACATCTGGGGAAAAAAGTCCTGGTTGTGATTTCTCACTTCACACGACCACTCCTCCAGTAGAATCAGCTGCAAATGAGTACCTGTCGCATGAGTTAGGTGAGGTAAAGAGAGGAAAGAAGGGAACTGGAGGCAGTCTCCAGTTCCCATCTAATACTTGCTGCTGCTTAGTATATGAAGAGTTATCTTCATCCCCGACAGCAGGTTGTTGCCATGAGACATACCTTTACCCTGTACAACACCACTTTTAAAAATCCCCAATTATAATTATTCTATTTTGTTTGAATTTACAGTACAAACAATATTGCATATATATTTTGTTTTGTTATTACATAGATATTTTGTTATTATATATTTTTTTTATCTGGACCAAGTTGTTAAATGGGATTCAGCTGTATCAAGAACAACTGCAGGACTAACAAAAAAAAACAATCAAAATTCTGTAATAATATTGCATAATGACTAGTCTGCAAACATTGAACAGTTCTGCGATCTAGTCCATTAGTAATATTATTTTATTAGGACTGTTTTTTTGTTAATATCTATTGGTAACCAGTTTTGTTGCAGTCCATTCTATTATTGATTGTCATATTGCTGGGCCCAGTTTTGAGATAATGTGTGTTTTATTATTCATTTTCTTCAGAGTTCATTCTCAAACTCCCGCTGGATCTCTATTGTAGCAGAACAATGGCCCTACTAGATTTCTAGCAGGATGTAGTCCAGAGAAAGGAAATGTTTTGTCACCGTTCTATTTGTGACAATGGCTTGACATCTCTTTTGTTGGCGTAGTGTGTTTTTATGAGTTTTTACCTTTGCTCAGGATATAGCAAACTAACTACAGAGATGCCTGGAAAACTAGAGTTACGTGCTATAAGTGGTGCTATCAGTAGGTGTTAATTCTTCATTGAGAGGGAGGAAGTATAAATGGGTACGCCTAAGGACAGTTGAGTAAATTCTCTGCCTTTTGAGCCAATTTTACCTGGTCGTTAGTGAAGCCACGAAGTTATATGGATCGTGTGTTTGTATCAACTCCATTTATATCATCTAAGTGGACTGAATTTTACCCCATGATATCCATCTCCTCTCTGTTATTGGATGTCTGCATTTTAAAATGATGGAATAAGTCTTCTGCATACACACAAACCCTGTGAGTAGGGAGCCTTCTCAAAACATTCTACTGAGAGCTAGTCTTCTGTAGGAAAGAAAGCATTTTATTTGTTTGTTCTCTCAAACTCCTGCATGTTAGCAGGATGTAGTCCAGAGAACAGAGTTTGATGTGTCATGGTTTACAGCTCAACTGCGCTATTTGTGCCTTTCAGCATGACATATCTGACTTCAGCACGGATTCTAGGTTACGCTGACCCTACATGCGATGAGATAGCCAATTTCACTCCAAAACCTCTTAGTCTGCCTATTATGACATGCATGGAAGGTAAACATTGTTTGCCATATTTTTGCTCCCGTCAGTCCCTGGCAACACACTGGAGAATAATTTTCCTAATGTAATAATGCTTTATCTTTTTATATTCTTACTGATCTTCTTCAGCGTTCATTCTCAAACTCCCACTGGATCTCCCTTGTAGAGGACCATTATCCTACTAGATTTCCAACAGGATGTAGTCCAGAAAATGGAAGTGCGTTGTCGCCATTTTATTTGTGCCAATGGCCCAACACATCTGTCTTCAGTGGATATTCTTACTGGTCAAAGTGACACAGAAGCTATGATAAAGTCTGATGTATCAGACTGGCATGCGCAGATATCACAGCTAAGCTGTAAACCATTACACATAGCATTCTCTTATCTGGACTGTATTTTGCTAATCTGTTGGAGTTTGAGAACACTGATGAAGAAGAAATATATTCCTATATTGATGTCCGCGTCTTACCTGTCAACATTGCCATTTGATGTCCGTGTCTTTCCTGCCATCACTGTCGGATTTGCCATTTGTTACTTATTAATCATGTTATTTCTCTTTGCAGGTGAAATCCACTTTGAGCTGGGACAAAGAGCATTTTCCCGTCTCCTCCAAGCAGATTGAGTTTGCCCTGTATCATAAAGACCACTATGAAATCTATAGAGTGTTTGGTGCTGGAAAAGTCAACACAAGATTAGTTCGTGTGACTAACGTTGCAGAGAAAATGAGATCACATGCAGTCCGCCTTTTTATGGTGTTGTAACTATAGCAAACTTGACACATCATTTTATTTTTGCTTTTGTTTTATTCAGTTTGTTTATCTGGTCTGAAAAAAATATTTCCAATCAACCTTGTGTCTCTTTAATTTAATTGGAATGGCAGTTTTTTTTAGAGAAATTTAAACCATAGTATATGATATTTCTATATGGTGTACCAGCAGTTCATCTTTTTATAGTGTTGTAACTATTGACAGATTTTATTTTAGCTTTTCTTTGACCATAAACCCAGGACATGTCAGGGTTGTAAATATACCGCCATTGGATGAATCAACACACATAGTCCTCCAATTATTTCTATCTTCAATGATGCAAATGATTATCAATTCCGATCCAGTTCTTGATGTTTGTGCATGCTTTTATTTTTCCTCCTGTTTCTTCCACCTCGACCATTCCCTGCATCGTTTTTTACAAGAAATCATGTCAGGATATATGTCCAAACCATGCAAGTTTTCCTTGCTTCACTATTAAAAGCAATGGTTCTTGTGAACCTGTATGTATTTCTATTATATTCCTTATGTAAACATTTGTCTTATGCTCTCTATAGGAGATTCATATAATTCATCTGTAACATTTGTTTTAGAAGGCCTGTAATCATCTCTATGTCCGCTGTGAGTGTCTAGCTCGCACAACCATACAGCTCAATAGAAAGCACTGTCTATTTATCTATGTATGTTCCTTCATCAACAAATATAGTGCATAGGGCAGAAACCAGAGCACTCCCGTTTGAGTGATATAATGCTACTGTGTGTAATTCTTTCGTGTTCTTGAAAGCCACAGTCCCCTCTTTGATGGTTGTTCTGTGAGGACTCATTGGTTCCTCTTTTCTGTTGCATCTGGTACCCATTTTAATGCTTCTAGTGGTAGTCTGTTTTCATTCATTTTAAGCACATCTCTGATATAAGTGCATCGTTTTCTTATTGTTGTAGAAACAATACTGTTTGGTTTCCTCTCTTATTTGCTTGTTTGACTTGAATTCTTATATCTAAGTTTTCTAAGACATTTATTTTCAAATGATTTCAATTTCTTCTCCAGTGCCTTTGTCATTTACTATATTTCCCAGCCGTATGTCAACACAGATATCACATTGGAGTTGAATAGTCGTAGTATGGTACATAGTATTGTTTTTAATTTTCAGATGCTTGTTAGGTGGTTGAACGTACTTCATGCCAACACAATTAAAGCACTAGTTAGTTATAATGTTTGATTTCCACTCTAACACTGATATTTATTTTCCAAAAGTTTAGCCATGGCATAGAATCTTAAGCTGTCTCCAACCTTATTTTTAATTCTTTTTTGTATATGTTTGATTATCCATTCCAATATTGCAGTGGTCAAAATGTTTAGCTGGTGGCTCCATCTCCTCTCTATTTAAAATTTATCAATTTGTTTTTCTGGCCTAAATAAATAACAGCCATCATCAACCTGGTGTCACTTTTTTATTGGGAAACCAGTTTTTAAGAGAAATTGTTTTTGATATTTCTTTCACCTCTGCGTCATAGTTGCTGCTCTTCACAAGGGAGAAGATAATTCTATTGATGTTTTGTTAGAGAGGACTATGAGAGAGTCATATCCTACATTGATGGTGGCTTTGAAGGTTGACTCATCTCTGTATGCTTGGATCTGTGTCCTTGAGGTAGGAGTCGATAGTCTCTAGTGCAATGGACTTAAGGGTGTTTTTGTTTTTTTGCCTTGGTTACTGACTTGTCAATTAGTGTAGTGTTTATTTGGGGCAGAATATGGGATACATTTGGTGGGATATTTGATACTCTTTCAGATTTCTCTCTATCTTCAGGAAGGTGATGTTTCTTTAGTTCTTTGCTAGCTGTACTGGGAATTTTTGTTTTAGTCTTGTTTTGCATGTCCATTTGCTGTCCACTTCTTTGTTAGGATGGTTTTGTGGGATTCTATCATTTCACAGATTCTATACTTGCTCTTTCCAAAACACCCTTAAGTCCAGTGCATTAGAGAATATTGACTCCTATCTCAAGGACTTGATCCAAGTATACACAGGTGGGTCATTCTTCAAAGCCACCATCAATGCAAATATGGGCTCTAATAGTCTTCCCTGACAAAACACATCAATAGAGTTATCTGCTCCTTGTGGAGAGTTCAGGGGTGAACTTTGATGCAGAGGTGAAAGCAATATCAGAAACACTCCAGCATCACCACCAAATACAAAAGCAATGCAACACTTTCAAAAAAATCTAGTAATATTCACTGACTCCCTGTCTGCTCTACAAGCCCTTGAAAACTGGAATCCAACAGCAGAGAAAACTAAGCAACATACTTCAAGATGCAAACTTACATCCTATGGTATCAATACTATACTACAGTGGAAACCAGGTATCAGTGAGAATGAAAGTGCTGATAAATTAACAAAAAAGGGAGCAAGTATGCACCAACCAGAAATTCCCACCAATCTTAGAACAGCTCAACACATTATCCGCAACAAGTGTAAACAACATTGGATGGACTGCTGAATTACTGGCTCAAAAGGAAGAGTGCTATATGCAGACATGTCCCAACCAAATCCACATGACAGCATAAATAGATAAAGATTTAGATTCAAACCACAATATTTAGGCTGCGAACAACACATGTACAACTTAAGAAAAGAAACTGTAACCAAATTTGAAGAAACTCAATAAGTTTGATTATTAGGTTACATATGTCATGATGAACACGCAACCATACTCATAAAAGTTAAATATTATAAGTAAGTAAATATGTGTTGCGAAAACCAACCAATAGTAATAGAAATATGATAGAAATGATAATACTAAAAATGAGTAAGGATGTATACAGTTAAAATTTCAATCTTCGTCAAAACAAAACATAATAATGGTGTGGAAACAGTTGTGGCAGTGATCTTCATCTAAACATACATAATAATGAAATGAAAACATAATAATAATGGTCATTTTAAAAAAAACATTTACATTTTTAAAATCTTTTTATCACCAGTAGTTGGATTTTGTAATACATTTTTTTATTGACAATATTTACTTTTATATTTGTATTACTGTGGCCTACTACCTAGTTGTCAGATGCTCTCTGGATTGTATTGTAATTATATAGTCATACTTTTGGTTCATTACTGGCAAAGATGCCTACATTTCAAATTTTTTAATATTATATAGTTTCATTCAGCTTTCATGATGTCACTGAACAATAAATGGTTAATTTAATCAGATATTTTAAAAAGTACCCAGGACTGCTGCAGGATGCATCGTTCTGAACACTATGCATTGAGAGCACCTCCCCGATTACCATGGGGAACAGGTACTCTCTCAGTGCATAGCGCACAGATCGATGTTTCAAACGAAAACTGGCAGCAGTCTTGGCAAATGTAAATTGCATCTATGGATGTTTTGTTAAAAATGTAAACTCTTCTTTCCGTAATATACCATAATTTTTATAATGTAAAAATGGACACCTTGATATTATTGATTTCATCTGCACTTTTGTTTTGTTTAATCTGTTTCTCTTGCCTATAAAGAAACCAGATTTAAACTCGTATCTCCTGTTTTATTTGGATGCCAGTTTTAAAACGAAATATAAACCAAGTTGGATAATTCTGTCTTTTTCTCTGCTTTTGCTGTAAGTCGTCACAGGATTTAATGATGATCGATTTTCGGACTCTGCACAATTGGTCACATGATATGCAGTAATATTTGGATATCGATAACTTCTTCAATCTATCTTCTTCTTGGTCTCATCTACCTCTTGCTGTTTCCATTCTCATGCATGTTCTTGCTGCCCAGTATGGGTTTATTCTTATTAAGTGGTTGAACTATTTCAGTCTCTTTTTTTTTCAATATATTTCCCAACAATTCTTGTTTCTCACATGATCTCTTTTTGTTCTGTTTGCTGCTTTTCTTAGATATTTTATTTCACATGTAGTAAGCTATCTCTCTTGTTCTTTAGTTAGTGTCCACATCTGACATTGATAACACAATATTATGCAAAGTTTTAATTTATAATTTGATTTCCATCGGGATAGAAAAACATAAATTCCATCTTCATACCAACATTGTGTTATGAATGTCAGACATGGACAGACATCATAGGTTTAATATGAAATTACTATATGAGGTATACACAATTTATATTGTTGTAACTATGGAAAATTTGATATTTTATTTAATAATTTCTTGCTTAGTAGGTAAACAATATATGTATTTATGTAGCATTAATCATATTTTTAGATAGGATTTTTTACTCACAGTTTGTGTCAGAATGACTTCATTATTTTTGCAGAGCACATACACAGACTGAAAGTTATTTTAGGACAATGTCAATTGGAGATACATTTTGAGATAGTTATAAAACATCTAGAAATATACAGTGGATATTGCTAGCAATGCCCATTTGATGCCATTCTGAACAAACTAAAGATATAATGGTCACAGAATAGATTCTTCCCTTTCTTATCTCTGTTGCTTGTGGTTGTTTCCCCTGTTGTGTTATATTTTGAGAACCATCATAGTTTTGTTTTAAAAATTTCTTTGCTCACTGAACAGAAAAGTACCATTTTATTTCATTTGAATGTGTTTTATCCAATTTATTTATATGGTCTGAAAATAAATCATAATTAACCTTGTGTCACTGTTATATTAGGATGCCAGTTTTCTTGATAAATATAAACCAAAATTGAAATAACTGGATATATTTGGTTTTTTGGGGTCAAATATTGAATGACTCAATTTGGGACATGTGAAGTCAATCATTATTGTCTTAGTGGCAAGATGAACTCTTTAAATTAATTACGGATACATTTTGCTGTAATGTCGATGATATGTGAAATATATAATAATGAAATTGTAAATAGAAATGGCAGAAAACATATTTTGCCCCGCTGTAGTTATTCTAAGATAAATCGCCCAGTGACTTGGTCATGAAATTTTTGTCTCCTTCCTGCAAGATTTTGGCTTCTTAATCTTGTTTGTATCACATTTTATTATGCATATTTGTTGACCCCATATCTACCGTCCAGTGTTGTGGCCTCACAATGACAGTGTGGTAATTGGTGTGTATATACACGTGTGAACATACAAATACAGTGAAAATGTAATAGGTTGATTGTTGCATATCAATATCTATTGAATAGGTTGACATAATAGACGTTTCGAACCAAAAGGTCTTTTATAAAGATACACACATAACATAAAAAGACAATGAGTAGAAATGACTACAGCATAACAAACGTATCTGGGTGAAATATGTCATAACATCCATATTTCACTCCGACATGTTTGTTGTGGTGTAGTCACAATTCTACTTATCTTTTTATGTTATGTGCGTATCTTGATAAAGGCCTTTTGGTTTGAAACATCAATTATGTCCTGTGTATTGTTATTTATATGATTATATCCTGTGTTTTGTTGTGCATTATTTCACATAAGCATCCGACAATGATAGTGTTTTAGTCGTTGTTCAGTAAAACTTCATTACCTGTTTCCCACATGAGTACTATATTGTCATAGTTTTACTAGTAGTATTACCTTTTATTGAAACAAGTCATGCAGTTCTGCTAATTACCTTTAGTAACACACTGAAATCATGTCTTTTATTATGTGTGTTACCAGTAATTAGCAAAACTTCAGTCATCAGATGCCGTCTCCACAACAGTCCTGCCACATCCCCTCTCTTGCCATGGTGGTACACTCTGCTAGACTAACATGTTTGTTTCTCTCCCACTTTTATCTCTGCCTATCTCTTGCTCAACTCTACCCTCATTTAAGGTATCATGTCTTTTAATATATCACAAAAAAAACTATATTTGATTGATCTTTATTTTCTTTAATAACTCTTTTTCCATTATGAAGTGCTATTAGAACCTCTTTGTTCATTTTCTTATTTTTCCATGAAGTTTTCCTTGTTCTTCTATATACCCACTCTCAAATGCATCGTGTCTTCTAATTGTTCTTTTTCCATGTTTCTGAGCCATACATTAATATAAAATAGATGCAGCATTTTATCATTCTCAATTCTAGCTTGTTCGTAATCAGTTTAGATATATTTTCCTCATGTCATTGAAAGTACTTTTAGCCATTCCTATTCTCCTTTATCTGGAAAGTGTTGACTTCTGTTTCACATCTGCCATCATTTGTGATTATATGCCCAAGATATTGATAATGTACTATTTGTAGTATCCATGTATTTATATGTTTAGTATCTGTTCTGCGATTATGCTGATTATATTGTTTTTATTCATGTTTATATCCAAATTTCATCTGACAAGTTTTTACGGAAGTCAAAAATGTCATCTAATTCTTTTGCATAACATACATGTGTTACAGAAACATTGTATCACAAATAATTGGTTTATCCACAATGTGCTGCATTTTCAATTATTTTTATCATTTGTGTGTACTGCAATAATTATTTGAATTAAATAGCTTTAGATGTGATAAATGGATATGTATATTATTGTTTCTCAGTGGTAGTATTAGCCAGATTGTTTATTTCACTATATATTAGTCAAATTACATTATAACAACTTGATCCAGACCAACAAATTAAATATAATAACAGATTTGCTATATACAGTACAAACAATAGGTATAATTGAGGATTGTGAAACGTGTTGTTATATCTATAGTTTCACTGTAGTTGTTATACAAGGGTGTGTAATAGAGAGGTTCCACTGTAGTTGTTATACAAGGGTGTTCCACTGTAGAAACAGGGCTTTGCTCTGTACTGGAGCTGTCCATAATTTATGTCAACAATTTTGTTCCTATATTTTACCCCTCCCTGTCAACAAATTTCAAGAGTTCAGGAACCCTCTTCCATTTAAATTTTTGTTAGAAAGAAAAGTGCGTAAAAAACAAATTTTTTTTATTTAGAGCAAATTTCAAATAAGTTAATTGGTATATAAAAAAACAGTATTACATTAACTTTTGTCTTTCCCTCCTTCTCCCCCCCCCCCCCCCCCCATTAATGTGACTAGGATTGGAATAAATTGTTATATTGTACATGTGCTGTGTATAAGATTTTATTTATAGAATTGCTATGCACTTTTACAGATGTATACTTTATTTAGCATCTCGAATCTGTTGTTTTAGTTAATACTCATCTCCGACCAGCAAGTTAAGCAAATCACTTCTGCGTGTATGCTCAATTTTTAAAGTTACTTTTAAATACATCCCGCCGCCGAAGATAGAAGTTTTGTGCCATTGGCGCAAATATAATGGCGACACAATGCATTTCCATTCTCTGGACTACATCAAACTGTAAATCTTGTAGGACCATTGTCCTGTTACAAGAGAAATCCAGTGAGAATTTGAGAAAATAATACAGCTTGACTGTGATATCTAGCCTGACACATCTGACTTCAGCACACCTTCTGGATCACTTTGACCCTTCGTGATGGCACAGCCCACCCCACTATGAAAACATTTATCGCCTTATATCACCTGCAAGGACGGTAACAGTGCCTCTATTCTTTGTTCCACATTCAGACCAGACAACACACAAACTGTTTCCATCCACTGATCTCGTTAGATATTTTCCATGTAGATATCATATCTTACAAAACTTACCTGTCAATTCTTCACAGTATCAAAAGAAATGTAACATCTTGAACTTGGCCGTGACATACAGCTTGTCTTGGCCATGATATACAGTTTGTGAACTTTTAGTTCAATATTTGTGTGTATTTGTGTACGATGCCTTTACATTTTTATTTCAAATATAATGGCTGCTGTCATTTATGTGTGTGCTACAGGATTTATATTGTCATGTGTATGTGTCAAAGTGTTTATTTTATCATTTGTGTGTGCATCACTGGTTATTGTCATTCATGTGTATGATGAGTTAGTCATTTTTGTGTATATCAAGGGTTATTGTCATTCATGTGTATGACGAGTTAGTCATTTTTGTGTATATCAAGGGTTATACATTTGTGTGTGTCACTGAAGCTGTTCTCTCGTATGATTGGATGTATGCATACAATATGATACATACTCACATAGACACCCCATTGAGGAGAAAGCTTCTCAAAGTATTTATTGTTGAGAGTTGGAGTCTTCTGTGTATGAAAGAAATGCTGTGGGGAAATTTGTACACAAGAAAACAAGAGTTTTTTTCAGCAGGGGCTGAAAATATATCTCTCCAGTTTAAGAGATACGATGCCCTGTGTATATTTTATTTGTCTCAATGATGTGAGCCGCAGTTTAACAATAGAGCAAGCTCGTAGATGGGGGGAGGGAGGTGTTGAACATTCTGCCTTTGGATAATTATTGATTGTTAAAATTAGTCATTAATAAATAGGGGGATACCTCCCTTTCCCCCCCCCCCCCCCTAAATGGTTTTGGCAAAAATCATCAACCCTCATTTCAAAGCTTTTTTTGCAGCTGTCTCCACTCTTGAAAACAGAAACCTTATCTACAGTCATGGACAAGGAAGAAATACTGGATAATTAGAACATACATGTCTAAATGTATCACAGATAGGTCACGGGCTGAATTTATTTGTAAATTGTGCTGTAAATTGGTTTTTTTTTATAATGTAAAATTGATTTCTCGCTATTCCATCTATGAAACATGTCTTTTATAGTAAGTTTTTCTCACAGCCATTCTGTAAGCTTCTCCGTTCTGCGCCAGCTTGCCGGCCTCTTCCAGTGTATCATGTTCAAGTCTTTAATATCCTGTGTCCATCATAGTCTTGGTCTGCCTCTTGTTCTATTTCCTGGGACATTTTTACCTGCATGATTAATCTTTATATGCCTCTTGTCTTATTTTATGCGTCAGAAATGTGTTAGCCTGCTTTTTTAAAAATAGTTTCGGAGCCAGTCTTTTTCTATGTTCAGGTCTTTGTGGACATCTGCATTGGTCTATCTTTTTGTCCATGACATTCTTGGGATCTTTATTGGTCATCATGAGTTTGCCATTGCTTTTTGAACCTCTTCTTGTCACTTATTACTTACTGTCCTTAGGGTTCCGTACCCGATGGGATCAGGCACAAAGATTTAGCCCTGGCCCAACTCTACTGTCAGGTGTTCCTATACCGGAAACAAACTTGCAGAGAGAAAGGGTTCAGTACCTGATGGGCTCAGGCACTATTGGGACATGGTCATTCAGCTCGAGAACGCCTTAGACTCAAACTTGGGCGAGGGGTTCTCAATGTCGGTGAACGACACCTCGGCTAAGAAGGCGAAAGAGCCAGGGTACAACTCTTCTGGTGAGTTCTTCCTCCTAAGGAACCAGGCTCACGGATGAGAAACTGTTCAGTACCAGATGGGCACAGGCACAGTATCTCTACACGAGGCAAGTTCACAGACAGTGGAACACTCTTACGAGACAGACGTGAGCAAAAATCGTCTGGGCGAAGAGTCACCACACACACGCGTGCCTGGCGACATAGGGAGGCTGTCACAGGATAGGGTAGCCCACCCAAATTGTCAGGGCATGCCGAAATCGGATGTGCTAGGCCTACAAGGCGCATAACGTAACACAACGTAAACACGCTCCCGGCGGAAATCGCATGTATATATCCATGCTGGTTACTATGGAGCGAACGCAAAACAAACTTACTGTCCTTGATGCTCCCTCGTCCCATTATGGGGCCTTTTCAACTCAGGCTTTCTAAGCCGATAGTGTTACCTTTCGCCTTCTCCACCAGCAGTTTGTACTGTAGGGATGTCCCCTTGCTGAGTAGCATTCTGAGAGTACCAAGGATAGATATAAAAAAAAACTAGCGAAAAGATGCTGAAGGAGTAACAAACTATTTTTTGGCTATGCTATAAGATGTGATGTTTGTAGAACTTGGTTACTTACTAACATAAATATGCATGTGGTTGCGTCTGTGGGTCTCACCACTGGCCCACTAGACAAACCACATATGCAACAGAAAACCGTAGTAGATGACATGCTGTTATATTGAGATTATCTTCTTGTAGAAGCTTCATGGCACGTCAATCTATACAATTATGCTTTTATTTTGTTGTTGAAATGTTTCATGATTACTTGAATCTATGTATGCACCCTCTGTGGTTGGGAGGGAGCCAGAGATGTACTGTGCAGCACTGGGGAGGAGGAAACTGACAACAATGTATTTTCCTATGGCTGAGGCCCATCATATAGGCACAGTGACTCAGGACATGACAATCCTTTTGACTTGAACATTTGGTTGCATGCCTGGAACAATAGAGAAGTTTGGCATAACCAGTAGTCAATTGGTGGCGGGGAATGAGCACAGTGAACCCTATCTTGGTTGCAGTGGCTCGGAGCAGTGCATAGGTTGAAACCTACCTTCCTGGAGGTGTGATAGTTATTCTCTAGATCTGTCCCGGGGTGGGCCGAAAATCCAGACTTCCCAGCAATATAATGCCATTTAATGGCATTGAGTCAAAGGGCATGAGTCCATGGACTGCTGGATCGCAACCATCCAACATAAATAAAAATATCAGAGGATATCTGATAAAATGGAGAGTGCCACAGTAACCAAATGAATAAGTAGGAAATACTAAATGAGGTAGAAGGTTAGGATATCCAACTATCAATAGTAAAAATTAATAACTAACAATAGAACAAGGACAATTTAATATGTTGTGGCCCATTCTGAACCTTTTTCAGAAACAAATTACTATCAAAAAACCATAAAAATATTGACAGCTAGAATGATTTGGACCTGTTTCTCTTACCAAAACACGATATCTGTATAATGCTTGGTTACAATGGGCAAGATTGAAGAAAAAGATAATCACAGGACTATACAGCATGAGAAAATAAGAGAAACATCATGGGATGGCAAGAAGAACATATACGTGCTGATCTATCTACACTTTCATGGCAAGAAGAACATATACGTGCTGATCTATCTACACTTTCATGGCAAGAAGAACATATACGGGCTGATCTATCTACACTTTCATGGGAAGAAGAGCATATACGTGCTGATCTATCTACTTTCATGGCAAGAAGAGCATATACGTGCTGATCTATCTACTTTCATGGCAAGAAGAGCATATACGGGCTGATCTATCTACACTTTCATGGTTAATTAGTAATAGCTTCGCATAAGAAGTTAAGCAGAAATGTGGCTTTCCGCCTGACCTACATAAAAGTGTCCAATCTGGTTATATTAGAGCTGTAAACCATAATAATATGATGGTCAAGGTTCAGGTAATCCTAAGACAGAAGAATTACCACAGAATCAGCTTCATGGAAAGAAAGTAGCCTGCTATAAATTGAAGGGTGCCCAAATGCCGAGCCACTGAAATCGATTTTTCAGCAGGATAACGATCAACCACATGTGGCACAACTCACTGTCCAGTTGCCCACTGGTGTGGTTCCAGTCAATCTCCGATGGTTGTTCCTTGTACTGTGGGAAGAGTGGGCAGCCATCCCATAACAACAGATCCAACGGCTAATCAGATACATGTCACAGAGTGTCGTTCCCTGATAGAGGCCATACACCTTACTGAAACTGAGGCCTCAGTCTCAAAGAATAAAAAACCTAACCAAATTTAATTAACATCATTTTCTGATATGACTGGAAGTGTGACATGGATGTGTTTCTGATGATTGAGGAAGTATGACTTGAGTGTTTCTGATATATTTACAAAGTATCACATGGATGTCTTTCTGACATTGAGAGTATGACATGGGTGTATTTCTAATATACTAAGGCAGTATGACTTGGATGTCTGTCTTTCTGATATGATTGAGGAAGTATGATATGCTTGTGTTTCTGATATTTGAATGAATTAAAATTGGTATTAGATAGTTGAAAGGAAAAGAGAGATGAAGAGAAACTCTTCACAGAACCATCAGATGACTATGGGTCTCGATAACATACATGCATGGTAAATTACATGCAGTAGCTGGAGAGATATTTTAATTGATAAAAAAGAACGTGCAACATATTGATAATTATTGGCAATTTTAACGCCAAAGTTGTGAAAGTAGACTAGTCACACCTGTTATTCCATTCTAAAAATGTTAACTTTTAGTTCGGCCACACACGAGGCATTTCAGCTATTGTAGTCCTGAAGGGGTGTAACAGACCTGACATATTTATTACCCAGCGCTGAATGAAATAATTCGCGTGGAGGCTTGGATTTCGCTTCTGGTTCAAAGATACCGTTTCTCAATTTTGCGAATTTTATACAGCAGCCAGAGTTTGTGCATTTGCAAGCACAACTCAACATTTTCCATCCTCATATTTTTGTACAAGTCCTATTAGGTTGTCATTGTTTTTGACCAGTGCACATTCAATATTTATACAGGTAAGAAAATTTCGTTATTCTTCATGTTAATTTAGTAGGCCTAATATCATTACTTTACATACAGTGTCAAATTTGTTAGATCATCGTTTACCATAAGAATGTACAAAAAAAACCTATTATGCCACGATCAAACACTAGTTTAGCATGTATATCTAGTTAGATCTCATTTTACTTGTGCAAATATGATCAAAATTAGTTAAATTGCGCAATTAGATCATGTAAAAGATTCATTCTTTGTGTAGCATTAACGCTACGAACTTGTTCTGTGTGATAGTTATCAATCGCGGTTGGATCCCCATAACCGTTCGAATAAGTTCGTTGCATGCTACACATACACAGAAAAGTAATTTACTATTGTAATAAGTATATGTTATACGTTTCTTTTGTGAAAATGTGTTAATAATATTTTAAAATTTATTTCAAAACAGGATGGATCACTGCAGTTCACTACACATGCGATTTTTGAATGATTTGTGCAGAATTTGTGTAGGAAGAACATTATCTAAGAAAGATAAAAGGATGCAGAAGAAACCACGGTCCTGTAGCTTATATCAAAGTGACCTGGCTAGTATTTATGGGATACATATCATGGACGATAGTGAAACAAAACATTCAACCACATTGTGTGTCAAGTGTGTAATGCGAAATCATAAACTCAAAATCAACAAGGATAGTAAATCTCTAGCTCGAGCCAAATTGATAGCTACTAACAGTGCCCACATCTGGATGGATTTTAATCCTAACCTAACTGTTTTAGAATGTTCCGTGTGTAGTCATCATCAAAGTATGAACTGTGGCAGCATAAAAAGAGAGTTTTTGATAATTCTGATAATGATCATGATGTTTCTGTGTCTGTGTTATTTCCTGCTACAGAAACAGAGGAAGATATTCTAATGCCAGTGACAGCAAGATTGTCTCCACAACTCACCAATAGTAATAACAATCCAACAAATTTAACAGTACCCACAGCTCGCCGTTGTCTTCAATATAATAATGGAATATTTTCCACATTTGCAACAACTGCATATCCACAATGTAGCTATACCAGCACACCTTCCATATTTACACCTGCATTTGCACATCTTCACTATAACAGCACACCTTCCACATTTACAACACCTGCATATCCACAATGTAGTTATACCAGCACACCCTCCACATATTTTAGACCTTCAACGCCCAATAACATACACGATTCTGCTATATCTAGCATATATCCTGCAGTTACAACATGTACAGTTTCTGAATTCAGAAAGTTAACATCAGACAGCGCCACTTCTCCCATGATGAAACATGAATTTAGTTTTTAAAAATCAATTAGCAAACCTATATCAGAACCATTGACAAATAAGGAGGAATTATTATTCACACATCTAATTAGAAGGAAGCTTTACAACAACCCTAATAAACTTTTACGGTGCAAAACAGGAGGACAACCTTTAGTGTTTCAAAGAATAATAGTTCCACGAAAACAAACAAATCTAATTGGCACACCAACAAAAAGAAGAAGAACTAATTTGCTATGCAGTGTACGGAAACATATTGCAGGTCAGGCCAAAGATTCTTTAGAGAAGCAACACGTTGCTGAACTAAAGAAAATTCCTGCTAGACAACGATATGAAATTTGTGAGAGAGCAGGAATAAATGTAAAAATAGACATGGATGAGAAAAATGCACTGATCATGAAGGAAGCCACAGGGCTAACATGGAGCCAACTGAGAATCCAGAGGAAGTTCTTGAAGGAGGCTGGTTTGCATCTACCCCTTGAAAGATGTAAACGAAGTCTGGCAAAGAGTCTCGTGTCTGAACATGTTCAAGTAGAAACAAAAGAATTTAGAGTAGATAACATGCAAGTTGTATTTCCTTATGTATCAATTGTAGATATTCAGAAGTATGTAGTTAGTATATTAGACAAGCACGACAATTTAGGACAGTTGACATGGCACGATAGACACATACCAGACAATGAAATTTGGGTGAAATTTGGAGGAGATCACGGTAAGAGCAGTTTAAAAACATTTTTACAAATAGGAAATATAGACAGACCTAATTCCAAATTCAATACCACTATGATAGGAATGGCAAAAATTAAAGACACTTATGACAACTTAACAGTTATGATAGCGGATCTTAGGGAAAACATTAAACAAGTAGATGGAATAGAGTGGAAAGGGAAAAAGATAGTGACATTTCTGTTTGGGGATTATGACTTCTTATGTAAAGTATATGGATTGTCTGGAGCTCAAGGCACATTTCCTTGTTTGTGGTGCTTGCAAGAAAAACCAGACATACAGAAACCTCAAACAGTTATTCATGAACGAACACTTGCTATGCTGTACACAGATAATCGTAGATTTAGAAAATATGGACTTGAGAGAAAGGAGTACGCAAAGTTTTATCACAATAGTATACATTCCCCATTGTTAGATATTGATAGAGTCTGTCCACCATACTTACACATTCTTCTTGGTATAGTTCACAAACACTATACACTGTATTCGTTGCCACAAGAGAAGGAACTAAACAAAGTCAAGAGGTTCTAAAAACACTTAATATGAAGAAAGAATTACTAAGAGAAATCAAGATTAGACAAATAAAATATTTTGGATCATTAAAGAAATGACACCTTATTGAAGACCTTACTTGAAGGTAAAGTCAAAGGGAAACGAGCACGAGGTAGACAGAGATACGCGATACGTGTGGGAGAATAACATCACAAGATGGACAGGGTACAGTCTAGCAGAGTGCATCACCAAAACAAGAGGCAGGGGATGTTGAGATCTGTTGCAGCCAACCTTTGTTGCAGAAATGGTACTAGATGATGTCTACCTGCCAAGTTTCTGGCTTGCCTCCCCTGATTTCACCAGGGGACAATTGAAGGGTTTCTCTTATTTCCCTTGAATTTTCTAATTGCAATTGAATTGACAGTGGGCGTGAACAGTGAACACGCCCACCTCTGGTTTATTGATATCTCCTTAAAATCTAAAAGTCCATCCAGTTCCAGGTGTGTAGTACACGAACTTAAAGTGAAAAGACGTTTCGGTTTAGGAGAAAGACACGATCAAGGGGAAACATTAATTCAATTCTGTTTAGAAACCAACGTAGTCATTACAAACACACTGTTCACACAACGCCCTAGGAAATTGTATAACTGAAGGTCCACAGATGCTGAAACGAAAAATCAAATAGACTACATAATTATTCAGCAAAGATGGAAATCCAGCATCTCAGCATGTAACACATACCCAGGGGCAGACTACAGACCATGAACTTATAGTAGCTAAATTCAAACAAAAACTTTAACATGTCAGAGGAGCTATGGTAAACTTCGACTGCTCAAAAATTCCAACAGATAACAACAAAGAAATTAGAAACAGATTCGAAGCCTTATTAGAGGAACAAGAGAGAATACCAGTGGAAATAAAAAGACAAGAAAAGATAAACAATTTATAAAAAAATTCTTCTATAAAAAAATTAGAGAACAAGAAGGAAAAATGTAAGACGTTTCTCACCGCAATAACTTGATCAGGACCGACAAAATATATAATAACAGACATTTGCTATATAAGTACAAACAATAAGATTTGATATAATTAGAATATTTATTATTTCAAAAATGTCTGTAGCCACATTTGATCCAGAATCATGGGAAATAACCGTTACAAGTTTGGTGATTGATTGTATTTTATATTTGATTAAACAACACTGATTTTTTTTATATTATAGTCCGTTCAGAATCGTTTGCCGAGATGTTAAATTATTTTTATCAAAAACGTATTGTTCATTTGGATTGATCATTTGAAGTTAGGTTTAGAATAATAATGTCGCTATAGAAATATTTTTTTATCAAAGAAATGTGATCCAGTATCAAAGATACCTTATTTAACCTATATTAAAAAAAAGTTAATCTAAAGTATAAACAACCGCTGGATTATGTAGATGCTTACATCTCACATCTGATTATTAAATATAAAGGCATGACCCTCACGGTAGAATGTGCACCGTTCTAAAAGTAGTTGTTTCCACTGTACATTTGTATAAAGCAATGTTACATATGGAAATTCCCGTTTAGCACCAAATATTATTTTTCCTGAACTTAGAATTATGTGAAATCAAAAACGGCTATTGACTCGATTTCAAGTCACAAGTCAGAGGCACGTCTCAATATTTACAGAATGTAGGCGGCACTAAGCATATTACCTTCTGCAAGTCTATGTGAGAATGAATCTGAAAGCGAAATATTTTACTGAGCATAACATTGCTATAAAGATTTATCAATACTTCTGCAGAGAGCGTAAAAAGGGACATCTTTATTGTTCTTTATCAAATCCTGAGAAGAGAACAATGCATATTTTAGGTTTGTGTAAACGTTCATTTGATCGAATAGTGGAAGCAAGCGGATATTTATTGCCAACAAATTCACGAAAGCAAGGAAGGAAAGAAAAGATAGACAGTTTCGATAAGGACCTAGTAAAAAGAGAAATATGTAGAATGTTTGATAAAAACGAAGAAGTGACACTTAGAAAGTTGAAGATTTGGCTGAAAACTAATAACGACATTGAAATATCAAAAACTTTATTATGGAAAACTGTAAGAAATGCAGGCTTCACCTTTAGAAAGTATGCTGGTGGAAAAAACATTATTTGTGAAAAGCCACATCTGGTAGCTCTTAGAAGCAAGTATTTACGTGAAGGGAATGCGCGAGAATGGTTATGATATTGTGTATTTAGATGAAACTTGGATCAACGCTCATCATACAAATGAAAAGGAATGGCAGTTAGCAGATGGAAGTACAAAAGATGCAATCAAAACGTGGCTCATAAAAGAACACATACCATTTACCGATAGGTACTTGAAACCTGAATTGCTTAACCTTGTAAAACAGACACAACGAACAAAGATATTTAAAATAGACAAGTTAATTGAAGAACATGGTCATAGATGTTTGAGACTACCTCCATATCATGCACACTTAAATCCTATAGAGCTAATTTGGGCAAAAGTTAAAGGACACGTAGCATCTACAAATACAACTTTCAAATTATGTGATATTGAGACTTACAAATCAGGCTCTATCAAATATACATAAAGACTACTGGGTGAAATGTGAGGATCATGTGTTACGCCAAGAAGAGGAATATTGGAAAAAGGAAGGTTTGTTGTTTGTTCAGCCGAAAACAGTAATCGACCTATTTGACTCGTCTGATTATGAATGATCATTACTCTGATTAAGTCTACACTAAAAAAAGTTTGATTTGCAAAATTTACAAGTTGATTTGTAAAACATTTCATTGCTCAATACCACCCAAGCAATTCAAAAAAATGTTATAAGCAAACCATCAACCATTACTTATAAAAATTAGCCCGCTTGATTCAATACAGAAGTTCAGATATCTTGGATCAACTATTACAGACAAAATTTCCTTACATGAAGAAATATATGTACTTATTTCAAAGGCAGCGACAACATTTGTGAAACTCACACCAAGAGCATGGAACAATATCAAATTGACTCTACGAACAAAAGATATATTTTAAATTTTTTTTACACCTGCCACCATGTAAAATTTTGTGGACACGCCTATGGGTCATCATTGCACTAGATTACTGTAAAATATTTTGTTTATGGTCAAAATAATATTTACATGGGCAAACATCAAAAGAATTCGCCGCTTTCAAATAACCGTTACAGCTAGACATCAAGTAACACATATGTTTTCGCGACATGGACATTTTAACAACGTATGCCAAAATTCATGTGAAATCATCAAGAACTTTTTGAATTATAAATCATAACATCTCGGCAAACGATTCAGAACGGACTATAATATGTTGCACAGTGTAAGTATGCTGTACTGGTCAATGAATCATAGCTAACCCTAACCCTGAACAAGAAGGAAAGAGGTCTATACAGGTTTTGGGAGTTGCTTGGTTGTTGCATCTCATAAGTCCCGGTGATCCAAAGGCACTCTAGGACTACATCCTGCTAGTCAGCAGGAGTTTGAGAATGAACGAAGAGGATGAAGACTTCCAGAAATGAAGTCTGTCATCAAAAGCTTCATGGACAGGAATTGGAGCTCAATTCACTCATGC
The DNA here is from genome assembly GCA_034231615.1 of Meghimatium bilineatum. Taxonomy (NCBI): domain Eukaryota; kingdom Metazoa; phylum Mollusca; class Gastropoda; order Stylommatophora; family Philomycidae; genus Meghimatium; species Meghimatium bilineatum. Next base: position 58,148,699 of record CM067299.1, read on the forward strand.
AGCAAAAATGAATATGTGCAGAATTGAGCCTGGCGACACTCCATGTGGACAACCTACAGTAAACTAACATATTTTACAAAACTGTTCACTGCATACACCACACCACAAGAAAACTGGCCATCCATAACCTCTCAGGTGGACAAGTTCTATTACCTTGTTTGGGGTCAGTACAATTCTTTGAAGAAACACCCATCATATGACTGACAGGAGAGAAGGAGGGCAAAAAGAAGTCATCTTACTGAGAAGACACACTATTGCCCGCAAGCCAATACAAGTTAACAGGTATCTGATTGGAATATATGATTAATATCATTGTTTTTCATGGAACCCCTCTGGTTTGGAAGAAGTGCTTTTTCTCCCACTTTCTTATATCATTTTAAATGTATTAGCACATTAAAAGTATTTAAAATTCTGTTTCGTCAGAGAACTGACCATATGGGGTTCATACCATGGACTACACAAATAAATCAATAATTAGTTGTTCAGTCACAAACCACAGGTGATCAGCATATTCAACATTGATAGTTTCATTAGTTTGTTGAACACTACTCTATCCTCAATTTTTCCTATTACTCTGTCTTGCACAATTCCAATTTTCATAAATTTTGGACCAACGGTCTCATCACTTGTACCCTCATCCAAATACTGTTTATAAATGGAATGAAGCATGTCTCTTCTGTGCAAAATTATAAAACAGGCCATGGGCACCCACCTAGAACAGAAATCCATACACCTAACATGTTTTAGCAACAGTAAAGTGCCTTTTCATATCATTGAGCTGTGTAGGAAATATAGCTTTAGGCATATGTTTTCTTGTGTCTGTGGAATGCTAGTTTAGCGTCCACTTGTATTTTCCCTGATTTACTCTGGTAACCATTTCGTTGAGGCTGGAAAGTTCAACCTGGGAGCCATTTGTGGTATAAAAACATCTTAACTGGAAACAGTACACTGAATAGGCTAGGAAACCAGTGAACTACAACACCACTGGAAATGAAAATACAAGTGTGCTTTAAACAGCTGGTTAGCAAACTGTTAACCTGTCTTGCTATGCAGTATTTTGCCTACCTCAGACATGTAATCATTGAATTGAGTACCAGATGGTAAGACAGAATTAAAGAAACTCTTAGCTGAACAACTATCAATGAGAGTTCTGTGTCCGTTCTAAAACTCCTACAGATTAGCAAAATGTTCTCTGGAGATGAATGCTTGTGTCGTGGTTTACATCTTAGCCGTGATATGTGCACCTTGGCATATACACATGTCCTTACAAGAGCACCAGGTTGAGAACGTGGTATAGTTTTATTGCAATATTGGACATTACTGTCCAACACATCTGACTTCTACATGACTTCTGGGTCACTTTCAAACTATATAGAATGAAAAGGCTAACTCTGCCCCAAAGTCTTCTCAGTCGCCTCTTATGACATGCACAGAAGGTAAACGTTGCTATTCTCGACTACCCTTTCAGGCCCCAGAACAGTAGCAACAACAGGGGTTAACTATAGGTCTAAACAATGTATAAAGATTACACACAGCAGCATCACATCACTCCAACTGGAAAGTAATAGTTTCTACTCTATGCATTGTATTCGGCATTGAAAGAACACAGCTTAAGTAACTCCATTTCACTGACATGATTTGGGGTAAACCTTCTGTATGCTCTCATTCAAACCAACAATATTTCTGCTTATGTTATTTAATATTCAAAAACCTTAAATACAGTGGAATCCCTATATAGCACATTCTGTTATAACAAATTTCCCTATATAACTTTTTTCATAATCCCCAATTATATTTATGTTATATTGTTTGTACTGTATAAAGCTAATTTCTGTTATTACGTACATATTTTGTTGGTCCAGACCAATTTGTTATGAGATTCCACTATATTTGTTCACAATTGGGTTGCCTTTTTTCTACACCTGAGTATCTGCAAATCCATTTATGTAATTTAAAGTTCAACTTTTTTAAAAAATAATTAGCATTCACATCAACTTGTTGACATTGAAATGGTTATATAAGCCAACAAAAATAATATCAGTGGTAAAGAATTAAAAACAACAGTGCCAGCTGCGGGTTATGTTCACATAAGCACAATTCTTGTGCAGTGGTGGGAAAAATATGGAACAAAAGCCAAATTTGTCTCCCACGTGTACATCCAGTGATTTTACTGACATGCAATACTGATTAAAAATATCTATATGCACTAGTGATTGAGCTTGCATACGACACTAGTCAACTTGTGCTAACTACTATATGGATTTTATAGGACAAAACAAAGTTTGATGGCATCTCCCACCACATGAAATAAGCTCAATGAAATGTGGCCTAACAACCCAAAATGATTGTTCACCTCTGACCTAGATTTATTTTTTAAACTATGATCACAGAACGCTATAACGATATATTTAATCTTAAATGATCCAGAAACTAGTTGAAAGACTTGTAAGTTCTGTTATTTTCATTTAGACTTGAAGCATGTTCCTAATAATATAGAGCTCTGATTTGTAGAAATAAGCTGCATATCGTAATCAAATAAAAGTTAACATTGAACTACAAGTCAGTCAACCAGTTGCTGAAGGACAGACTGAATAGGCAATTGGTATTTCTATGGAATTGTCCAGTGTGCAATGATGTTGATCTGACGATGACTAACAGAATGGTGCTCTGTACATATTGTATGTTCTGCTTCAACTCCATGGCTTGGACTGCAATTCTGGAAAGGAAGATATTAAAATATTTTAATAGATTAGATTAAGTGTGATATCAATATTTTTACTATAATGTATCAATATTTTGTCTCTTGCATCTAAATCTGCCTTTCTTGTTTGCTATTTGATGTTTACAGTCAGACAGGTCTCTACCAGAGTCTAAGAGTTTTTCTTTGGTTCCATATATCTTTGCTTGCATGGCTGATCCACTGAGTAAATGTCTCTCTTAACTGTTAAATTGGCATTCATAAAAATCAAGATCTGTTCATCTGTTCTGCAAGTGCATATTTGTGTAGCAGGTTGTCATTATCTTGTAAAACAAAAATTAGTAGCATATAATATTCAGGATGTAGCTGTGATCCAGCATTTTTGACTGTGATTTTCAATGCAGTACTTGCATTTAGTAGTTTGCCATTGCTGTATGAATGTTCTCAAAGAACTATTACCTGCTCACAGATGTTTTCTTATACCACATTACCAGAGCCAAGCAAGCAGTGATATATTGTGCATGCATTTATTCAGTCTGTTGTGTCTTGATCTCAGGGGAAGTATGATGACTTGTCCTTGTGAATTTAGATAGTGGTACGAGGGGGAGTCAATAAGTAAGTCACAAATTGATGTTGGATGGCAGGAAAATGCAGTAGGTGGTTTCTAAAGCTGTTTATAGTTGATATCATCATAGAACTTTATGTTTATGTTCGCTAGATGGCGCTAGCTGTACCTTGCGCATGCGCAGCACAAAAAACAAAATGGCTACTGTACTTACAGAGTGTACAATCAATGAACAACGTGCTGTTGTGCGTTTTTTATGGGCAAAAGGACTGCCTGCAAAAGACATTCATAAAGAAATGCTTTCTGTTTGTGCTGACAATTGTTTGTCCCGTAAAGCGGTGCACAGCTGGGTAAAAAATTTTTCTCAAGGACGCTCTAAAATTGTTGACGAAATCCGATCTGGTCGTGCTGTTGAAATTGCAACAGACGCATCTGTGCAGCGGGTTGAGATGATTCGAGGTGACAGACGAGTAACGATAGACGCTGTAGCAGCTGCAATAGGGTGCTCACATGGTTCAGCATACAGCATCATGCATGACCGATTGAAATTTAAGAAAGTGTGTTCAAGGTGGGTGCCCAGACAATTGACGGACGAACACAAAATGAACCGATTAGGCTTGTCATTGGAGCATCTCTGTCAATACGCAAATGAAGGAGAAGACATGATGAACAGGATTATTACTGGGGACGAATCATGGGTGCATCACTACCAGCCTGAATCAAAGCGTGCTTCAATGCAATGGAAACATCCTTCTTCGCCTTGTGTCCAAAAATTCAAGGTTACACCATCAGCAGGGAAGGTTATGCTGACAGTGTTCTGGGATTGTCAAGGAGTGCTTTTAACCAATTTCAAAAAGAAAGGTGACAATGTGAATTCTGAATCATACTGTGAAGTTCTATCAGTGCTTCGGGATGCAATTCGAAGAAAACGTCCAGGGCTGCTGACTAGAGGAGTGCTACTCCTTCATGACAATGCTAGACCACATACGGCTCGATTAACTCAGGAGAAAATAAAAAATCTTGGTTGGAAAATTCTGGAACATCCTCCTTACAGTCCCGATTTAGCCCCTAGTGATTTTCACCTTTTTGGTCCACTAAAAACCCACCTTGGCGGGAAGCATTTCGCGACTGACGCAGAAGTTGAATGTGAAGTGAAAATGTGGCTTAAAAAGCAGAGCACGCAGTTCTACGCAGCAGGTTTGGGAGGACTCATAAAACGATGGGATAAATGCATCAATGTTGGTGGAAATTATGTTGAGAAGTAAAGGGATAATGTATGTGTAAAAATAAACAGTTTTCAGGTTTTTATAGTCTTCAGTTTTTTTCTAAAGAGCCATTTGTGACTTACTTATTGACTCCCCCTCGTATGTATCTTTTGTCATGTTATTTTCACTTTTACAGTTTTGTTCTCTTTCTGGATATGAGACTTCATTGTCTTCCTGCATATAATGTATTCCCCTCCTTTTATTGCCATCACATCCGCATGTTATTTCCAAGCACACCCCAGTCATGGTACCGAAAAAAGTATCCTTTTTTTGTGCTAGCTGTGATGATGTTTGATGAGGTAGTTTACCACCATTGATAGCCTGCAGAACAGATAGTGCATCTATAAAGATGATCACTTGCTAACAGTCAGAGATAGTCAATTATCACTGAGAGCAGCATGTTCTATTGCTTGAATCTCAGCACTGTAGTTGTAGCAGTACTTTCCTGTACTGAGACTTTTGGGGTGTTATAAAGATGTCAGCACTTCCATTCCTGATTACATTGTAGCTGGTCCATCTGTATATGCGTTTACTGGTATCCACAATTTCTCAGAATATTTTTTTGATGATTGTTCTCACTGTGATGGTTTGCTTCTGTGGATAATTTATTTATTTGTCAAATTGCTGATTGCTCACCATACAAACAATTTATGTATGTCTTAGTCATCTTGTAATGGTGTTTGTGGCTTTCTTATTGACTTTTTTCATGTTTTTTCCTGATAGTAGGTAATTGGTACATCTGGTTAGTCTTCGACAGCACCTTCCTTAGCGAGAGGGCTATCACTGCATGGTTATCTTATACTGGTAAGATAGTTCATTGAGTAGTTTTTGTAAGTCTGTTAGTCTTCCAGACTGGAGAGCACGGCTATGGGCCAGGGTTGGAGTTCAGCAGTTTTATAGCTGCATGAAGGGTTATGGGTTTGATGATAATGGCTGTCATTTATCTGCTGAACTGGTTGCAAATTCATTCCAGCCACCATGAAATGAATACTAGAGTTCACACTCTAAGAAAGTCATGGAATGACAACATTGATACAGAATATGTAGTGCTGCTGCGTTCACTTCAACTATGCAGCACAATTTTCATATCTTAACTGAAAAGCATAATGCATTGTGCTGCTAATTTACAGCAGAGCTGCAATATTTGTGACTTTTAATTTCAGCATGATTAGCATGTGCTGAAAGGTGACATTAGTCAGAGGGTGTGTGGTCAAGCATGTGTAGACAGCTGACCATATATAGGTAAAACAATGTGCTAGAACATTGATTCCTATCTTAATTGATCTGTAAACTAGTTACTATACTTCCATAATTGATTCTATGTGATTTGTCTTCTACATCTACATTCCAAATAGTAGATGAAGGTAGATGTGAATAGAAATGGTTAACAGTATAGAGGAATCACATGATCTATAATTAAGTTTCCTATTGTATACTATCCCTTCAAGAGAGCAATAATTTGTTTACATAGGGTATAAAGAGCCTGTAAACTGCACCTTTGATCAATAATCCTTAGGAACCACTTGATCAATCTACAATAGTTAACTAGGTTTTGCAGCCGAATTATGATCCTGCAACCTTGTTAAACCCTGCAAAAGGACTTATTACTGTCCATAATTGAAGAAATTTAACAAAAGCAATCTTAAGAATAAAGCCAGTTCACCGTTAGCTTACCAACAATTCTTCAGCAAAAGATAAAATCTAGGTTCACTGGAATGTCTTTGTACTCATCATGTATACTTTCTGAAGATGGCATCCATCAAACTTGGCTACCTTCATTATCAGTTATGTAACTGCAAGAAATAAATTTCCACAATTAACAATTCTTACAGAAGTCATGGCACTAGCTGTGCCTTTAAATAATCAATACAAATAAATGACCAAACAACAAAATCATTAGAAACATACAAATTATGGGATGCAGAATCTGCAACCTGTATTACTCAATGTAACCAGGAAGAAACATCACACCAAAGAATGACTTGAAAGCTAGATAATGAAACCAGTTAAATCTAACAAAAATTGTAGACATAGAATTAACGAATCATCAAAAGCAAGAGATTGTGGTGGTCAAAGATCACCAATATCACACAATATATCAATATGAAATGTAAACACTAGGATACAACAAAAGAAGACACATAGATAGACACACATGTAGACATCATTAGACACAAATGGAATCTAGCATGGATAACAGAACAGACACAGGGATGTAAAGTGTCAGTCTGAACATTTTTAGTGTTATTCTTTTGTGTTGTTGCAGTGGGAAATTGGAAAATATCTTCTGTGTTTTCTGTAGATTAGATGCTGTCAATTTGGAAAGGGGGGGGGGGGAGAAAGAAGAAAAGAAAGAGAGAGGGAATGGACCCCAAAAGTTGATAACATAACGTTTGGTTCAATACCAGTTAACGGATCTCCTTTTTTTTGTGGAAAGTGGTGAGGTGGTACAGAGTGCATCTGCATCCCCGCCATAAGAAATTGTGCACCTGGACTGGTCAGAAAGCCATGGCAAATTACTAAATGTATTTATATTGTCTAGATAATTACTACAGCCAAAAACTCCTGGCTTGGTGGTTATGTCCTGAATAGGATATGCAACCAATTTTTTAAACAAAATTTCCATAGGCTATAAGTATCCATTAGTGGTTGGAGGTCGAGATATTTAATTTAGTTAGGAGGGTTGCATGGGTAGGGATCTCATTAGGCGCTGCTCACATAGGACCTCCCAGTAGGTGGTGCACAAATCTTCGCATCTGGCAGCGGTCTTTTGTGATAAACTTACTACATCTGTAACAAACTTTTTTTTATTAGTCTTTCTGTATCTAGGACTCAGCCTGCAGTTAGTGGCGCCACAAAATTTCAAATCAGCGCAAATTTGTAAAAATTTGGATGCTATGCCAGGAATGTACCAAACTTCTTTTATATACCAATTAAATAGTTTGTATTTGAAACATTTTTTTAAATAAGAAAAATATAGTGTTGCATACCCTTTTGTATTTGGCGTCAAAAATTGTTGTTATAATTAAGCAGGGGTGGTGTCCCAGAATTCTTGAGTGGTTTTTTTTTACAGGATTGAGTGGATGGGAGTGGGAACCGAATGTAATTTATGAATAACCCACTAAAGGCACAATGTTGGTGATGCTAATTTCAAACCTTCTGTGCGTGTGTTGTTTGAGTCTGATGTGTCCTGTAACAATCCAATCCAAAATTATTGCTCCTTTCTTTCAAGCTAGTGGATGGCATCATCTTTTTTGACTACATGTGTGAGTTAAGTTTCATTTCATGTTTATTAAAACTTTTGATGATGAACTCTCAAAGATATCAGCCATATAAGCAAGGGGTGTGATCCATTCATTATCAATGAAGGCAACAAATTACATTCTCATTTGTTGAACTTAAAATTTGGGTGGGGTGAGTTTTACAATTGAGAACATCTGGTGTAGCACATACAAGCAACAAGTGCCTCTAATGAGGAACTGAGAAAAAGTTTGTGCTTACTTATTCAGAAATAATGTCCCACAGAAAGTATGCAGTAACTAGGAATACAATAATGTAGCTTGTTTCTTGACATGTAGCAGACACAACAACTTGTAGATATGCTGGATACTGTGTTAGATGAGGTAAATCAACCTGAAAGAAACATATGTAAAAATATGTTTTGAAAGGTACAAAATATCATAGAATTGCTGTATGCTGTAGTTACACATATATTCACATTGAAACAGCTAAAAGATAAATGACCGAACTATAGTGAATACATACATCTATGTGACTGATTAAGCTATATAAAATTATAGATATAGGTTATTTATATTATGAAGAGGAATAGCTAAATGCATGGACAACTCTATCCTCATCTAGGAGAGGCTACCAGCCTTCTTGATCGCAAATGTCAAACATATCTAGATTACTATTAACCAGTCGAACACTACCTGATATCCTGCCCAGCTCTACCAGATATAAAACACCATTCTCCATAATGAAAAACCTATGCATTGAGTAAATTCTAGTGGAAAGTGAGGCTTTAAAAAGTCATACACAGCATATACAAAAATCTGAAGTGCCTCTATTTCATTGTTTTTCAGGTACAAAACATACAAAATATGGGAATTCATCTAATATTTTTGTTACAATCTCACTTCTTTCACCTGCTAAATGTTGCAATAATCTTCAAAAAGGTAAGTTTAGAGCAACTTGTCATTGATAAAATGGCTTGATTTGTGAATAGTGTTCATTAACCATTTATTAATGTAGTGCCATTGTTGTTATAAATTAATTAAATCAAGATTTTGTATGACCAATTGGTACATTTTTTTAGGGGTGGGGATAAAAAGTCACATTGCTAGGAAACTGACTTCTTGCCCCATGAAACTTTTTTTTTTTAGCTAACACATGTGACAATTTGTATATTATTTGACACATTTTATCAGTAAATATCAATCACAAATTTATAATATTGTATGTGTTAATATCAGTGATTGTTATGGTCAGACTGCTAACTCTTAAGGTGCAACATGCAGTTGCTCTTGGTTATCCCCATTTTTTTTACTAGAAGTCACATTACATGGCTTTAAATACTAATTTTTCATAATGCGACTAACATAAACATGGTGTGAAAGGTACACATTCTTTTATAACAAATTTCCCACTTCAACAACTTTTCAAAATTCCCAATTATATTCATTCCATATTGTTTGTACTGTATATAGCGAATTTCAGTTATTACGCACATATTTTGAGGGTCCAGACCAAATTGTTTTAAATAGGATTCCACACTGTAGTAGGTACACATGAAAACATAAAAATTAAGACTTTAAGCCCCATCTTTCTCTATAGCGAGACTAAAGAAATGAACTAAACAAATCATAAAATTAGTAACGGCAGTATGTGTTTTATGAGGTCAAAATAAAACAAGTGTAGAACAGAAAGCATTTGTGTTTCAAAAGTGCCAAAAATGGCCCAATGATTTAAAGTCAGTCGCAACAATCTCAACTATTTTTTCATGATCATATTTAATGGATATCATTTTCATACTTGGTTACACTCTGATAAAACAAAGGTGGACGTGTGTCCACTTTGCTGGATTGAAAGATTAAAGTGTTGAACTAGTGTGTAAACTATCACAACAATACTCAAATCACTGAGGAATCATAGTAGCTGAAGTGATATTAGTCAACAAGAGTTAACACTTGTATCATCCTTTGCTCACCGATGTGACAATGCTGCATCACTCTCATGATACCCCATGGAGGACAGCATCTTGAAGTGATGATGGGGCTTAGTTCAGCCATCAGGGGCTGGAATCTGGTTGTGCAGTCCCTCAATCCCACCCAAGTAAGCAGGGTGCTGAAGACAGAGATAACCAGCCAAAAGGCACACAATCAGGATGCCACATATACAATGGGAACATATATTAAATAATAGTTATGGTGCCTGCCCTGTGACGGACGTTCAGGCAGGGGCAGTGCCAGACCCTATACCTCGAAAGGGCCCATTTCCAATGAATGGAGTTCCTTCTCAATTGTCCCTAGTAGCCAGGAGGCAAGGAAATAGAACTACTGGTCAAACAAACCAACGAGCCATTAAAATAATGCACTGGAATGCTGAGTGTGTTAACAGCAAAAGACATGGATACAGTAAAAACTTTGAGCTTGAAAATATTGGTGAAGAACAAGTTAATGTATGCTGTATTCAAGAAAAACACAGCAGCGATATAGCTTTTAAAATCAGAGGTTACCAGTGCTACCGATCAGATCGAAAGGACAGCGAAAGGGTGAAATTCTGACACTTGTTAAAAACAATATCAGTGCATGTCAGCTGGAAGTGTATATGGAGGGGGCAGAATACCAGATGCTCCACATAAAGACTACAGAATTCCATCTCCTGCCCAAATGATAGACCATTGGCACTAGACAAAATCTCAGAAAAACAGACTTATGGTGTGTGGTGACTTCAACAGCCTCTCTCAGAGATGGGGATATGATCACGTGGACAAGAGGAGGATGATTTTTAGAGCTGGCAGGATGAAATAAGCTCATATTAGCCAGTCAGCAGACCCACCAACCTTCTACTCGAGAGCATGGCACATCATTCACCAGGCCTTGAATGGAACATCACATGAGTTGTTTGAAAGCAGCTTGGAGGTAGTGACTACAAGGCAGTATTTGTAGAAATTCAGAAAAAAAAACCAGAATCACTGAACCTCGAAAGAGACACTAGGAAATTATGGAAACTGGTAAAACAACTAAATGATGATAGTACAGGGAGAAAGACAAGGATCACACTTTATAAAGATTTTGTGCAGATAACAACATTAAAGTTAGCCCAGAAAACCAACACGAGGTTTGAGAAAGCCAGCAAAACATTGGACAAATGAACCTATACCTGAAGTCATGGAGACACCAATTACAATGAAAAAACTGGAGCGTGCAATATCCAAATTGAAAATGAAAAAGTTCCCAAGAGCTGATGGAATGTCCAATGAATTGATTAAAAATCTGGGAACTGCAGATCTTCAATACATGCTGAACAGGTAATGCTCCACGGGCATGGAGGAAAGCAATAATGATACCACTCCTGAAATTTAAAAAAATGGAAACAGCCTCCAACTACAGGCCAATCAGCCTCACAAGCTGTCTATGCAAAACAATGGAACACATTATCAATCTTAGATACACTGGTACCTTTAAAGTGAAAATCTGGTATCGGAGCAAGAAGGCTTTAGGTAGTGCTACTCTACTGAAGATCAGGCAACCTACCTCTACCAAGAGATTGAGGATGTCATCCAAGATAAGAAACTGGTACTAACAGCATGGATAGACCTGAGGAAAGAATTTGATAAGGTTTTGAAAGAAGGACTCCTAAAGAAATTGCTAAATTGTAGGGTTAACTCAAGAATGTACAAATGGGTAAAAGCATACCTGCATAATAGAAGATCCAGGGTACATTTGGATAGTTGCAAGAGCAAGAAAGTTCTACTGTATTGTGGAGTTCCCCAGGGAGGATTCCTGTCACCCACACTTTTCTTGGTTTACATCAATGACCTAGCTGCCGAACTACCACATGGGATCAAGTGGCAATGTATGCTGATGACCTCGTGCACAGAAGAACATGCTACAGTGGCCACTAAACAAATACAAAGAGCTATTGATGCATTAACCCTATGGGCAAATAGATGGTGCGTCAGCATTAACACAGATATAAGTCAAATAATACTCTTTACCCTCTCACCAAAACAAAAAAGGTATTATCAAGATACATGGAGATAAGAAAACCATAAACACCAACACAAGATGACATTATGAACAGATCAGAACTAGCTGTAATTCTATGCTTCAGAACGGGACACAACTGACTCAGTAGTCACATTTACACAAATTTCAAGATTGGCATGTGTACATACAGCACAGAGTGCCAAACATATATTTCAAGAGTGTTCAAGTATGAATCGCTGAGGCACAAATTGGCCAGAGGAATCAACACTGGATTCAAAGATATATGGGGCACAGTGTGAATTGCAAAAGACTCAGTTTTATTCAGGAGACAATTACAGATATAGACGTTTCAAGTAAAAAAAAAAAAAAATAAGAAAAATTATTATGATAGAACCCCCAAGTGAGTATGAATATCTTTGTTCCTATGCCAGGCGCTGAGTTTTACTTTCAGCTCCAGATTTCCTTTTTTTTTTAATAATGGCATTTATTTTTTTTGACAGGGAAGTTTTCTAGAGGATTAGTGAGTACGAGATGGTTGAGCTATTCAATGTAGTTGTAGGAAGACTTTACCATGAATATCTTGCAATCTCAGAGAATACTGTAGATAAAAATGCTCATTTTCCCAAATAGTCCAAGCATAGATATTCAGCAGGCTTCATCACATCGGACATGAGAGGTGGGGGTAATCAATAACCTCACTTAAAAATTAACATCCTTAGTTGCCTCCTACATCATGCATGGCAGTATTACATTTTTTTCCTATCCTAATTACAACTCTCCGTGTATTTCTATGTACCAGCATTCCAAATACCAGTTCTGTCCTTGTAGATCCAGTGTAACTAAACTATACCCTCTCTAATCTTCTCTTCCATTGTATATGGTTATATTATATCGTCCACGTGTCTCTGTATCTACATCCCTATAGACTTTTTTATAAGCTAAGCCAACATCACAGCAACCATGTTCCTTTCAGCAGATAATGAAGAATAATGCATACAGATTCAAGTAACTCGGTTGTACACTCTCCTCAATCTTCCCCTTCAGCTCCCTCAACATACAATCCCTAATTATAATAAGAAATAACCGACTTGTTCTCTTAGATGACAGCATGTCAGAAATTAAACACTGTCAAAACTTATTCAAACAACTTTCAATAATCAACCCCGTCCAAAATAAGAAATGATAGTAACACTATCAACTTTTCAAACACACAACATTAAGTAACAATAGTTTCATACTTACTCTTCATACTTGCAAACCTTCATAACAGTTCAGCAATGACTCACTTGTAACATCACACCATCACAACAGTTAGGCAGTCTCTCACTGGTGACATCACACGGCCAAACCTTCACAACAGTCTGGCAATGGCTTGTAAATATCACACAGCAAACAATAGGTTCAGAAACGACTTGTAATATCACACCAGCAAACCCCTTCACTTCAGTTGATTAACGGCTTTCAAATCACACCTGCTAACCTTCATAACAGTCAAGCAATGGTTTGCAAATTCACACTGACAAACCATCACAACAGTCCAGCAATGGTTTGGAAATTCACACTCGCAAACCATCACAACAGATTAGCAAGCGCTTGTAATATTAGACTAGCAAACCATCACACGTTTATAAATGGCTCTTGTAATATATCACCAGTACTAATTCACTTGATCTGCTTTTTGAAAGTAACTCAATATATAATTATTACTTCCCAGGTGTAATCAGATAGCTTCACTTCTATTTTTTAATGTCATAATTGTCAAAAGCTTTCTTGAAATATTCACTCATTCTCAAAGGACTCAAGAAAATAATGAGAAGTTAGGTTGTCACAAGTAACCAAGACTATGGTAGTTTTATGGTAACTATTACCAGGGTAGGTATTTGTGCATCTTCCAGACATCATTGTTGTGCTATAAGAAATATCTACAATCCATGGTGATGATAGATATAACTCACAAGAACAATATGAGCCAGTCTTCCACAGTATGTACAAGAAATCACAGGCCAACTTGTACCATTGTGTGTCTTCTTATACATCCAGTCCTTGAAATAACTTAGTTTCTCATTTGTCTTTATACAATTCCCAATCTTTCCCCTCCGTGCAACATGATTCCCCATTAATGTCTATCATTCATATTGCCTTTGCATACACCTTTGTACCGAAATAGAGGTAGACCCTGAGATAATTTCCCAGGCTGTAACTCTAAAGCAGATCTTTCAGTATTCTGCCATCCTCCCTACTTCTTCTTTCGTTCACGTGAAACATGTCTATATCTGTAATTCTGTCTCCTTAATAAAACTCACTGTCTTTTGTAGTTCATACAGTGTCCCATAGAGTTTTGATTCCAGTGTTGTTTCCTCTGGCCAATATGTCTGCCTCAGCGTTTCATGCTCAGAACACTCTTGAAGTATATGTTTGGCACTCTGTGCTGCCTGTCCACATGTACACATGTGACTGCGGAGTCGGTTGTGTCCTGTTCTGAGGCGTAGAATTATAACTTGTTCTGATCTGTTCATGTGATAGTCATCTTGTGTTGGCGTTTGTGGCTTTCTTATTGACTTGATCATGTTTTTTCTGATGGTAGGTGATTGGTATATCTGGTTGGAATTTCAGATCAAACAGTTGATCATGAACTGGCTGAATGATACTGGTATTTGGACTAGAAGACCATACAGAAGTTCTAAACGGCATTGCCAGAATCGACTGCTGTGGGGAACCAGCATCGTCAATGGACAGTTGAGAATGACTGGAGATGGGTTCGGTTTGATGATGAATCTTTTTGTGTGTTCCAGCGACACGATAGATGGAGAACAGTTTAACAACAGAGTTCATAGAGCACTATGTCCAGAACATCGTTGATGAGGCTCCTTCATATGGTGATGGTGCACTGATGATGCAGAAGGATATATTGCTGAAATTGTTTTCCCTCATGTCCTTCCCATTTTCCATTTGGAAAAATCAGATTTTCCAGCAGGATAGCGCTCAAACTTATGTGGCACCTGACAACAACGTCCACACCATTCCAAAATAAACATTATTAGACCATTCCAAAATAAACATTATTTCACTGTTAAAACCTGAATGTTTCTTGAAATTTTGTATATTAATACTACAATAATGTTGCGTTATTTTTTTTGTAACAGTTAATAAGACCTGATGTCTTTGTTTGTCAGAGCTTGTTTCCAATTTCAACATCAAAGACATCAGGTCTTACGATCACAATACTGATCAATGAAGAAATACAAACATGACTCCAACAGAACTAAGCAAAATTCTCAAGATAAATAGACATTACTTATAGGGCCTAAACAATAAGAAACACATACTACTCAGGTGTTCCTTCAGTGAAATTACCACACTATAATAGAGAGAAGGGAAAACACAGGACAAGGAAGAGAACAAATCCAAGAATAGACACTAATGGAAAATCCCTATTGGTGGCCTATATATAGCCAAGGAAACACCCTAGCAAGCCCTGGGGCACAAATGATTTACTAATTGATTGTATGTGCTTGTGAATGTATAAAAAAGCATCAACAAAAATCCTGACAACACATAATAGCAGCAAAATAGAACTCAGCTTAGAAAAAGTAAGATGTACCATTAAAAACCTGATGAAGGGGTTACTCCAGGATGTCACCACTATACCTGCTGAATTGATACATGCAATATCTACTATTGACTTCATATACCATACACTCTGCACAAAGCCATGCAAGATCAATCTATATAAAACTACCAAAGAAAGGAAATTTAACATTATGCACCAATTACAGAACCACTGCATTTATCAGTCATGCCAGCAAAATACTACTCAACATCATTATGAAAAGATTAGGTACAACATAAACTGGAAGAATAATTAAATATAGCAGACACCAGAAATCACATTTTTAATATGTGATAAATCATATAGAAATGTAGAGTGTATGTGTTGGTGAAACATCAGATTGGTTCAGTGTGGAAAGGGAGTCAGGCAAGCATGTGGCCTATCACCATATATATTTAATGTTAATCAGCTGCAGACTTGAGAATCTAACCATTTCAATGATAGAAAATTCTTAAGGAAATATTTTAATGAACCTGATACACACATCGCCACAAAACAGTAAGAATTGTCCTATATAGAGATTTGATCATTTTTTTTTTGCAGCACATGAGAAACAAAACTAGAGAGCCAATAATATGATGATATCTGCCTGAAATGTTGAGTAAAAATTGTGCTCAATCAGTTCCTTGAAACTTCAGACATGGTGATGGATGACTTCAATGCTGACATCAGACCTATGTTCCCCTAAAATAATTCCTGAGATCAAACTGATTTCCACATATAAAACCATATGTACACTTATTCTGACTTTTCTTTTATAATCCATACTTCTATATGAGGAATCCCATGTGTGGCATATTCTGATGAGAGCGCTGTAATTGAGTTTGGAAGAAAGTCGCATGTGACAGCAGAGACATTAAATTGACAGTAGACAATACTAATATAACACTGAAGCATGCTAATAATGCAGGTCTAACCATCTGGTTACACAAACTTCTAACAAGCATATCACTGCACATACACAACTCTCTATCAAACACATCTCTACACAGACTTTTATCAGAAACATCTCCAGACAAACTTCCAACAAACAAATCTCTACACAAATTTCTAACAAACACATCTCTTCACAAACTCCTAACAGACACATCTCTCTGCAGACAACCATCTTTTTAAAAAATGTTACCAATATATACACTTATTCCAATTATTCCCTTAATGATTATCATGCACATTTCTTGAGGACAAAAAAAATTGAAAGTTGTGTATCAACTTTGTTACTCAGGCAAAATACTCTTTATGACCTGTAAAATTTATGAACTGCACAATAATTAGAAAGATTGTCAAGACCTACACTTTAAATCTAAGAATAATTTGCTATGTGCACTTATAGTGGAACATATAGCTGGATGGTTGAAGCAGTTACACAAAGTTTGCTACCTTTTCTTTTAAATAAAAGATAGCAAATATAAACAGAACATGACAATCAAGAAACCATGTAAATGATTCACTCAAACAAGCTGGCTCACAATATGAAGACCATTTAATTTTTCTTAACAATTCCACATTTGAAACTTAAAGAAAACCACAACTGTTTAACGAGCACTCACATGTAGGGTGGGGGAGAGAAGAAATGGTAACAATGAAAGTACTTATGTTGATAATTTTATGTTTCTAAAAGGTTTTGTGCAGATTAAAACACAATTTGATTATAATACTGAAACTTACTAAGTGTATAACAATTTCCTTTAATAGAAAAGATTGCTTGATTAATTGCTGGTGACGTGAGTTGCTAATTGCTTAACTAGTGATGGGATATGTGACTGTCATTTCTAGAAAAAAAAAAGATTACAATTAACTAGAAAAAATTATGCTGATACATTTCTTTTGAGATTTAAATGGTCTTCAACTTGCAATCACTTAATATCCATTGTCCTCAATATTTTTCTGTAGTGAAATGTAGTCTCTCATTAGTAGTCATTTGTTGCAGAGTATTGATACACATGAGAATACTTATGCAAACACTACACACCACTCTTGAAATGAACTGTCTTTATCTATACAGATTCACAAATCCCAGTTCACATTTTTTCTCAACTCACAGATCTCTGCTGCTCACAGCATATGAACATTCTTTTATGCATTCCAGCTCTCATCCAAGTCGTATTGAACCTTCTCATTATTCTTAGATGTTTCCAACAGAGTACATCCAGAAACTACTATTACTTTTACGACCACTACGCTTGCATATCCCAGATATGCAATAGGTTAGGTCCACAGACATGCTCTTGGCTTTCAGTTTAAAAGTGCGCCAACAACACAATCAATCAAGCAACCCACAATTTCAGATTTTGTCAGTACACAGATGATGAATACACAATGTTCTGGATTCATTTCAATTTCTATATGAGTAGACGTATGTTTATTTAGATAATAACTAGCATGGGGGGAAAAATTCAAAAAAAAAATATTTAAAAAAAAAAAACGCACTTGTTATATACAGTTAATCAAAATGAAATACAAGAAGCAGAAGGGAGGAAAGAAATGTAATGAAAACACATAAAGTTCATCTTGCTTTTGATTAAAACAAAATCAACAACAGTTAATGAATTTGAACTACTATGATGAACCATCAAGATTATACTCATTATACTGTAAAATCTTGGTCAACAGATTTCTTTCAATATTTACAGAACATAACACATGTAGAACAAGTTGACGTTATAAAATGTCACACAACAAAACAAAGCTGCTGGGATTCAATCATTTTTCTATTCTGCTGCCAGTAGTGAGCCCCTCTGTTCCATAACTTATCAGATTGTATCTGGCATAATTGGTACTTGATAATCTCCAGAAATTTAGACTAGTTTTTCTCAGCCTGCAGTTTTCCAGGCTATTAAACGCAAAGTATTGAAAATGTATAAATTTTTTCTCCGCACAAAACATTTATCTCCAGCATTATAGAAAATAATATGTGATTACAAGCACATTTTTTTTATTTCCTCAAGTAGAAAATATGAATGAAATATTTCATCCATAAATGAACTTGCAGTCTGAAACATTCCTTCTTCCATTCAGATCAAATTTCTGTGCAACCACTCCTTGCTCCACGATTCAACATCTTTCATTCACGGCAGTTATTATTTTAGCTCCAGCCCCCGCTGCCACGACCTCCACCATGGGAACCACCCCAACCACCATAGTGTCCTCCCCCTGAGGTTGAACTGCTCTCATTACCCCACCAGTTTCCACCAGAGCTACCTCCCGTAGTACCTGTTCCCATACTAGTAAATCCACCTTGACTAACCCCAGCTACAGGAGCTTGATGATCACCACCACCCATATTACCTCCACTGCCCCCTTGTGCTGGGCCCTGGCTCATTCCGCCCCAGGATCCTTGATTTTGAAGCATAGCCTGGGCTGCCGCAAGCATAGCAGAATTCAGAAGATTCATGCCAAGATTTCCTCCCATTGGATCTGAACCGTTGACCATCTTAGCAACACCACCACCACCTCCACCAGCACCGACACCACCAACTGGACCCGGAGCTACTGCTTGCCTCTGACCCCATCCACTACCTTGATTGTAGTTACCTCCACCCTGTCCAAAGGATTTACGTTCTGCACCCTGAATAATAGAGGGGAAAGGGGGGGGGATGAAACAAGTGTGTAATGTGTACATGAAATGTTTATACAAATGCTCGTCAATGTAGTTTATTTCAAATACATGTGTATAAAAAAATTAATTTCAAATATAGATATACACAATTTTATATTAACTATCTCATTATTAGCCATTTACTAACCATTATCTCTTATTAAATATTAACCATTACTTAGACTAACACCACCTATAAGTCAATAAATCCTCCACTTATATCTTTTTCACAAATATTTTA
Organism: Meghimatium bilineatum; assembly: GCA_034231615.1. Taxonomy (NCBI): domain Eukaryota; kingdom Metazoa; phylum Mollusca; class Gastropoda; order Stylommatophora; family Philomycidae; genus Meghimatium; species Meghimatium bilineatum. The sequence goes on from CM067299.1 coordinate 58,167,893, forward strand.
ACCTGGCTGAAAACTGACTGCTAGGAAGATAAAGGTTGAATGGAAAAAAATGCTAAAATTTAATTTCTGTAGGTTTTGTTGTACTTGACTAGCCACATCTCCAAAAAAGATGTGATTTTGTTAAGACATTCAAACTGTGTACTCAAGTCACTGAAAACGAACCAATTACAAGGGTTATTACAACAAAGAACAAGTACTGAAGTATCCTAGGTAACACAAACATATAAGATCTGTATTTGTACTACAAGGGCCAATAGGTTTTCTTGTAAAAATAAATAACATAGAGACACTACAGTGTTGCTTCAAATAATGCTTGTATGGTATGTTTGATGTAAGTCTCTGTCTCTATTGGTTCGTTCTCAGTAACATGAGTACACAGTTTGAAAGTCTTGACAAAATCACATTTTTTTGGGTGGAGATGCGGTTAGTCAAGTGCGGAAAAACCTGTTTACTTGTGTTGCAAGATGATTCTGTGCCGCCAGAACAGGTCCTAATTTATTATCAGACCTAAACAGAATTTTTAATTTATCCTTTTGCTTCCTGCTTCAATTTACTTTATAAATTCAACAATATATCTTTAGGTCCAAAATTGCAGTCTTGGTCATTGATGAAAATGTTTACTCTTATTTCCAAGGTGAATGATGGTTTATAGTATACACACTTACCATTAAGTGTAGAGTTTGGGAGCTTTAACTGTTGTTCCAAGGTCAGGAGTGTCACCTTGGTTGCATTATGGCCATGTTTGTTCAATCTTTGTGTTTTCTACCTTTTTCTTGGTCTACCTTTAGCTTTATGTTCGGATATTATTTTTTTGTTATATCTGCTCTTATTGGTATTTAGTTTGGGTTCATTCTCATAAGGTGACTGAACCATTTTACTTGCTGTTTTTCAATATGTTCAATGCATGATATCATACCAACTCTTTTAATTTCGTCATTTCTTATTTTATCTAGTTTAGTAACCATTGCAGCTTTTCTCAGAGACTTCATTTCACATGTAATGATTTTCCTCTACTGCGAGACTGTTAAAGATCATGTTTGACATTAGTAGCGGTGTTGGTATAAAAATTATAGATATGTTTTTATTTCCTCCTTGATCTTTGGGTGGAGAAGTAATGATGAAAATGTGAACCTGATAATTTTAATTCAAGATACACAAGATCTGGGCATGATAGAGGAGCAAAGTGCAACAATCAGTCTTATCTATGAGTACATAGGATGTGACTAAGGAAGTTCAGGATTTGGGTCGTTGGCAGCTGCGTGTACATGTCTCATCCAACAAAAAAGTTCAGTGACCCAGATGTCAAGCCGAAGTTAGATGAATTAGGATAAATGGCCCAGATATCTCAGTCAAACTGTAAACCATGACAGTGCATTCTGGAATTGCGAGCCCTTACTCTTCCTTGTGCCAAGTGCATCTCTTCTTCAGCTGTGTTCAGTCTGTATAAAGAGTATTAGTGATAGAGGGGTTTGGTGGTAACAGGTTTTCACAGGCCTTGTAGTGCAGGGCATTCAATAAGGCGGTGTTTTACTGTTTCCTTCTCTTGTTGACTGTTGCAGTATGGTGTATAGTCTGCAGTAATTCTTTGCAAGTGGTTTGTTTTTTTGACAGTCTAACAGCACTTTTCTTCCCGTCGTTACCTGTGCGGCCTGGTATACACTGTAGTGTAGTATTGATGCCATAGGATGTTAAGTATGTTTGCAGCTTGAAGTATGTTGATTATGGTTTTCTCTGATGTTGGATTTATTTTCAATGGTTTGTAGAGCAGACAGGGGAGTCCGTGAATATTACTAGGTTCTTTGGTCATGCTGCATCATTTTTGTGCTTAGTGGTGATATATGAATGTTTCTGTATTGTTTTTATATCTGTATTATAGTTTCTGCAGAACTCTCAACAAGGAGGAGATAACTCTATTGATGTTTTGTCAGGGAGAACCATATCCTGCTTTGATGGTAGCTTTAAAGGCTGACCCATCTGTGTATGATTGAATAAGTCCTTAGGATAAGAGTATATAGTCGCTAGTGCAATTAACTTAAGGGTGTTTTTGGTTTGTTGTCTTGGTTACTGAATATTAGTGTAGTGTTTATTTGGGGCTGTATAGGGGAAGCATTTGGTGGAATATTTGATACTCTTTCAGATTCCTATCTTCAGGAAGATGATGCTACTTGTTTAGTTCTGCTAGCTGTACTGGGTGATTTTTGTTTTTTTTTTACTTTTGGAATTTTGTTAGAATGGTTGTTGTTTGTACCTTCTATAGTTGCCTTTTCTCTTCTAATGTCTAGTAGCTTTATGTTTGCCTCGATCTCACAGGCCACTTTTGGTTTTGGTCTCATGTCACCACAAATGAAGCGGAGGAGCCAGGCATTGTACTCTATCCACATGTATACAAGCTTTCTTATGATGTGTGACTGTAAGGGGGGCAGTTTCATATATAAAATCTGAAGTAGCTATATTTATCTGTAACATAAGCTTAATATTTGCTCATCTTGGTTGAGTCATCAATTTCTATAATAGTCATTGATTTAATGTCATACAAAGTACTTTTATGCTTTGAATAAAAACATTATATATGACGCTGTTTGGTTCAAAATTTGTAACTTTTTACCCCAGCGCATACACGATAGCCATAAATGTGTGCAAGGTTTTACAAGACCACTATTAGTTGTATTGATCAATAAATCTTTTAGCCACTGCGAAACATAGGTCCTCATAAAACCTTTTTCATCTTGTCCTAGATTTAGTGAACAGCTTCCAATTCTTTTAAAGTCCTACTTTCTTTCCCACACCTGCATTCAATTTCATCCAGGTCCAGAATAATGCTTGTTTACATAGCATGCTTTCTGGTGGCCCTCTTAATTATGCCACCCACCAATGCAATTTGTTGTTCTTTGACTTTGTCTTTATTTACAATGTGATGTGGCCCCAACCCCATGTTGTTGATATCCAACTGCTGCTGAGCAGTTCTACTTTAGCAGCTCAATATCATTCTTTAAAAAGTGTAGGTCTTCTGAAGTGAATCTCCATGTCAAACTTCCTTAGTAACATGCTGTGACATATGGAAAGTGGCAGTGTTACATGTTATTCCCCTTCCAAACTCATATAACACATGGATAAATATTAGTATTGCACAAAAATTCTGATAACGCAAGCAATGCTTCTTACCTTATCAAAGGACTTAGGAGCAGCACTGCTAACATGGACACTAGCACCCTTGATGATGTGATCCTCTCCACAGAGGGTCTGGGCAGCATCAGCATCTGCAAATGTGACGAAGGCAAATGCTCGATATGGTTTGGGGATGAAAACATCAACCACCTCTCCATACTTGCTGAAATAGCTGCGTAAATCTTCAGCACCAATATCTTCAGTCACACGCCCTATGAATACTTTCCGGTTCATCATCTGATTATGTCCCTCCTGTAAAGTGGTATAATTAAATTATTCTTACAGAAGCGCTGAGATAATTAACATAAAGCAAAGATCAAATGTAAGATGTAAATCACAAAGCAGAAGTCATTTTCAAATAGAATAAAGCTACAAAGTTTTCACTAACAAATCTAGAAGTGATCAACAAAAGCGTGGACATTGATGCAGACAAAAATAAGAGTAAGATCAGGAAGTAAAAAAATGTTCATCCGGTAGAGGTGATAAAATCTGGCCATATTGAGCAGTTTTTACTGGTGCACCAGTAAATCTAGGCACAAATATTATGACATGAATTATTGATATGTATACATCCTGTCACATCTTTGATCTCAATGTCATTTGGAATACATGTTCAGAAATAACAAACTTGGACATTATTGCTTTTGCTGACATGACAAAAACATTTGTTGTAAGTTATTTTAATCAGGAAAGTAAAGAAATTAAATTTGTAATTGGTTTTATTCTTTGATTGGCTCCATAAGGGCTGTTTCTCTTTGTTGGACTCCATGGCTGGCAATGTAAGTGTTTAGATCAAATGAACATCAAGTAGTAAACTAGGTCTACAATACTATGTATGGTAGAAGAAATGGCCACAGTTATGCAAGCACCTCTGATCTAATATGTAAAGACAGCACAGATAAGGAATTAAGACAAGATGAAAGGATTCAAAGTAAACACACAATGAAGTCACTTGATATAAATATCAAGATAATGGCATGACTTGAGTACAACTATTAATAGAGAGTTCAACTATGACAAAATTAAATTAAACATTTCCAATAATCAGTCAGAATGTATATCTTATATACACACACAAAGCAACCAACACATCTCAGCCACAATAAAAACATTAAGTCATACAGACAGCATCAACAGTCAGACAGCAAGCACCAAATCAAAAACTGTCCAAACATTACATCCCTTATTTAAAATCAATTCCATCACAAAGCTCTCAATACAACAACAAGTAATTATACGTCGTTAGCATACAAATTTATAAACTATTTTAATGACTGCGATTTATGAAACCCAGCAAACTAGTTATTAAAAACATAAATTTATCAGTACAGCGCAAATGCTAAAAACATAGACAAACATATTACAATTATTTGAAAGATGTGAAATAAAATATTTAAATAATATCCCATTATTGTCAAAAATAATTATATTCATATTCCATTTACATACAGACTGGTTAGTCTCAATTTCTACTTGCCCAAACTAACATGGGGTTAGGCAAAGAATTTCATCATCCACATTATATTAGTCATGGTGCTGAAAGTATATTATATGCACCTGTGTTTTTTGGCCCAAATAGAAGAAAAAAATATTACGACCACATGCCAAACAACTGGACTGAAGAGGTTGGCTTCCCACAACAGCTCATAATCTCTGATGTATTGATGCCATCTGAAGACACCTAATTGTACTGATAGCAACTAAAACATCTGCAGTATATTTTGAGACTGCACAAAAGTAGAGGACTTTCGAACTCATGGTAGCGTACTGGGATTTGCAAAAGCTCTGAAAAGTATCAAAAAGAATGCCAGAGAAACACCAATCTGGAGTATTTAAGTAGAAATCTACCAGATGGTATATGAAACAAGAGTGACAAATTCTACTAATGAATATATAATATATAAGTAGTGCCTAAAAATTCAACAATAATTGAAAAAAACAATATAGGACGCAATGGGATTGCTCTCGTACAATCTCAGGGTTAACAAATATCCTAAAAGAACACCAAGCAGATTAATTTGAAGCTTCTGTAATGCAATCTGGATAAAGCTTTATTGATTGTGTCTAGGCAATGTAGAATGAGGTGGGATGAGAATTGATTGAGCAAGACAAATATCTCTGAAAGTCACCTATTAGTCCCCACAGCAAAAACACTGTTGCTGTACGGTGTCAAGTCTTCTGGAAAGTGAGGCGTATCCAATGAGTACATGCAATGGCAAAACAGCACTAGAAGGCAATGCCATGTGCAAGCACTAGTAAGAAAATAAAAACAATGTTCATGCTCATGAACAAATTTCAGTGTGTTCTGGTAGCAATTTGCAGGAAAAGGGAAATAGCAGGAAATTTGGAATTTGTCATAAAAGAATAACATATTTTCCTGAATCATTCACTATACCTCGGTTAAGAGGTATCCATCCAACTATCCTGTAGATTGTTGCTTATTCCAGAACCAGAGGACTGCCAAGGCAAGCTTCTGGACTGAAGAGGTTGACTTCCCAGCTCATGATCTGATGACACCAGCTGCCGACATAATTATACTGATAGGAACCAAAACATATCTGCAGTATATTTTGAGAGTGCACGAAAGTAGAATTTTCCAACAACTTATGGTGGTGTACTGAGACTTGCAAAAACTCTGAAAAACTTCCCCCTCAAAAAGAATGCCAGAGAAATGCCAATCTGGAGCATTTAAGTAAAAAGGGAAATGGAAAGGATACCATATTCCCTAGAGTCCGTTCACTATACCTCGGCAAAGACCAAACAATCCAACTCTCCTGTAGATCATTCCATATTCCTGAACCATGCTCACAGATGAAAGGTTCAGTACTCAATGTCAGGGAGCACTGGATGCATTTGGCACTTGTGGAGCAAATTTAAAAAGTAGCACAATGTGTTTCATGCTCCCTGCAGAAATCACAAAAAATTCATACTGGTTATCAGAGAGCAAAGGGTACAGGTGAACTCAGGATTAGCAGATAACCAAGATCACAAAGTACCTCCACGTGGTGTACCCTGGAAACAAAAATAGCTGCTCGTCCTGATTCTGGCTAAATCTTTTGGGATTGTGTCCGCGAATGTGGAGGCAGCAGATATAAAGAGAATTCACTGCAAAAGAGACAGTCAATATCTCTGAAACCACTATGTCCACACATACAATGGCACTGTTGACACATAGTGTCGCTAGTGGTCACTCCAGTCCAAGCATTGCAGGGATAGCCAATGAAAACGACAAGAAAAGGTGAGAGATGAAAAGACTACATATTGGGTACAATGAAGGGCAGCACAGTGCCAAGTCTAAACAGAAAGAGAATGCGTTCAAAGGAAATTGGAACTAATAGCTCTGTTAGCTCAAGACAAGCTAGTTACTGGTGCTTCTTACAGACAGAGACCAAGACCCAATCGTGGATACCTGGCAAAGAAAGCAGCCCTGTCCCAGCCCTAATGTCAAGCTTTCCTATACTGGAAATATGCTCGCGGAGAGAAAGGGTTCCTTGCCCTATGGGCTCAGGAACAAATGGGACACTGTCGGATGTCCAGGCCACAAAGTAAACCAACCGAAGTGCAAATAACAGTTCAACTGAGGAATTAACAGTACAGCGTACTTCATGCTACCTGGTGGAAATTACACACAATTTATTTGTTGTGTTTATAAGAGAGAGAACGCAGAAGAGAGCGAACTTAGAAGAATAACCAATACCCTATACATCTGTGCGAAAGAGGAACTAGTGAGATAATTAAATAATCCTGGCTCAGAATTCAAAAAAATTTGTTTAATGCAATATTCTATACGGGATGTTTAAATTAAATTATTCAATACCCTATACTGCATATACTTCAATCATTAATTTTGAGAAATAATTCACCAGTGACTTATTAAAACTAGTGAAAACCAGGATTGCAACAAAAAAAACTAATTAAATACTGAACATTTATCCTCTACTAAAATAATTACGCCAATAAAATATTCACCTGTCACGCATATTGCAACCACAATTATAATATCAAATGAGACACCCCCACCCAAAAAAAACAGCCACAAATGGTCACCCATTCCATGATCACTGACATAACCCTTTCAACATACAACCAAGGGAGTATTATATCAATTCATTTAAATGTCACATCATATCTAAAAAAATATACACATTACTAGGAGAAATATTTTTACTAAATACCAGACAAGTAGGTATAAACTATAAGTGAACACTTCATTATACATCTACGCCTTGATAACATTTGAGCACGGCTGTTAGGGTCCCTCAATCTAATCTTATATAGATATATCGTATATGGAATATCATTGCAGATGGAAGTTATATTAACCCAAATCTGCAGCCCTCAATACCAGTCTTTACCTGCTCATTATCTTGTTCTAAATTTTCTGATGACCGTATAACTAGCCACTATTTGCAACTGCAGCATAATATGGACATTTCTACTTGAACAAGCATATGAAGATTAGACGTGGCTACTGATTAATAAATCTAAACATACATTTCTGCCTGTTGTTTTGGAAAGTAATAATGTTACAAACCTTATGGTAACTTCCTTCTCCCTGGGAATATCCTGAGCCAGAACCAAAGGCATAGCTGCCCATTCCTGGACTAGCATATGGAGTAAAGTTGTAACCTTGCTGGTAACTCCCAGTTCTGGTCTCACTGTAGTACTGGAAGTTTGGAACACATTGTCTCGGCTTTTGGCTAAGTTATTTATGCACTAATTACTATAAATTTATGCACTAATCACTATAAATGTATGCACTAAATACTAATGGAAACTAAGCTCTTTATATTTGAACCCAAATCAAATTGCTTAGTATAAAGATTAAAAAATAAGCAATGTAGAACAATCGAAAACCACACTTTTGTAAACAGTTGTCATGTAATTGTATGGCATGGAAAACATGGAAATGTAACAAAATGCAGATGAAGAAAACTGATCTGTTCTTGCTAGAAACAATCATGAAATAACCTTGCCATAGCCAGATATGCACTAAAACCCATATTGGAAGAAAACAATAGAGTAAAATAAGAGAAAAACCATAGATCAAGAAGATGACAGATCAAGAAGTCAGTGGAGAGAAATAGGTGCAATTGTTTCCCCAGAACAAAGGAATAACAAAATGCATGATGTCACTGTGAATAAATAATTCACTGCAAATAAACTACATTTAAAATGTTACCAACAATATGCTGAAACAAGGTGTTTGATAAGAGTACATAACGGCACATAATTTAATAGACATTAGCATTGAGTAAATATTGAAGAAGATACTAGCTTGTATGAGGATGATTGGGGAATTACAGTTCATACTAATTTGATGATGGCTTTACCATGTTTTCAGACTTATGAGAAACTGAATATGAAAGAGAAAGTGCTGTTGGATTCTTGAGTTTCAAGTAATTGTGTTAATTGTCTCATTGTCATCACAACTTCAATGCCCTAAAAGATAGCAATTATGACCTTCCCAACTGATGGAGTTATCTTATTGTTTTGCAGTGTTTAAGAATGCTACTATTTTGTTGACTTCTTTTTCTCATGGTAAAAAGATGTAGACAGGTTTTGTTAAATATAGTTCTGGGCAAAAAGTTTTCCTTCTGCATAGAAACACTAACAATTCAGAAACATATTGTATTAATCCTTTTAAAATAACGACCATCTGTGAAAATTTGATAAACCCTTAAAGTATGAAAATCCAGAGTGTTAATAATTTCAATTGTACTTCTCAACTGTTGACTCCAATCCATAACTCATAATGTGGAAACATTCTTTTAATTGATTTTTTTGGGTGTCTTCCGTGCAATTTTTTTTGAACAAAATACATACCAAAGCTGATGTCATAAAATATATTTTTATCCAAATTATTTACGAAAATCAAAATATTGGTTATATTACTTCTTACAGACCTGTGTCATGACCCACCACAACTATCTACAATTAAGTGTCCTCAAAGTTTTAATAGGATGTTACTTTTAAATAGATTGCTCATTGAATTTCTTCTCATTCTTCTTCTGCCTTCAGCATCATTTAGTTATGTTATATTGTCAGGCCTGTCATCACAGTGATGTCCACTGTCTTTTCCAGGTCAGAGCGGCTTCCCCATAGCTTTTGCCTCAAGTCTGTATCATGTAGCCAGGTCATTTCTTCTCATCATACTTGACATATTCCAAATATCCTCAGTTACTTAAAAATATAAACAAACCTTCCAGTGTATCAATATATTAATTGGTTCTTTTTTGTCTTGTGTCACACACAATATGGTGAATTAAGTGTGTCTATGTTGACAACCCAGTTAATCTACAACTTCTTTGTTATAGTGTACACCAATATTTCTCACAGCAACATCTTACCTATAAAAGAATTCAGATTAATGGTGCACTAAATATCTGCTCTGATCTATTTAATTTAGTGTTTCTAAATTAACTGGAAATGACAAATGATTACAAATAGATGGCATTGTTAGATAAACAAATTTTTCCTCACTTTATTACCTAATAAGTGACAGATCATATACTTTTAATGTGGACTACTTAAATATCTATGTATATTAGTATTTTGGGAAGGGATTTCAGTCATACATATTCAGTTTAGAAGGTCTGATAATAATTGTCATGCACGCCACTCTTACAGAACAGGCAGCAAACACACATTTAACAAACATACACATAAGAGAAGTAATCATATCAGACACTTAAACAGGACCTATCCTTGCAGACACATTCAGTCTGCCCTGCAGCACCCAAAATTGTGTCTCGCTATCAGTGTCACTCAATTATTGAATCTACCATAATAAATAATTGACTTCAACTATACTAACAACTACACATATGACCTTGCACCAATATGTTCCTTTTTCCTCACACAACCAGTAATCTACATACAAAGCTGAAGAAACAATATTATTCATTCACTTCCTTTAAATGAATTACACCCATCTCATCAGTGTAACAAACAATACACTCAAACCATAAAAACACAAAATAATCACTAAGCGCTGTTCTCAAGCAGCTATTCTCTTGAACAAGCAGTTAATACAACTGGTAAGTGTGTATGAATGTGCTGTTTGAAGTAACTAATTCGATGAATAACATTACCACTTCCATCCCACTCCCACTATACATGATTCTGTGGGTACAATTAAGAGTATAAAGAAGTGATTTATCAACTCCAAGACTAATCATTATGTGTGCAATAACATCATTTTTTTTTTTGCTAAACCAGTTGTTCAGTCCATCTCAGAATTCTATAATAACCAAGTGACCCTAATGTATGTTTTGTTTTGTATAAATAATTTGAAAGAAATTGTGCCTCAAATATTATCTGGATGAATTTATGTTTATTTTTTTTACACTCAGTATCTAAGTAGGCATTTGATGTGTTGCATATCACATTCTTTTATTTGCTGCAAATATTTAGTGGAATCAATGCCTAATAGTGGGTGTCATATCAATTCTACCATACATACAAACCAACAGATACAATGGTTTGGTCATCTGGAAAGAATGCTGTGTGATTCATTAGTTTATAAAGCATATATGAAGAGCAGCAGAAAGAAGCGCCAGGGGTAGACCTAGAGCACGCTGGATCGACAACATCAAAGAGATATTACACGAACACTGAATAACATTATCTTGAGCTGCTAGAAAAGCGAGAACAAGAATATTGTATCTCCCTCGACACCCGTAAAGGGTAAAAGAGGAAGGAAAGAAGAAGAAGAATGCCTAATTGATGTAGGTTGTTTTTTTCAAGCTACTGTTAGCCATTTCCTATCTCTATATACCCCCTATATACCATGTGTATTACTTGGGCATTCTTATGAAGTCAGTATAATGTACTCTAATCACGTTTTTCAATGGAGCTTCTGATGGACTGTATGTAAGGCACTTCAGTTTAAAGTAAAACATATGAATGACTGAAACCCACATAAAGTGTCTAGTATATTAAGAGCTACAAAATTAAATATTTTAATATGAAAGCAATAACTGAAGATCATAGGTCATGTAAATTGTTTTTCGAGTATTTCCTGCTACACGTTATCAAAGGTTATGTATCAACAATTATGAATACTAATTTAAATATTTTAAAAATTATCTGATCCTACAAAAATCAATTATATATATCAAATGTTTGCTATAATTTTGCCAGTTAAATTAAAAGTAGAAACAGCTAGTAGCATTTACTAGTAGATAGTATTGTGCGATCTTTAATATATTTCAGATAAATAGTACAGAGTATACATAAAGTACTGTGCATCAACTTTGATTTATTCTGCTGCACTAAAACTGCTGATTAGCAGGATGTAGTCCAGAGAACAGAATAGATTATTCTGTCATGGTTTACAGCTAATATCTATGCCTTTCCATATGACACAAGACTTCAACATAACGCCTGGGTGGCTATGAGATGGGACAGACAAGCTCATTCCCAACACCGTAGTCACATCCTACAACCTTCTCAAAGAATGGACCATGCAGCTAAATGGTTGTGTCTCAAGTTCAAACCATGGTTGGAATGGAATTTTTAATATTTCATCAAATTTAACAATCCCACCTAAAGACATGGTGACAATAATGGTAAAAAAAAATAATTCCAGTCTATAAATACCCTGTCCAAAATTTTTTTGTAAACATGCATTTGCATTAGTTTTGTTTCCATATATTTCTTTCAGCAAATACATGAGCATGCACTATAGTTCAAGCTCACCAACTTATACTAAGTACATTAGATCCATCCTTTTTTGTCTTTCAAATATAACATCTATAATAAAATATCCAGCCTTGCCACAAAAAAACCAAAACATCATTTCGATACACGATGGTGCAGACAACTACTCACCTTTGAGTTGGGAACTGTGACATCGCACCACCTGCCATCAATCATGTGACGCTGGGCACAACATTTCACTTGAGATTCATAGTTAACAAACCGAATGAAACCAAAACCTTTGGATTGACCACTCTTGATATCCCGTTTAACCTAGACACAAGAAAAGGAAAATATGGGCATCTATAAAAGAGACTACTTTGTAGCAAGAATGTCACCTGAACAATTTATTATAATATAATAGCTGCGTTCTGTCATCTAAGCTATAGCTATCTAAGCTAATCATAGCAACAACAAAAAAAAGAGCAAAAGGCTAGATGGTTGAGTCGTCAAAGTCTAGAGTCCCCCACTTGGATTTGAACTGCAAATGCTGCAGAGCAGACAGAATTGAAAGAGAGATGCAAAGAATTGATCAAGAAACCCTTCAACATGACAAACACATCACCAGCGAAAAGAGAAAATCGACACGCTATGAATAGTATGAAATTTGTACAAGTGCAGAGATCATTAATACCTCTAATTTAGAAGGAATTGTAGTCATGATAAAAAGCAAAAATGAAAGTATAAAGATAATAAATATTTACTGCCCTAAGGGTCATATAACAGGTGCTGATCTGGAGGAATTAACGAACAGACTCACAGATCATACCATTATAGTTGGCGACTTCAATGCACATCATTATACATGGGGCAGCCAGAAAAATAGTTTGGCAGGTGAAACACTGGGTGAATACTGTGAAGATAAAAACCTAATCATCCTAAATGATGGTTCGATAACCAGTCAACCCAATTGAGAACGGACAAGACTCTTGTCTAGACTTGACTATAGTCACGCCTCGACTGTTCTCAACTAGATGGCAGACTCTGGAGGATGCGGGATCAGATCATTTACCAATTAGAATCACTCTAAAAGGTCAAATGTAAATTAACGCAGATAACAAACGACCCACATTTAACCTGCTAAAAGCAGACTGGGAAGAATTCAGAAACACATTGGGATGCCTGGACAGGACAAATATATTAACAGACACAACTGAAGTGTTTGCAGAATCACTCACCAATGAAATCCTCAAGGTGGCAACAAAGTATATCCCAAACAAAAACATGCCTCTGCATATATCAGAAACAGACATCACAAATAAGAGGAAAGCAAACAAAACTAGAAATCCTGTACCTTGGTGGAATCAAAACTGTACAGATATGGTAAAACTGAGAGATAAAGCACTAAGAAAGTTAAGAAAGAGAAAATCTCAAGAAAATTTACTGAACTACAAAAATATGAGAAATCAAACTAACAAAACCATACATAAAGCAAAGGAAAATCACTGGAGATCCTTTTGCCAGACAATAAGCTTTAGAACTCCTACAAAAGAGATTTGGAGAAAGCTTATTTGCATTAGCGGCAACAATAAGACTAGGACAAAAATTCCTGCACTTAATGACAACTCAGCCATAACTGACAAAGAAAAAGCTGACGCCCTGGCAGAATACTTTTATCCAGTAAGAGCATGTAAGAACATATCAAGTGAAGAAACACGCAGAAGAGAAACGCTACTGCAAAAATATCACATCTAGGAAAGATATTAGAGACTATAGTCAACAAAAGAATTACCTTCCACCTCAATAAACACAATATTTACAGCCCAACCCAATTTGGTTTCAGGAAAGAAAGAAGCACCATTGGCCAATTAATTAAATTTGAGCATGAAGTTAAGAAGGGATTTGAAAACAGTGCTAAAACTCTAGCAATATTCCTAGATGGGGCGCGTGCCTACGACGAATGTTGGAGAGAGGGAGCCCTTCATAAAATAAACGCAATGGGAATCCAAGGAAGAGCATACAATTATATAGAAAATTTCCTTAGCGACAGAAAGCTCCAAGTAATCATAAATAATGAAAAGTCAGAACTTCATAATCAAGAAAATGGAATCCCCCAGGGATCTGCAATATCCCCTACAATACTTACCCTAATGGTGAATGACCTAGGGGACGAATTTGTAGACATGAAAACAAGTCTGTCACAAATCGCAGATGATGCAGCAATATGGTGCACAGGAAAAAAATTTAAAATATTTACAATTGTCTGTCCAAAGACAGCTGAACTCAGTGACCCAGTGGATGGAGAGGTGGGGATTCACAATAAATGCAAGCAAGTCAGTTGCAATGATTTTCAACAGAGGAAAAAGAAATTTAGATAATAAAGTCAACATCAACATAAACCAAGAAAACGTTATATTCTCAAAAAATACAAGATTTCTAGGAATGATGCTAGACCATAGTCTAAGATGGGACAAGCATATTACTAGCACAGTCAATAGATGTAGAGGAGGGCTCAATATGCTCAGATACATCAGAGGCAGTGATTGGGGGCGGATACTAAGACTATGCTCATATTCTATAAAGCCTACATGAGGGGCAAGTTCGAATATGCGAGCATAGTATATGAGGATTCCGCCCCGACAAACATGAAAAAGCTGGACGCTATCCAGCATAGAGCCCTGGCAACTATAGCAGGGATGTCTATAACTACATCTACAGAAGCCCTACAGGTGGCACTGGGAATACTACCACTGTCTCTGAGTAGAAAGGAGCTCAGACTAAATTATTGCTCCAAAATTGGAACGGATACCTCCCACCCTGCCCATGAGTCATTCAATTATGACAGAATACCGGGAAAATTAGCACTGGAGGAATTCAGACACCCAACAGGATGGAGAACAACAGAGGACCTGAGCAAATACCCGAACTTAAGGGAATTGACATCATCCCAAAAACATAGCCCAATTATTCCCCCCTGGGAACTAATAATACCAGAAACAGAACTATCATACCAAATAAAATCAAAACAGTGTAAGGAAGAAAAGTAAAAACATCGCTGTTGAGCACATAAATATACATACTCAACATAGATTGAGGGTATACACAGATGGATCGAAAGGAGATACAGGACCAACAGGAGCCGGAATAGCAATACCCAAATGGAAGATAACAAAAAGATATTGCATTCCTGAAAATACATCTGTATACACTGCAGAATTAATAGCAATCCTCAAGGCACTAGAATTAGTAGCAGAAAACCCTCCCAAAAAAGTAACAATACTCACTGACTCTTTATCATCAGTACATGCTTTACAGAGCAAACATGATAATCAGAGACCAGACATTATAGAAGAGATTCTACACACCGTCACAGCACTACACCACATGGATAGTCAGGTAACGATAATGTGGATACCAGCTCACGTTGGCATAACAGGGAATGAAATAGCAGATAAGGAAGCTAAAATTGGTAGAACAAAAGGCAGAGAAATTAAAGGACTAGGAAAAGGAGAAATTAAAAGTGAAATTAAGAAAATGATAAACAAGGAATGGATTGACGCATGGAACAACAGCAATAAAGGCAGACATGCACATAAGATGCTAAAAGAACCACCCAGATCAAGCCAAATCACAGACAAAATGAAAATACCGTCGAATAAAAAACTGTGGCGACTAAGACTCGGATCACCACTATTTAAGATTAAAGCACCTATCTGCGAAGATTGTGAAGAAGACAACACTATCGAGCACTACCTCCTGCACTGTGCCAAATTCCAAGATCACAGGAAGGACCTCAAAGACCACTTCCAGGACTTGAGGATAGAGTACAACTTACAAAATGTACTAGGACATAAAGTCTCCAAAGTAATTCAAATGTCGGTTAAGCAATTTCTATGCAGAACCAACATCATAATATAACTAGAGCCACGTATAACCCTGGGGGATATACATGGAGACTCTAGTTATGTTTTTTTAAGGAAAGGAATCTACGTATGTGTGTAAAATGTAGGCCTACATAACTAGTACTAGGGCATGAGTGATTAGGCCTACATAAAATCTATGAAGTGAATGTGTAAGAACACGAGTCCAGACTTTCATAATTAATAACTATGAATTCCACAAAGTAAATTAAACTATATATAAATACTACAGTAAATCTACAGAAACGTGTAGATAAGTAAATGTTCAAATCACAACACTATCAAATTCACCAAAAACACTATGTATAGACTCACTTGTTTGCAAGTGTCGACCCACCAAGCCAAAACTCACACAAAATCAGGATACCCAACCCAAAGAATACATCCTTGTGCTTGACCAGAGTTTCAACCCACTAAAACACATACTATACAACTCCCATAAAACAGCCCTGTAATAGTCCAGAGTTGCAGACCACCAAACAAAATATCACATATACATGCTATACAACCCAAGAAATCAACCATGTGCTGGCCCAGAGATTCAAACAATCAAAACACTAACATCATACTCATACATGCCCCACACCCCATAAAGACAACCGAGTGCTACGCCAGAGTTTCAACCAACTAAAACAATAATATCACACTCAAACATGCCCCACACCCCATAAAGGCAACCATGTGCTAGTCCAGAGTTTCAACCCACTAAAACAAGAACACACACAACAAGCTACATCCCCCATTAAGACAACCTTGTGCTGATCCAGAGTTTCAACCTCTAAAAACAACAATATCACACACAAACACACTCTATACCCCCAGGAAGACATCCTTGTGCTTGACCAGAGTTTCACACCAACTAAAGCAAAATAGCACATACGCAACCCAATAGAACAACAACCCACAAAACAAAATAAGCACATACATCAGCACTTGACCACAATCATATATGAATTGCATGAGACAGATTCTATCAACAATTGAATAAGTGAAGATAGAATACCTTGTGAAAGAAAGAACAATTAGGTGAATCATTGGATATACTATAACCAGTAATGAATATTAAATGAAACTTGGAAATATTTTAGCAAATGATATATAACAATGTATAAATATATGACTATTAGTGATATTTTAAGAAGTTCGAAATCTGAGGTGAATTTTTGCAATGACTATGACTAGCAATATATAATTATTTGAATATGTGATATTGGATGACATGTATAGAAAGAGTTAAAACCACAAAGTATAAGAAAAAATAGAAGAACCATTGAGACATCCATATAAAAGATTTTTTAATATGGCAAAGAACAAATAGAAATACATATGAGAGAGTATGTGAGTATAAATGAAAAGTTGAAAAGGGACACATAAAAAAGTACAAGGTCAAGACTGCATGATGCAACCATAGGGACTGAAAATGTAATAGAACAGACAAGAATTATAAGAATGTGTGGGTGAGTACGGTATATAAGAAGGGGAGAATGCAGGAGAAGGAATGAATAACAGGAATCTAAACACAAGTGACAGAAGCTTGTACTCTATGTAACAGGGAGACTTTAACCTTTAGCAAGCCAGATTAAAAAATACGAAACGTATCCCTGCCACCGGATTCTTTTTTGAAAATTTGCATTATTGATGGTGACTGTTTTGAAAATGTGATAATTTTTTGGTTGTTAGAGATATTTAAATAATATTTGCACATATAAATAAAGAATTGAATTATGCATATATTGGTGTAATTTATGTACGTGTGTGTGTGATACCAGACGTATGAGAAAGTGGTAAAGACGTTTTTCACAAAAAACATATATTTTATAACAAATAAAGAGGAAAAAAATAAGAAAAAAAATAACTTACCTTACATATCGAATTCCTTGGCAACACTGTCAACTAAATCACGTAAATCTGTTGTATTTATGTTCTTTCACTGCGAAATTATCAAAATATAGCCGGGGGAACTGTATAAAACATGTAGATTTGCAGTAAAATCGTTCTTTGAGCTTAGGCCTAGAGTTATTTTTTCTGCCACTTCAAAATATTCGATATCAAACGTACAAGTCCCCAAACCAGCACGGCATTCTGTATATTCACTGCTGTGAAACTAAATAACCTAATAATCCATGATTCAATCCACGATTCAATGTTATTTTATTCGAAATACGATGAAATAAAGGTCTGTAAAACCGATCCATCATCATGGCATCGTACCGGTGTACAGATGTGGTCAGATTAATTGCTCTTAAACTTAAACTCATGTCGGAAGTGGGGGATGTACCGGCTTCGATTGCGCATGTCCCCAGCTATGTGCACGAACTGTGGTACGTGTAAATCTCACGATAATCTCGCTGGGAGGGACGGCCCGCCATCAGCGCGCGCTGCCATTTTGTTTTTCGGCGGCTGGATATCATATCGGCTCGGTGAAGGTTAAAGGATTGTAACATACCATATATTGTCATGTCTAGACTAGTATAATCACAACATGTATCGAATGAAGAATAGTGATGTAGATAATACCATTGCATGTATATATTTTATCTTGTAATTTAAAAAAAAAAATTGTGTGTGCGTGTGTGTACACACATATATACATACATAGGTGTATGTATGGGTACAAGGGTAAGACTATGTATGTATATTTGTATATGGGAGGTATGTGCATATATATATGATTATGTAGACCCAATGTACATGTATATGGTATGCATATAGGCATAGAACTATAGGAAAATTCAAAACCTTATATATGTATGAATATATGATATTTGGGGGGAGGGGATTTAAAAAAAAATAATAAAAATCCACAGGTAACACCAGCAGGCAAGCAACATAGCATATAATCAACAGCCAACCCAGACAGGAACAACAGAACAAAGAGCGCTGACCAGACATAATAAAGTCCTTATAAGGGCTATAAACTTCATTTCATATTTTAAAAAAAAAAATCTTTCTCCACAGGTACAATCAGCAGACGATACTGCACAACCATTGTCAGCATAGACAACTACAGACATGTGTTCCAGACCCACTAAGCGAATGAACAGCACAGGAAAGAAGCAGAAGAAAACGCTCCAACCAATCATACACAAAGTCCTTTTAAGGACTACCACCTTATAATCCAGACCGACACAGCGAAGGAACAACACAGCAAATAGCTCCGATAGAAGAAAGAGCTCCCACCAATCCACCACAAAGTCCTTTTAAGGACAACCACCTTATAGTCTCATCAATACCGGAGACAGGCAGAGCCACAACATAGTCCATACAAGGACTGCAGCTAGGAGGCCCAACAGCGAACCTAGCTAACAGAGCCACATCCTAGCAACAACCAGGCAGACAAGCCACAAAAACCACAGGTCCCCAACCGCCTCGATATAACCAATATGGACACCAGTCCTAGGTTGAAAGACGCGGGGCTCGACCATATGAGGCATAAACCCCTACTTAACAAACAAAGCGCAGAGATGTCGAGCTGCAGATACCAAGGTTCACTCACTGTTGCAAATGCATAGGTCAGGCAATTTCAAATGAAGCAGCAACTTTTGCTGAGGATCATGTTGTTGCACATAACTGTGGAATGTTCAATATTATGTCAATTTTGTGATGCTTACAAAATTGTTGGGGCGCCCTAACGATTACAAGTTGTCAAAAGGGAAAGATCATGCTCCCAAAGCCACATACATCCTTGCACCATCCCAAGATGGAATTATAAAAAAAGCAAATTGGGGACAATTTAAACACTGCAGTAGTACTTTAGCTGGACAAATAGGTATGGAAGGAAAAGACAAATGCCATAGTCAAAGAGTTCAATAGATGTATTCATCAAGCTGACAAAAAAGCAATACCAAGAGATGCATGCAAATACAGCCATACTGGAGTGAACAACTAGAACTACTGCAAGAAGAATTAGAAAAAAGGGACAGAAGTGGAAAATAACCCAAGCCAGTTTCCATCACAACACCAACATGCAAAAGCTAAATTCCAAAGAGTCTAGAAGAGCTGAAAAGAGAAAATAGAATCCTTAAATTCTGAAAAGGATGGAAGAAAACTGTGGAAAGTGGTCAAACAGCTAAATGATGAGGAAACAAGAAGAAGCACAAACATAACATCCGTACAGAATGATTACAGGAAAGCAAGCAGCAGATAATTTCGCTCAAGACTGCAATAATGAAATTAGTTCAGAGAAACAGCAAACAGTGCGGAGCAACCAACAAAATTAAACTGAACATGCTCAGACTAGAATCAGTGATAAAAACAGCACTGATGAAATTATTGATACATTGTTCACATATAGTGAATTGGAATTAGCTTTCTCTAAACTAAAGCTAAATAAGTCACCAGGTATTGATGAAATATCAAATGAAAGATCAAATTAAATGATTAAGCATCTAGGAACAACAGCAATAAGAAAACTTAATTAGCTGGACTACAGGAAAATCCCACAAATCTGGAGGAAATCAATTATGATCCCTATGCTTAGACCTGGGAAAGATGGAATACCTGCTGGCTACATACCACATTAGTCTTATGAGTTGTCTGTGCAAAACAATGGAGCGTTATCAAAAACTTGAGACTTTAATTTCGCAGGGAAAGTAGAAATTCCCTGCACCACAGCAGGCAGGCTTCAGGCAATGCTACTCCACTGAGGATCAAAATATATACCTCATAGGAAATTGAGGATCCTCTCCAAGACAAAAATCAGTACTGGTAGCATGGATTGAAGGATTGCTTCAAAAAATGAGAAACTACAAGATAAGTGGCAATATGTAAAGATGGATGCATATCTTTCTTCACAATAGAAGAGCCAGAGTACAAGTAAATGGCAAAAAAGTAACATGGTACAGCTACACCATGGAGTGCCTCAGGTAGAATTCTGTGGACCGAATTTTAATGAAATATAGAAATTTTCGCAGTATGTCAACATATTCAGAACGGGCATCACCATGAAAGTGAACTGATTTTTTTAAGGCTTTGTTTTATATTTTCAGTAAAATCATTATGGATTATTATTTGAATGATGAATTGCTGAGAGGTAAATTGTTTACACACTCGAAAATAGGTTAGATATACGTTGTTTTATATAATACAAGATTGATATAAACTGTTTAGAAGCTGTTAGGTTTTGGACTAGATCTAGCTTTAGAGAACGATTTTATAACAAATCTATAAGGTTTATTTCTTTTCCTCAGTGAAATTATGACAATCTGACCATAAATACTTTCGAATTGAGTCTGTATTCAGTGTTACCACTCCAGGAAACCTTCAAAAAAGGTAGATATTTTAAATTATTTTTTCCCCGTTCATCTTTATGACTTTCTCACATGTTTCGTATCATACACACACACACCAATATATGCAGAATTCAATTCTTTATTTATATGTACAAATATTATTTAAATATCTGTAACAAAAAAAAGTTCCTGCATGTTCAAAACAACAACCATTACACATTTCCAAAAAAATAATCCAGCTGCAGAAGAGAATATAATCCAGCTGCAGAAGAGAATATTACATAACTGTAAACTAGTGTGCTTAAGGTTAAAAAACTAACAGTGAAGCTAAATAAGAAAAGTATACCTTGTAAAAATGTATTTTTAAAAATTCCATATATACTCTTTTGAAAAAAATTTCTTTGCGATTTTAAATGCATGTAGAATATCATACAAATCATGTATTATCTTGTAAGTATCCAGGACCTGAAAAACATCTTCATATAAAAATGAAGATATGAACTAAATTGAAATTGTTTTGTTAAAAAAATATCACCAAGTAAAATAGGGTTACATTCAAATCTAAATTACAGAAAGATCAATAAGTAGGGCCTACTAAAACTACAGGAATTTAAATTTTCCTATAATTTCTTTTATTTTACAGTTTGCTCTTCCAATATGTTCAGGTAGACATTTTGATGACATACCTGGACTAGCACAAGGTCTCCAAACTGTTGGAAATATTTGGTAAGATCATCTTCTGTACTTTTCCAAGGCAAGCCCAAAACAATCAGGTCTGAACACTTTTGACTGTCTAACCTCTTTGTTTTTGCTACAGGGTTGTCATAGCCATCTTCACCCTTACGTTTGTTCTCTGAAAGACAAACAAATTTAAAGCGATTATTATGCAGGAGGTAGAGGTTAATGAGCAAGCCAATACACTGGCGAACTCAGTCTCAATAGGTAGATCAATGGATTAATCTGACATGGTTAATGCGTTAAGGGATCTCGCCCACTCAGATTTTTAAAGCATCATGATATTTCCCAGACTCGTGAGATTGGTGTAAAGATCAGAAAAACAATATATTCGAAAAGATTGATAAATCGGCATCCAAATGGAACTGTAAACTGCTCCACACTGATTGGTTTATTGAGATGCATTGGAGCAGCTATGAATTTGTCAGTGTTCCCCAGCAGTAGTAACTCATGTCGAGTATCTTACATTTTTAGAACTAAATTAGAACCAAGTTATTACGTCTGTATACAATAAATTGAAATACATAAAAAAATCAATAACAAATCAATGAAAATTGCAGATTACTAAAAATTCTTACCTATGTTTTTATATCATCATTAGCAGTAAAGTGTAGAATGAATTACCAAGAAAATTATAAAAATAAATTGAGATTTTTTTTATATATAGTCGTATGCACCTCAACTTCCTGGAGGGTTTTACTTCAATCCTGCATTTGCTTATGTCAGTCTTAACCTTTAGCCCTATGTTCGCCCGTGTGTTGCCGGGGCCCGAAAGGGAAGCAAAGAATGGCAACACTTGTTACCTTTCACACATGTCGTAAAAGGCGACTCAGGAGGTTATGGGATGGAGTTGGCTGTCCCATCCCATATAGGGTCAGTGACCCAAAGCCATGCTGAAGTCAGATGTGCCAGGCCGAAAGGCGCAGATATCGCAGCAATTCTGTAAACCATGACACAACGCATTCCGTTCTCCGGACTACATCCTGCTAATCTGCAGGAGTTTGAGAACGAACGCAGAAGAAGAGCCCTATGTTGGTAAATTGAAAAACCTTCGAATTTCTATCCATATACATCTGTCAGTGCATCCATGCACCAGTTGATATGAGCTCATTTAACTGCAAGGAACCATATGATGTTCAACCTTCTCGACGCTTATGTAAACACTTGTCGGCAAAAAAAATGTCGGCTTTCGCCGTTGTCGACAGAATTCATCCAATGAGATATTGTGTTAAACAGACGTACCAGAGCCTGATTGGTAAATGCACATACTTGGGAAACATTCGCAATTGAAGCCACTACATTTCTACGTCTGTCATTGTGAAAATGTCTAGTTAGAAGGTACACATTGTATGCCAATTAATCTGACCACATCTGCACACCTGTATGATGCCATGATGGTGAATCAGGTTTATTGACCGTTGTTTCATTGTATTCTGAATAAACTAACAATGAATTGTGGCTTGAATCATGCATTATTGGGTTATTTAGTTTCACAGCAGTGAATATACAGAATGCAGTGTTGGTTTGGGGACTTGTAGATGTTTCTTCTTCTGCGTTCATTCTCAAACTCCTACTGAATCTAGCAGGACCATGGTCCTGCTAGATTTCCAGCAGGATGTAGTCCAGAAAATGGAAAAACGTTGTGTCGCCGTTTCATTTGCGCCAATGGCCTGACACATCCGTCTTCGGCGGATATTGTAGATGTTTGATATCGAATATATTGAAGTTGCACCAAAAATGACTCTAGGAACATTTTATTGCAAATCTACATGTTTTATACAGTTCCCCCAGCAATATTTTGATTTCGCAATGAAAGAACATAAATACAACAGATTTGTGTGTGACTTGATGTACAGTGTTGCCAAACAATTTGATAAATAACGTAATTTTTTCGCTTCGTTATGTTTTTTTTTGTGAAAAACGTCTTTACCACATTCTCATACATCTGGTATCACACACACGTACAGAAATTACACCAATATATGCAGAATTAAATTCTTTATTTCATGTGCAAATATTATTTAAATATCTCTAACAACCATAAAGTTATCACATTTTAAAAACAGCCACCATCAATAACGCAAATTCTCAAAAAAGAATCCGGTGGGAGGGAGACGTTTTGTATTTTTTAATCCGGCTTGCTAAAGGTTGAGATTCATGTGACCATAAATTAGCACCACATAGGATGCATATACTTCACATCCTTTGCATGTTGTAAATCAGCGCAGCCGTTTAATTTTCACTCCTCTGTTGTAATGGAAGCCATTTTTAATGAAATATATATGGATTCTGATGAAGAATTTTTGGTATTTACAGATGTAGATCTTGCTCCATTAGCAGTGTTTGACATGACTGAGGAAGACAATCTACTAACTTCTACTCGAAAAACTACATCACTCCGACGAAATCAACAATGTCACAAATTAGTACGATTTTCCTTCTCGCCAGAAACATTTGGCCTATCTAACAAGCAACTTCCCTATCACTGTCCATGTTATATTTGGTACCCAAATTACCTGCAAACTGTGCCTTGGAATGTTGGAGATCAGTTGCAGCCAACCTTCGTTGCGGAGACGGCCCTTAATGTTGTTGATCTCTGGAACAGCATTTTTACCTTACATTTCATTACTTATTAGGTTATCATTAGTGTTAGGTTTTGTAAGAATTCGCGTCTGCATCGAAAGATGCGATATCACGGCATATATTGTATGATTGGTTGCCCGTGTGAAGCTGGGGCCCGAAAGGGGAGCAAAGAATAGCAACAATGTTTACCTTCCACGTATGTCGTAAAAGGCGACTAAGGAGGTTATGGGATGGAGTTGGCTGTCCCATACAGGGTCAGTGACCCAAAGCCATGCTGAAGTCGGATGCGTTAGGCCGAAAGGCGCAGATATCGCAGAAATGCTGTAAACCATGACACAACGCATTCCGTTCTCCGGACTACATCCTGCTAATCTGCAGGAGTTTGAGAACGAACGCAGAAGAAGTATGATTGGTGTGTTGCAAGTTGCTTTTAATTCTTGAGTGACCTTTGTTCTAGTATCGAGGTGTATTACCTAACGTTTGCGGTGTGATTAGTAGAATTTGTATTTCGAATTAAGGTATATTAATTGAAAAGGCATATTAATTTGGAATTAGCATTTAGATTAGGGATGGGGAGTTAGAGTTTTCTTCTGCGTTTGCTCTCATATAACCACAACACATATATTATGTGATTTCCGCTGGGAGAGAAGTATGTTGTGCTGCAAGTTCAACAGTACAAGTCCAGCACACCGTTTTCATCATGCCTTTAATTCAGGTAGTGGGCTTCCCTACTCCGTGACAGCTTGCCGTGTCGACGTGCACGCAGTTGTGTAGTGACTTCGCCAAGACGATTGTCATTCACGTCTATCTCGCACGAGGTGTTCCCCCGTCTATGAATTTGCCTCATGTAATTGGACGCTCTGTGCCCATCAGGTTCTGAACCTTTTTCTCCTCCGCGGGCATGGTTCCAGATGGGGAAGAACTCAACAGAAGAGTTAGACCCTGGCTCTTAGCCAAAGTGTCGTTCACCAACATCATGAACCCCTCACCAAGTTCAAGTCTCAAACCACATGTTTGAGAGTTGGGCATTCTCGAGCTGATCGACCATGTCCCATTTGTGTCTGATCCCATCGGGTACTGAACCCTTTCTCTCTGCAAGTATATTTCCGGTATAAGAAAAACCGGACAGCAGAGTTGGGCCATAGTTGACCCTTGTGTGCCTGAGCCCATTGGGTAAGGAACCCTTTCTCTTCGCAAGCATGTTTCCAGTATAGGAAAGCTCGACATTAGAGTTAGGCCAGGTCTTCTTGCTTTGCTGTGCCCATGATTGGGTCTGGGTCTCAGTCCACAAGGATCACACATATCTAGAAGCTTGTTCCGAGCTAACATAGCTTGTAGTTCGGATTTCCTTGGTATGTTTTCCCTTTCTGTTTGCAGTTGGCGCTGCCCTCTATCGCTATTATGCTCTTTCACTGTACTCAGTATGAAATCTATTCGTCTCTCACCATGCATCTACCTAGTAAGTAGTCGCTAGTAAGTTAATCAGTGTGCTAATTATAGTACCAGCACAGTGAAGAATCAAAAGCAACTTTTACAGATTGGTGTTCTAGGGAAATCTATGGCGTTAGTGTATATGCTGCGCTATTTATAGCCCTCTGAAGACCTAAACTGCAATTTTACTGAAATATATTATTCTAGATGCTATATAATTATAATGGCAACACATGCCGTCCAGGTGTGACGCAATCAAGTCCACTATCTATTTATACGCCGTGTCCCTTGTTTGCCTTGCGGCGTCAGGGGATGAGTTCTCTGGAGATGGCCTTCTTGTGCGCTGTTTGTAAGCTTGATCCTGTGGCTTCTTTGATCCATCTTTTACATGCTAACATGGTCTGCCTCTGGCTTTATAACCATTATGTCTATGGGTCATGGCCATTTGTGGCATGCTATAGTATATGAAGGCTGTTATCTGATTATATCATATGTCGGTAGACCTGGTAGTCTGGAAGCGTGTGATTTTAGTGTGAAACAGAAAACCACTTGATCTGTTGTCTTTTGTTTTGATGTGTTAAATAAATACTGGTATTGTTTTGCCTTTTGGTTATCTGTCTGATGTTATCGTTTCATTCTATCTCTTAATGACACTCGAGTATTCATCGCAGACATGTCATTTCGGTTGTCACTATTTTTTTTGGACTTGTGCTGTCATCGTCCAGTCCACTGAATAAATAAAATCTAGACTACTAGTCTAGACGTCACACATTATGATTATCTGATTTAATTTAATTGTATTAATATAAAAACAAAACTAAGTAAGCTTCTTTCATCATACAGTATGAGTATTTATCTTACCTTTTGGAAATACAGCTAAATATTGGTGATTTCCCCAAATACCATCGGGAGGATGCAACACGCCATCCAAGAGACGAATACCACGGAAAGCACCACTTTCAGGGTTTCTGTACTTCAGACCACAAGCTGCGGGAAATTGCGCTGCAAGAGTCGTTAGCAGCAATGTTCCATCATCCTCACTCGGAATTTCTACAGGTTCATCGCTTTCGTCTTCCACTACCTGGATGTATTGAGCCATTTTAATGACTTAGTATGCTACAATTAGAAAATTGAATTCCCTTAATAAGACGCCGTTAACTATGACGGCGATTTCAAGATGGCGATGCAGAAAGGAAAGCGATTCGACAGCGCCACCTATGAAGTGTTGCCAATTTGTTCCGTAAAAATTGCAATAGATAACAAAACAAAAATGTGAAAAGTACTACTAATATGAAAATATGGATGTACTACTAATATCGATGCGAACGTTGCAAAGCAACATCAAAATTAGAGCAAAGATTAAACACCTATGAAAATAAATGTCTGAGAAGGCTACTGAACATACGTTGGTCAGACTTCAAATCAAACACAGTTGTCAGACAAGAATCAAAACAAGAATATGTATCCACCTATATTAGAAAGCGTCGCCGGAATTACATCGGCACGCACTACGAATGGATACTGAGTAACTACACTGTCAAGCTTTGATGTGGTCACCAAAAGACTAAAGTAACGAGGAAGAAAAAAAGAAACTTTACGTAGAACTATTACAAAGGAACGTTTCACCATCGGTATCAGAAACAATTAAGATCTAAAGCAAATTGCAATGAAACGAGAGACATGGAATCTATGACACCCGCCCTATGTGCCGTCTTTGGCCCTAGAGGAATAACTAACTAACTACTACTATAATTTTCGTGCCTCATCGAGGCCAGCTCGAAGATGGGGTTTAGTTCAGCCAACAGAGGCTGGAAACTACGATTGGTTGAGCCATTCCCTACATCATGCAGGACAACAATCCTGCACAAGGAGTCAAGGAAACACATTTGCTGAAGTTGGAGATACAAGGCCGAGAAGTGCACGGACAACCATGGTATCATGCAACTCAATATACCTTGGAGTCACTTTTGATCCAAGACTTACATGGAAACAGCACATAGACAAGTGCCAAACAAAAGGTACAATGAGGACAGCACTCCTTAAAAATTGGCTGGAACAGATTGAGGTGCAAATGGAAAAATTCTAAGTAGAGCATATACAGGTTATGTAAGACCAGCTTTGGAATATGGAATGTCAGCATGGGGGACTGCAGCCAAGAGTAACACGCAAAAGATCTCAAAGATACAAAACCACAGAAATGGAAACATGCACAGGTTTGCCATCAATGGAAGAAAGAAGAAATGAAAAAATCCTCACACAGTATGCAAAGTTCAAATGTTTGGAGAGTCATCAAATGAACCAAAGACTAGACAACTTACAGACCTACCTGAAGTTGATAGCCCCTTAAGGTCTGTACCAGAGCAAACCCCGTGGAGTGAAAGCCATGGAATGCCAATATACATTCAGACCCATGTGAAAGGAATACTAAGCGAGGACGAACAGAACAGTGTGCAGCGAATGACAGTCACCCTCAGTTTCCTGGATGAGGAATATCCACAAGATATATGGGTCAGAGTGTACACAGATGGGTCAGCACAGAATGCTGTGAGGAATGGAGGTGCAGGTGTATATATAGAATATCCACACAAGCCTAGAGATACAATCAGAACACCGGCAGGAAAATTCTGCAATAATTATGATGCAGAAATCCAGGCAATTAGTGTGGCAGCTAAAAAACTGCTGAACTCCAACTCTGACCTACAGCCTGTGGTATTCCTGACAGATGCAAGGTCAGTGCTTCAAGCTCTCCAGTCTGGAAAACTAACAGACTTAAAAAAAACTACTTAGCGAATTGTCTTACCAGTATAGGGTAACCATGCAGTGGATACCCTCTCACTGTGGAATACCAGGAAATGAAAAAGCAGACCAACTGGCTAAGGAAGGTGCTGCCGAAGACCAACCAGCTATACCAATCACCTACCATCAGAAAAAACAGATGATAAAGTCAATAAGAAAGCCACAAACACCAACACAAGATGACTATCACAATATGAACAGATCAGAACAAGTTATAATTCTACGTCTCAGAACAGGACACAACCGACTCCGCAGTCACATGTATACAAAGTTCAAGATTGGCAACACGGCCATGTGTACATGTGGACAGGCAGCACAGAGTGCCAAACATATACTTCAAGAGTGTTCTGAGCATGAAACGCTGAGGCAGACATATTGGCCAGAGGAAACAACACTGGAATCAAAGCTCTATGGGACACTGTATGAACTACAAAAGACAGTGAGTTTTATTAAGGAGACAGAATTACAGATATAGACATGTTTCAAGTGAACGAAAGAAGAAGAAGAAGAACCAAAGACTAAGCAGACCTACAAAAGAGCGACTCAAAAGATGTAGCTTTCTACACTCCGCTAAACAGCTCCAGAAATCACTCACAGATACAGACCTACAAAACCTAAAACCACTAAACACCTTTAACACATACCCAACATGGGACAGGAAAAACTTCCCAAGAATTATGGACAATATACCAAGCATTATTTCGATTACAGAAACTACTATACAAGTACTAAAGGAGACAACTAAGAATCACATACAGAAAGCATACCCAAAGGATATATGGACACATGTATATACAGATGGATCAGCGAAAGAGGCAGTATTAGATGGAGGATCAGGAATATATATAGTAACACCAGATGGAAAAGAAATAGAGAAATCCATACCCACAGGCAAACACTCCACAAATTTCAAAGCAGAAATGGAAGCCATAATAGAGGCAGCCAAAATGCTCATGAATTGCTTGCCGAGTCACAACAGACATGTAGTATTTCTAACGGATTCAAAATCAGTATTGCAGGCATTGAAAGATCCAAAGAACACGAGCATGAATGAACTTACGGCCTGCTTACTGCACCTCAGCAGTACCACAAAAGAAACAGTACTGCAGTGGATCCCAGGTCACTGTGGCATACATGGAAATGAAAAAGCTGATCTCCTGGCAAGGAAAGGGGGATCACTGGAACAAATAGAAAATGATAATACGTACTGTGAAAGTAAGACCTTGTTAAAAGCAGAATATAAGAAAAAGTGGAAGCAAATGCACCCAAATGCAGAACCAAATGACCCATACCACCAAATGTCACGCAAGGAACAAACCATCATTTTCAGACTACGAACTGGTCACAACAGACTGAGAAGTCACATGTTCCGAAAGCTGAAGATTGGTGAGACAGACCTGTGCAACTGTGGACTGAGCACAGAGACTGCAGAACACATTCTTCATGCCTGTCAACTCTACCAAGAAGAGAGGGAGAAAATATGGCCTACTGAGACGGCACTGCTTCCAGACTTGAGGGGTTCCATGGATGACCTGAAGCGAATCGCACAATTCATTGAAGCTATTGGTGCTGTAACCTGATATCTGACTGAAGAACGATGAAGGAGAAGAAGAAGATGCAACTCAACTAGATTGCATATATTCATAACAAAATTTAACTATTTGTGTAGACATGTTCAACCGCGAACGATAAGAAGAAGACGGTCATCAAAAATGGAACAAATAGATTATAATTTGTTAATATCAGTTAATATTAGAAGTAATGATTCTTCGGACGATACTCGTCTGCAGTCGGGGACTCAGCTAGTTGAAGAGAATTACACACACACATCAAACTATGATCATATGGGAAACTTCTTACTTTAATTATGTCTACATTCCATTGTCTACATCTATAATAACATATGCAAGTAGTATATATAACTCATGTACATCCTTTTTCAAACATTCTTTGGAAACACGCTCGCGAAGATAAAAGAGCTCCGTACCCGATGTGCTCAGGCAAAAAAAGACAACTATGACAGTTCTTGATCAACTCTACTGTCAAGCTTTCCTATACCGGAAATACACTTTCAGAGAGAAATGGTTCCGTACCCGATGGGCTCAGGAACAAAAGGGACAACGAAGTCAACCCTGGCCCAACTCTACTGTCCGGTTTTTGATATACCGGAAATATACTTGCAGAGAGAAAGGGTTCAGTACAAGATAGGCTCGGGCGCTAATGGGACAAGGTCGCTCAGCTCGAGAACGCCTTGCTCTCAAACGCGTGGTGTGAGACTAACTTGCGCGAGGGGTTCACGATGTAAGTGAACGACACCTCGGCTAAGAAGGCGAAAGGGCCAGGGTCCAACTCTTCTGTCGAGTTCTTCCTTAATCAGAACCAGGCTCGCGGATGAGAAACGGTTCAGTACCCGATGGACACAGGCACAGAACGTCGAATTACACGAGGTAAGTTGATAGACGGTGGAACACCTTGTGCGAGATAGACGTGAACGGCAATCGTCTCGGCGAAGATTCACTACACACCCGCGTGTCCGGCAACAGATAGACAGGCTGTCACGGACTAGGAAAGCCTACCTGAATTAAAGGCATGACGAAAACGGATGTGCTGGACTTCGGACGCCCAGATCACAGAGTGGCCAACTGAGGTGCAAATAACAGTTTTACTGTAGAACTTGCAGCACAACGTACTTCACGCTCCCTGGCGGAAATCACACGATATATTCGTTGTGGTTATATGGAGCGAACGAAGAAGAAAACATTCGTTCATAGCATTACATATTACTTCAGCCTTTCAGTTACAACATTGAACTAAGTATAAAAAGTGACAAAGTGGTACAGAACGCGTCTGTGACGGCCAAGGTACCGAGTTCGATCCCCGCCACAGGCAATTGCGCATCCGGACCGTTCAGAAAGCAATGGCAAACTACTGAACGTATTTATATTTCCTAGAAAATCACTACAGCCAATAAATGGTGGGTTTATAGCTAAGTCCTGTAAAGGATATGCTACCAACAAAAATTTTAAAAAGTGACCCCAAAATGTTTTCTTCTCTTGAAATGTTATCCATACAGAGTAGTTTCGTTGCAGAAATTGCATTTCTCTCGCCAATGAATACGCAGCATTTTTGTTTCCGATATCAAATATAAAGGTGTTTTTTTCTATTATATCTATTGTCCTTTCTCTGCTTATGTTATGTGACGTCGTAGGATTGGCTGACGATCGATTTTCAGGCTACTGCAAGTCTCATCAAGTGACATATTCTTTCCAGAACGTAGTATTTCCAATGGATCTCTTGAATATTCCTCGGTCTTGAGCAAGTTGCCCTGCATCTTCCAGTGACATGCGCAGACATTCTAAAATGTCTTTTGTCCAACGACGTCTTGATCGGCCTTTGCCCTTGTTGCCTTCTATCATCCCCTCCAGTAACACTCTCCATGACGTCGTGTACTGCAAGTCTAGTCGCTTGATATGCAGTAATATTGTGCCGTGTCAGAATGTTGGTAACCTCCTTAAATCCACCTTCTTCTTGGTCTTTCTTTGTATCTTGCTGTTTCCATTTTCATGTTATATGCTCTTACCCCTGGCTAGTAAAGATTCATTCGCGTTAGGAGCCGAATCATTTCAATCTCCTTTTTCAATATGTTTGACCACATGTTGTTCCAACAGCTCTTGTAAATTCCTCATTTCTCACGTGATCTCTTCGTGTTCTGTTTGCTGCTTTTCTTAGACGAGATAATATTTTTTATCTATTCTTAATGAGGAATTCTGAACAAGCGTCACATCACTGGGAACATTCCCATATATGCTCTGCTTGCGGTTCCGTCAGCCATCTAAAAGTGTAGTACCTCAGTGTCCCAGTCAGTTGCTGATTGTACTTCTTCTGATCTTTCCGGAGAGGGTGCACTTTCTCCCGTCGTCTCTAGTACCTCCCATTTCTACCATTCTCTAAATATGTACATTGTCTTCTTCGAACTCGTCTTCGTCTTTTCGTATGGTATCCATGACTGCTCTAATTAATTCAATCCTGTCTCTTCTTAATTCAGTGCCATTCACCAAGCCTGAAAAATCGTTCATCAATTCACTCTTGGTGAATGTTTTTTTCTTAATATTGGGTAATCCCATTTGAAAACATTAAACTACACTCAGATATTGAAAGCTATATATGCATTCGTACTTTCCTGTCACCATAGTGTACCTTATATAATTAAATTAAATTAAATTAAATTATTTACTGCTCGTAGAGAACAGCGTCAAGCTACGAACAAAGATATACCTAATTCTGTTGCTTTTACATAATTTCTGAGTGTTCAATGAAAGTCTAGTTTTATATGTTCACCAAATTGTTGTTCAGCTTCATTATGTTTTAATGTATTATAGTAATAGTTTGACCGCATCGAAGATGGTGAGACATGCAGAAAACTAAGGTCATCTATAACATCAAACTTCATTTCCAGTTGTCTCGATTCGTATTGCCACTGGTTTCAAATGATGTCCAACAAGAGCGTGAGCTCAACGCTTTGTACGACTCTACCTCACCTAAATCGAACTCCCCAGTGCAAGTCATGTTCACATTCAGGAACACATGTTTCATGGAAAGGTAATGCAGGATACAATATCGACCCGGTACAAAGAAAATGTGGATAAAAGATCAAATTAGGACGATGTGTTCACTATGTCGGACGAAACCACGACTAAGAGGACGAACCAACAATAGTTCAACTTTACTATTTGAACAATTTCTTGTACTGGCTCATAGACGAGTTAGTTAGTTAGTCGTTGGATCATCGTAACTGCACTCTGGACAAGTACATAGGTGATCAGATATTTCCTTGCGTGTAGCCGTCATTACACGTTGACTGACGGTCCCAATACGCAGTTGATTGACCATCATTCTTTCTTGCCTACGAAACAGCTCCTTTCTAGCGACACCACATTCCAAACCAACTTCCTCTATTCTAGTCATGGAACAAGAGTGATCGTCACTTTTATAGTCATTTATTCGGGTTTTTTCCCGTAGTGCGTTCAAAATGTCTGCTCGATCCATCGCTCCACCAACAGCCGTAGTAGCAGCGTGTGCAGCCAACCTATCTGCTCTCTTATTACCCCGGACTCCCGCATGTCCCGGCACAAAAATCAAAGTCACTTTACGCATACAGGAATTCTTCCTTGCATCCAGTCACTGTTCCCGAATGTAGCCAGCCTGAACTTTACAATCATGTTTACCGAATCACTGAGTATGCAGGCATGTTCGCAGATAGTCGTTGAGTACACCCATTGCAAAGCTTTGGTTACTGCCAAAATCTCCATTGTCATGCTGCTTGTCGCCTGAGCGAATGCATCACTTTCCTCTCTGATGGTTTCTCCCCCCCCCCACCTTTGAGACGTGAAGGCCCAGGCACTCCTGATGTGTCTCTCAACCGACCCATCTGTATATATATAATCATATCACCTTCCCTGGAATTTTCACCAATCAGAGCGAGTACCTCCGACTCCACCACTGTCGGAAACCATTCCATGCACTCTCTATTGAGTGTTATTATTACTGTGAAGGCTGTCGAACAATCTAAGGGCGCACGACCCCATTCCACACCAGGAAGCACATCCTCCAATCTGCACACACTCTGTATAATATCCTCTGCGCGCCCCATCCACGACTTTCCTCTCTTACGTCGACTGCCTTTCACTTTGAGAATTTCAGGGTGTAGAGGATGTTCTTTATCAGCGGTGATTTGTAGGTAGCTCCGCGCCCTGCAGATTTGTATTCTTTTCTCTGCATTTGGGCTGTCCGGTAACTATCGCATAGCCCTTATCGACGTATCTCTCGTACACCTCAAAATGATTTGTATTGCCTCATTCTGGATTCTATCCAATCTTTCTGTTTGAGTCTGACTGACTGTCAGAATAGCCGCAGTGCGAACTCTACCACCGCCACCACCAATCCCCGATACAGCAGAAATAGCAGCCTCTGTTCACATTGAGCAGCAGCCATAATTTTCATCGACACAAGACCTTTATAAGCCTTTAGAATGATGTGGTCAACATGATCTTTGAAACTCAGACTGTGGTCCAACTTCATTTAGTTACTTAATTGTAATTAAGTAACTTCATTGTGCTGTTTATCTGGAGGACATCCTACCTCAAAGTAGCCGATGGCGTGGGTGTGTTTATTATGTGATTATTTATGGAAAACCTAAATTTCATAGACGAGATAATAGCAAGTACCCGAGGACACAGAGGAAAATGTCAAATTACAAGATATAAGTTCATTGGCAAGAGGCACACCTGGGTACAATACCCAAGGGCACAGTGTGTGATAAACTGATAAACAGTTATGGTGTATAGCAGATACTTATTCGTTTGCTGGACGACACATAGGTTGTCACAAGTTAGGAAAGCCCGAATTAAATAAAAAAACATGCCGAAATCGGAAGTGCTGGGCCGGAATTCGTAATTAAGGTATCTTCGCTGTAAACCACCAGCACAAGGTACTTCACAGGACATTTCGTGTTGATTATCAGAGAGTGAACGCAGAAGAAGAAAAGATATACTCCAGGGGCCTAATGAATCATTCTTCTATCAGATACATCTGCCCATCTGTAGTGAAGCACATTTAGTATTCTCCTGCGTCGAGAAATCTGCCACAAAAAGAATAAAGGTGCAATGTCAGCTGGTCTTTTTCTATTCATCATACATGGGGACCATTTGACAGAAGAACAAGTAAGAAATCCAGACAAGACATGCAGCGACAATGATAATTACATGTAACAGGTTTTCAGCCAAAATGAAACAAAAATGTAGACTTAAACACCAAAATAACACTGCTCAAAACTATTATTATGCCAACTCTGTGCTACCAATGTCAAACGTGGACAACGACAGCACAAAAGAAACGTAAACTTGTGACAACTGAAATGGCTCCTACGGATATCATTAAGGGACAGAATGAGGAATGAGGATATTAGACAAAGAACAGGCACCGCCCCAATCTTGGAACATATTAAGAGAACAGATCAAATAGTTTGCACAAATCAGCAGACTACCATCACACAGTGTACCACAGTAATCTATACTACATAGATACAGTAAAGGCAGACCTAGAGGCTGACCATGAAAACAATGAACAACCGAGATAAAAGAGGCAAAAAATTTCACAATATACTCAGCACACAAGAGGGTCATATCCAGAAAACTCTTCTATCGCTGAAAGGCAACACATTGTTTAGTGAACAGACAGATATAAGATAGACAGATAGACAGACAGACATAGATAGATAGATAGATTAGATTAGATTAGATTAGATAGATAGATAGATAGATGGATGGATGGATGGATGGATGGATGGGTGGATGGATGAATGGATGGATGATGTATATATGGATAGAGAGACAGACAGACATACATACATACAGATAGATAGATAGATAGATAGATAGATAGATAAATTAGATAGATAGATAGATAGATAGATAGATAGATAGATAGATAGATAGATAGATAGATAGATAGATAGATAGGTTGCCAGCCCAGTCATGCAACCAGGGCAGTGCCGAGCTATGATGACGAGATGCAGCCGCATCACGCGGCACGAATCAAAATATTTTTCGAAGAGAAATCATTTAAAGGGTTTGGGGCATCTCGGAAACTTGCACCATACTGAGAAAATCTACCGCCCGCACATCCCTGCATTCAACTTTCTTTAGACTCCTGGAAAGACGACAGTGGTCACATTCTTTGCATTCTGGGTTGAAGTCCTGGTCCCTGTTGCTACATGCAAGAAACGTAGTATAAATCTACAAAATAAAGTTCCTCTTTCCACGTCTCTGATGCGTAATGGGGAATATGGTATTAGACCAGCATGTTTCATCGACTAACGACACACTTAGGTATGATATAGCCTGCATAACGACCGCCACTATTACTTTCGTTGGAGATCGATTTTCTTAGGATTTGTTGACATTGTGGTGATTATATTTCCATATTTCCATTTGAACTGGAAATTGAACCTCTGATCACCGGACTAGGATGTTAGTGCACCTATCACCGAGCTACCCCGGTTCATTAAGAGGATAATCATCATCATGTGCCATGCAGGCTGGCGTAGGCAGTCATGGCTCTCCACAGCTCTCTGTCCACAGTATTATGTATCAAAGTCGTTGTTGTTTCCCTGCCGTGCCAGGTTGTCAAACTGTCTAATATTTTCGCACGTTGTCGCCCTCTGTCTCTGCTGCCTTCAATTTTGCCTGTTGTGACTATGTTCTCTAAACGTGCCTGTCTCATGAAGTGGCCCAAAAAATAAGATTGCCTTTTTCTTATATTGTTGATCAATGTCCGCTTCGCATTTGACTCCCTCAACACCTCTACATTAGTTTTTCTGGCAGTCTATGGTATTCTCAGCATTCTTCTGTAGAACCACATCTCTGTTGCCTCTAATCTCCCACTTTCCATATTAAGAGGATATGCTTCAATAAATTTGCTGAAAATATATAAACTTGCTTTATGAAACCATTCTAGTACTATATGATATGTATAATTTATTAGCATATTCTTTCCAAAAAGTAGTATTCTTTATGGGTCTTCAGAACACATGATTCCAGGGGAGTTGACCTATCACAACGAGGGGAATGTTTAACCTAAGATGTATATTATGCGTTGTCTTGGGCGGTCCTTACCCTTGTTACCAGCAACCATACTTTCCAGTATTAATTTTTCAATTATTATTTTAGGTCGCCACTGGGAACATATATGTACGTAACAAACATACTATAGCTCCCGTGTTTGCACAGTGCCACAGTTTTTTTCAGTTGTTTTAATGTGGTCATCGCTATTGTGGCTCTTCGCCTGATCTCGACTGCGCAGTATCCTGCACTGTTTATGTTAGCTCATCGATATTTGACATGTATCACTTCTTCCAAAACACTTTTATCAATATTAATTCTAGGTATTGTTTTCACATTGTCGGTTGTGATTACTGTTGCCTTTTTCATATTTAGAAACAAGTTTTGTTTTTCGCTAAAGTTCGCTATTGTTGATTTTATTATGTTCAGTAAATCTTTCTCACTTTAGGTTAGTAGAACTGTGTCGTCTGCGTATCTAATTTCTGGAATCTATAGACCTCCAATATTTATGGGTCTGAATTCTTGTTGCGTTGTTTCGTGTTTCATATTTCTTATTATGTTCTCTGCATATATGCTAAATAGGTATGGTGACAATGTATACCCTTGTCTTAATTCCTTTTCGAAATTTAAACAACTCTTTCATTTTTACGGCTTCTCCTTGATTTGTGTACAGCTCTGCAATTTGCACTTGTCGCTGGAGGAAGCGGGGCAATTTGCAAGAGACCCCGGGGATTTTAAGAGATTCATAAGGAAGACTACGTTCTGAAAAGTATACGTCACATGACAACAACTGCAATTAGCCGTATAATGTGATCTGGGAAACCCATGTTGCTCATTATTCCCCTTAATTGGTGATGGTTTACACAGTCAAAAGCATTAGTGTAATCTATAAAATATGCATACATGTCGATATCGAATTCTCTGAAGTTTTTTATGATCATTCTCATTATATATGTGGTTTCTATTGACTCTTCCGCATCTGAACCCCGCCTGAGCTTCGTGAATCTCTTCTTCCATTTTGTCCCCTATTCTCTTCATTAAAATCTGTAGTAATATTTTGCAAGCTTGACATTTTTGTGCGATTGTTCTGTAGTTTGAGCATAATTGCAGATTTTCGCTTTTTTGTAAAAGGTGGACCAAGTTGACCTTCAGATTAAGATATCAAAAAAAAATTCATGATAATGAACCCATCAAAATATCAATAAGAGACAATAACAAAAGAATATCCGGACATAAGGCCAAAAGTAGACCAAGAAAACGGTGGATAGAAAACATCATGATAGCCTTGAACAAACATGGATTTAATGCAACCATGGCGTCACATCTGGCCTTGGAACGACAGCTGAAAATCACACCCCTACACTTAACGGCAAGTGTGAATACGATCAACCATCGCCCACCTGAGGACAGACAATAGACAACAACAAGCTATGGAACTTATCAGTTCAACACACATCATCTCAGTAAACAACCAACTATTAGAAAAAAGTTTCAAACTTTACTTATCTGGGCAGCACAATGTCTGCTGATGGAGACTCAACAAAAGGAATAAATACACATATAGCAACAGCACCGAGAACCTTTACGAAATTAAAAAACCTCTGGATATCCAAAGATATAAGATTAGACACTAATTTTAAACTATTCAACTCCTGTATTGTTCCAATGTTGACATATAGATATGAAAGTTGGGAATTGACCCAAGCAATAGATCAAAAGTTAAAGAGCTTCGAAAGCAAATGTCTCCGGAAATTTTAGAGCAGTACACGAAGTCACTGGATCCTTTACCGCAACAACAAGCAGTCCAACAATGGAAGTATTTGGCGCAAAGCAGGCACTTAACTGGCTGGAATCGCAACCAATTCCCATGCGTGCATACGAAGTGACTCAATGATTATGTTTCAGAAAGACAAAACAAATGATGTACGTTGAGGAAGAGTGAAGTCATTAGAGAG
Organism: Meghimatium bilineatum; assembly: GCA_034231615.1. Lineage (NCBI taxonomy): Eukaryota > Metazoa > Mollusca > Gastropoda > Stylommatophora > Philomycidae > Meghimatium > Meghimatium bilineatum. Next base: position 58,206,970 of record CM067299.1, read on the forward strand.
GGTTAAAATACGGGCCTCAGTGCGAAAACGCATTCTTATCTTTGTTCCCGAACACGCGGGTGTGGATGGAAACGAACAGACCGACCAATTAGCTAGCATCACCACAATAACAAATCGTCAGCCTATAGACCGAGCAGACATACTTATTGCTTTTTGTGAGTCCGCAAGATGAGATGATGTTGAGATAAATGAGCATGAGTCAATATCGAGAATGCGCGAATTGGGAGTGATGATAGACGTGGCCCGAAGAAAACACCTAACAAATATTTCAAAAATAGCAGTGAACCAATATAGAACCGGAACCATCAGCCGTTATAGCATGAGAGATTTAATGGAGCAGACATCTGAACACCTAAGGCCATGTCCAGTGTGCGAAGAGGATAATCAACATGGATACTCATTCAATGCATAATATCTGTCGAAAATAAAATGGAGCTACTTTGTCTCAAATAGTGATTTAAGATATAACACAAGAGTACAGATCAAATGTTATAAGAAACATAGATGGAACTGTCTGGAACATGTCCTAAGACAAGATGAAAATAGATTGAACCAACAAGCACTCATGTGGACACCAGATGGGAAGAAAACAAACGAGGAAGATCTAAAACTACTCTAAAAAAACACACACCATTCTTAAAGAAGGGACAAGAATAGTCTGCAAGTCAAAACAATAACTAAAATTGTAGGCAGCGGACAGCAACGTATATAGGATCAAAGCCAATACCCTATGTGCCACCCGTGGCACGAAAGGAACAAACTCCTTTAATAAGATCATCACAACATGGAAAGAGGGACATTTCAAGGAATAATAGGTAAGACAAATAAATGCCAGAAAAACATTTCTTCTTCTTATACTTCATCGTACATTCTCAAACTCCCGCTGGATCTCCCTTGTAGCAAGACTATTGTCCTACTAGATTTCTAGCAGGATGTAGTCCAGAGAATGGAAATGCGTTGTGTCACCATGTTATTTGAGCCGATGGCCCGACACATCCGTCTTCGGCGGGAGAAAAACATTTGATGATGCAGATCCAGATGCGACTTAGTTAAAAAAAAAATTGAGAATGAAAGAGAAGAGTATGTTTCTAAACAAAGAAGAGCCTAGAGGGGCAAAGCGACAGATAAAAGTCATGTTGAAGTAGGATGAGTCAGGTCGAAAAAAAAATGAAGATGTAGCAGCTACGATCAACCACCAACAACACATTCCATTGTTTAGAATTCGATCTACTAATCAGTAGGAGTTTCAGAATGAATGCAGAAATATATATTACTTTTATTATTATTATTATTATTATTATTATTATTATTATTATTATTATTATTTATTATTTATTATTATTATTATTACTATTCTGCGTTCGTTCTCAAACTCCTGCAGGTTAGCAGGATGTAGTCAGGAGATCGGAATGCGTATGGTCATGGTTTACAGCATTGCTGCGATATCTGCGCCTTTAGGCCTGACACATCCGACTTAAGCATGGCTTTGGGTCACTGACCCTATATGGGATGGGACAGCCAACTCCATCCCATAACATCCTTAGTCGCCTTTTACGACATGCTTGGAAGGTAAACAGTCTTGCCGTGCTATTCTTTGCTCACATTTCGGGCCCCGGCAATACACGGGCGATTATTATTATTATAAGTGTTGAATTTGCAACATGATGCACTTGGCTACATAGACATCATATGGGCACCAACACATACAAATGAACAATACTTGTGTAAAGTTTAAACTCACATTATATTGCTACCCGGAACGTAGCGATAAACCCCATAATTTGTGGCATTATCAATTTTCTAGACAATACATACAACAAGTTGCCATTGATTTTTAGAATGACTAAGATACTCAACTACCAGCAGCTGAAATCGAACAAGGTACACTTGGCCGTTCGAGACATTGTTTTTACCTCTTAACCATTGTCAAGCGATGTAAGGGTGTGACTTTCGACATCACTATAAGACCTTTGAAAAGAAAATATAAACATGATCTAAAAAGTCCATTTTGAATATTTCCGTGCATTTCGCTAGTTATGTTATTGACTATTTTTGGCATGCGACACCAAGTATATAAATAGTGGCCAACGAAAACCTATTCTGATTGAAAGACCTGGCAACACAAAGACAGAAATGGAAAGCTATGGTTTCTGCCCTATGCGCCGCCTATGGCCCTGGAGGAACATAACATAACATAACATAACAAAGAAAACCACGACAATAATAAAAACGTAATGAAGTCCAAATTAATTCTGAACAGAGGTCTTCTATTTGCAAAAGTCACGATAATGGCTGCATTGTAAACATAACTGAAACATTACTGGAAAATTCTACAGATGGCAGACATGATCAGGACCGTATGTTGTTAAGCACACGTGTTTCTCCAGGGCCCGAAAGGGGGCAAATAATAACAACACTGTGTCGTCGTCCTGCAAGTCGTAAGAGGCGATTAAGAAGATTATGGGAAGGACGGATGTCTCGCCTCATAAATGGTCAACGTGATGAAAAAGCCATGCTGACGGCGGATGTATGAGGACGAAAGGCGCAGAAATTACAGCAAATCTGTAAACCATGACACAACACATCCCGCTTCCCGTTCCCAGTTTGACATGTCTACACAGCTAGTCCGTTTTTCTAAATGTATTCTTCTGTACTTAAGAGCTTCTCAGTACTCCCATACAGCTTCCTGTGGATATCCGTCTTTGTGGGCCAGTGTTACTCCCGTAACTGACTTAGTGTAATGCAGTCCTACATGATATTTTCCACTGTCTGTGCTAGTGTAATTCAGTCCTACATGATATGTTCCACTGTCTGTGCTGCCTGCTATTCTGATAATATTCAGGAATTTGAGAACGAACGCAGAAAAAATAAGTGTGTTGTTAGGTAATAATATATTATTAATCAACCAAAAATAACAATAGACAAAGAATCAATATCATTAGTCATGTAGCATATTTATTAGTCACACTCATAATCACAATTATTGATCAATGATCGATCATCACATAAGAAAAGATTATTCATTAGGATGCATGAATATGTCCAGAAACGTGTCAACATAAAATATGTACAATAATTACAACGTACGCCATTATGGTGACGTACGGTAAATGTTACACTTTCTTAATATAGCAGCTGCAATAAACATGTTTCTCATCCCGTTTCAGATATTATTATCTGTGGACTGAATCAGTTATCTTAGCTTGACCAGACTTATCCGTGCTTAATATTTATCATTTTTTTATGTTTTTTGCCATCAGTCATTGAAAAGCAAGGATAAAGCGTGTCTCTCGTAATTATACAGTCCTGTGGTCTTATTGGTTTTCATCCTTCTAAAGTAACACAATTTAGCTTCTCCTATGATTTTATTTCACTGTAAACACAAAGTATATACACGGCGACTAATTAAAATCATGGGAAAGTCAAATAGTCCTTCACTTTAGAAGGATGATTTACAGTGAGTCATTTGGACTGTATAAATGTCAAAGGACATCTATGAAGTCGGGTTAGCAAAGATAAATGACACAGTCCACAGGCGATAAAATATCTGGTTGGCTGTGGTTATTTTATGTTATCACATAATTAAGTACACCCAAACACAATACATGCAAATAAACACACTAGTAGAATATTCAGAACAATCTCGGATAATCTGGCACTGTTACACTAAAATGATGACCACTAGTTTCATAATATATGTGCTGGTATATGCGCTGTCAATTTTTGTAACAAAACATTCTAAGCAATCATGTCGAAATCGGCTGTGCCAGGCCTACAAGGCGCATATTGATAAACAATAAACTGAAATAGGTACGTGTTACCAATATTATATTTGTTTTCCAGTTGAGTTGAAAGAGTTTGTAGAAGTTATATAGAATCAATTCTGTTGATGGAAGTTAATTTTGGACGCTCAGCAGAACAGTGAAAAAATATATTGAGGCAGCAGATATGTGGTTTTTATAGAAGATTATTGGGAACACCATAAACAGATAAAACGTATAATGACGATATCTTGAAAGAAGTAAAGAAGTTAATTCAAACAGAGAGCGGCTTACCCACATCAGAAAAAGACAGTCCACATGTTTTGGACACGTCATGAGAAGAAGAAAGATGGAACACATTGTATCAACAGACAAGTTTAAGAGTAAGATGGGTAGGGAAAACCAAGAGAGAAGATGCTTGCAAACCTCGTATTGTGGCATGAAAGAACAACGGTATCGGAAATGATTGACAGCACACGAAATAGAAGTCAGTGGAAAGACAAGATAACCAACGCCACATGACATGGACCATAAGAAGTAGTTACAAATATTGATAAACAAAACGTACTAGAAACAAGAATTTTGTCGGCACATGCGACTCATTGCTTTTAATGTTTTGTTTATACATTTTGACACTACATATACCTATTACCGTTTTTCTGGATATTTGTCATATGTTGCACAGCCCCCACATTTATAGTATAGACTTGTCTTCCATCACTGACGTTTTATCTCTTAGTTTCATAATATATAAGGTGTATAAAGTAGCTTTACACTGGCGTTATTCGGATAGCATTTTAAAGTGATTTCAAACTCCGAGGCATCGCGCGGATCTACCGCAGATGACATGCTTATGAATGAGATGTTCATGATTATTTGAAGACGGCCTATATACTTCGGATATGCTCCAAACTAGACTCCATACAAAGTATAAGTGTTCCGCTCACACACCTGCAGTGACGTGATCATTCACATTTCTTGCATCAGAAGCATTGTTAATACATTTTGCGCAGAATGTTAATACTTATGTTTATGCACCATATTTTCTTATATCTTCCAGTATTTTATTTAAAAAAAACGCCCAGCTGCGTACAATTAACACGTTGCCACCAGATGGACTTATAGATATAAGAATCATGTGTACCGCAAATTCGACGGTTACGTTATTTGCAGATCGATAACATATTTCAATGAATTGTCTATGTGCTCTAGTCTCCGGATCCACGAAGTGCTGTGAGTGGTTCAGTTTCATGACATATGTCCCTTAGTATTCCAACTACAACATTTGCACACCAATTATCTGATATCATAGTACTTCCTGGACGAATTCGTTCACTTGTAATAGGTAGCGAATTTATTTCACTTGAACCATAAAACGTTAATCTGTCTCACGACAGATTCTACCTAAGATCAACTGCACTAGAAAGACACGGCCAGCATAATAAGTTCCTTAAGAAATGTATACACGAATTTTTAGTTTAAATAAGGTGTTGGAATTTATTGTATTTACTTTTTTTCTACAATTCAATAAGCAATACACAAATTTGAGAGACATAGCAGTAGAGGAAACTCATGCAGACAGTTGGAGCGCGTATAACGATTTTACCAAAAACACGTAACTTATTTAAAGAAACCCATTGAAATCAATGTATTCAGTTCAGAGATCTGCAAATAAAAAAGAACCGTCAGTTATCGATACTTATAAGAGACAATGGGTTGATGACAAAAATTAATCGTCTTTTCTATGTAGTAGGTGATGCAGCGTTACTGATTCCGATTAAACTTTGCAAAATGGATAAAGATCCGTTCTCAATTGTCGTACATCTGGTTTCCGGTTTAAAATTGAATATTGTGTACAAAGATGTGGGTTGGTAGAGATGACACAACAGTGTATAGCTAACGGCACTATCTATGAGATGGAAGGATTTCAGAATCCATGATAATACTAATAAGAAATGTCATAGGAGAAGTTGATGAAGATTGTATATTGCAATTATGCTACCAGAGTAATCAGACTGTATAATTTACCATCGTTTAAGGAAGGATGTGCACATGTAAATATGTCTGCATTGCAGTTAAGTCTATTTTTCTCTAAGGAGTCACGATAGTATAGTTGTCATAGTATCTTATTCAGGACGTAGCGATCCACTCAGTGTATTTATCTATGAGCTCACGCCAAACATATAATTCTAGAGTGTGCTGAGCATGAAACGCCGAGGCAGACATATTGGCCAGAGGAAACAACACTAGAATCAAAGCTATATGGGTCACTATATGAACTATAAAAGACATGGAGTTTTATTCAGGAGAAATAATTACAGATGTAGAGATGTTTCAAGTGAACGAAAGAAGAACTTTATGGGCTTACGATAGTTTAGTTGATGTTAGTATATTCGATTCAGGATGTAGAAATGAAACAGTTAAATATGATGGTGATTTTGATGATGTTCCTCCTTTGCAAGCAAGATGAGTGTGGGATTAAGAAGGGTCAAGTGTGATTTGGTTATTTGTGCGTCCTCTGATGAGCCCAATCCGGGTTCAGACCTGCTGCAATGTGGGCAGAAATGTTAGTAGATCTTGAGATGAGGGAAAACAATCTTCTTTCTCCTTTCGTTTTGAATCACCTGCAATGTTCTACCTTGTAAAAAACTTTTAATACCTGCCCTGATTTTACTGTTCTAGACTGGACGGTCAAGAGCTGTGGTTTCCCAAGAGCTTGAGTCAATCCTGCAGTGCTTGAACGATGTCTTCAATTAGTTATTGAAGCATTTATTCTTCTAGAGCCACGATAGTCTAATTATTGGTAGCGTATTTTATCAGGAATTAATGAGGAATTCAAAATGTGTGGCTACAGAGAATTTTAGACATCATTATGTTGTGTGGGTTACTTCCTCTTCTTTCATTCGCTAATAATGTCTATATCTGGAGTTTTGTTTCTCTTATAAATTGGACATTGTTTTCTATTTCGTGTTTTGTATCACAGTTTAAGATTTCTAAGCATATGAGAAGGATAGTATGTGCACCGTAATGTGTCATAATGTGCTCATTCTTGAAGGATACGCTCTGAGGTTTGGTTGGCTTGATGGCATGTACATTTTACTGAGGTGCCAATTTTTAATTTTGTGTATATATTGATGACTAACAGCAATAGGAGAAGAGGTCACACAAGACGACGATTGTGCAGTGATCTATCAGATTGCTTAAACATGTCTCTAGCTGCTGCAAGTCAACTCGCCCAGAATTGCGGAGTGTTCATAGAATCCATAAGGAAGATCACGTTCTGAAAAGAATATGTCACATGATGACAATTGCTGGTTAGGCTATTGTGTCAAGTTCTGAGTCGAAATATAATGACCTGTTCTTGTATGTTGTATGTGGCGCATTACCAAGATGTCAGTGTGGTCTCACACCCGTGAGGTCCAGAGTACGATCCCAGGTTAGGACTGGGGTTTTTTTTCTGTCGGTGAGTAAATTAAAAACCCTGAAAATGCTGTGGCGACAGCAAGGGCATGCATCCTTTATCACACAAGCCACTCGAATACTCCTTGTCACTCCCTAACGAGGAAATTACAGCATGAAAGTTTCTTGAATGTTTAGCCAATGGTAGTCATCCCATGAAGGCAAATTAGGCTTTCATTGTACCTTTGTTATGGTTTTTTGTGTGGTGATAGCTGATTGCTCAGTGGGTTGATTTTGTTTCCGTTTGCATACCTGCATGTGGCCGAAATTGAACATGGCACATTGGCCGTCCACGACGCGCTTTGTACGTCTCCATCACAGGGTCTGTAGTACAAGTATAATGGCCAATTCATTTACTCACAAACAAGATGTTTCTGATTAAATTCTACAGAGAACGCTGGAGTTACTAGTGCTTTAAAAAACGCACATGTGGTCAACCTATATACCAGATAATTTGTTTCAGTGCTAACAATCTGGATAGTTTGAAAAATGATGCAGTTCCTTAGAGGTAAGCGCTGAAAGCAACAATAATCACATGGATTGCGCTCACTCACTAACTAGGCATGTATACTGACTGTTGTTATCTTAATTTACAATTTCTCATGTTTACCTGCATAATTCTTCTTAACAATATTATCTTTAAAAGAGTTGGTGGAGTCTACATATTATGAATCATGGTTCTACTGCTGATTTAACAAACACAAATGTATTAAAACAATTCTACACGAAAAGTAAAAACATAGTACTACATACTAAGGTGAAAATACAGTTGCTACAACAATCACACAAAATAATGTCTGTTAATTTAGCCCAATTGACAGTCACAAGAGCTAAAATTGCTAAAGTCTACATTTGCATTTTTTCTAACACGCCTGCTGCAGCAACCAATAAAAAAATAATATTATGTAATAAATCTGTTGCAACAACCAATCAAATACCATATTCTGCAATACACATGTTGCAAAAACTATTGGAAATGATATTCCCTAGCACGCTTACTAGCCAATAAAAAAATCATATCCGTAACACGCCTGTTGCAACAACCAATAAGAACTATATTATGTAATATACCTGCTGCAACAACCAATAAAAAACCACATTCTGTAATATGCATGATGCAGAAACTAATCAACAACCATATTCTCTAGCATGTTTACTAACAAATCAAGAACCATACTCTTTAATAAACCCAACTGACTGGCACCCACTGAGACGTTGTGCAAAAATCTTCAATTGCCTTCTCTAAAGTCTGAATTGTTTCATCTATATCATTATTGACAATTGTCAAATCAAAGAAGTGGCCGTACGTCTTCTCTAGATGTTTGCTTTCTGTAGCTAATCTCTCCAGACTTGAGTCCTGTGAAAGATTGAAATAACACTGTCATGTGGTCGTAAATGATATTAAGGAAAAAATCAAAAGAGTAAGAATGTCAATTAAGAAGAGATCAGAAGAGTAACACTGTTAATTACGGGAATAGATACGAATTGCAGTATCACATTATTATGAACAAAGAAAATATATTTTAATAGTTCACGACTGCAATGATAAATATTAAGTGAAAAGGGTTACCACACAGAAAGGGGATATGGATTTCTAGAATAATTTGAATAGTACGAAATGTTCAGATACGATTTTGGTAAGGTAGGCAGGTAGGGACATCTAAATAAATGTGTTTACTTCATTTCTGAGAACCTACTCGTACTTTAGAAATTAATAAGGCTTCTATGTACTATTTCTTCTTCTTCTTCGTCGTTCGTCCTGAAAAAGACTATTGTGGTGATATGTCTGTTTACAGCATTGCTGCGATACTGCCCCTTTCGGTCGATATATCCGACTTCTGCACGGTTATTTTTGTGTGGATGGGTTGTCCTTCCCTCTTCGATTCCTAGAACTTGGCCAGGCTACATTACTGTACTCCTGTTTCCAGACCCACTGGGTGGAAGTGTCCTAGGGTCTTGGTCAGCTTTGATTCGCTGACCCTGATGCGCAGTTACTAGCTATGTGTCGCTAGTTCCTAGCCCTCTGGTGTGTTTGGCATCCTATGTACTATTTAAATTGTACAATCAATACAAGGTAACTGCGTGAAACGTAACAACAATTAGACTTACGTAAAACACAGGTTTATATCCATCATTACCTACTATAGTCCGTTCAGAATCGTTTGCCGAGATGTTAAATTATTTTTATCAAAAACGTATTGTTCATTTGGATTGATCATTTGAAGTTAGGTTTAGAATAATAATGTCGCTATAGAAATATTTTTTTATCAAAGAAATGTGATCCAGTATCAAAGATACCTTATTTAACCTATATTAAAAAAAAGTTAATCTAAATTATAAACAACCGCTGGATTATGTAGATGCTTACATCTCACATCTGATTATTAAATATAAAGGCATGACCCTCACGGTAGAATGTGCACCGTTCTAAAAGTAGTTGTTTCCACTGTACATTTGTATAAAGCAATGTTACATATGGAAATTCCCGTTTAGCACCAAATATTATTTTTCCTGAACTTAGAATTATGTGAAATCAAAAACGGATATTGACTCGATTTCAAGTCACAAGTCAGAGGCACGTCTCAATATTTACAGAATGTAGGCGGCACTAAGCATATTACCTTCTGCAAGTCTATGTGAGAATGAATCTGAAAGCGAAATATTTTACTGAGCATAACATTGCTATAAAGATTTATCAATACTTCTGCAGAGAGCGTAAAAAGGGACATCTTTATTGTTCTTTATCAAATCCTGAGAAGAGAACAATGCATATTTTAGGTTTGTGTAAACGTTCATTTGATCGAATAGTGGAAGCAAGCGGATATTTATTGCCAACAAATTCACGAAAGCAAGGAAGGAAAGAAAAGATAGACAGTTTCGATAAGGACCTAGTAAAAAGAGAAATATGTAGAATGTTTGATAAAAACGAAGAAGTGACACTTAGAAAGTTGAAGATTTGGCTGAAAACTAATAACGACATTGAAATATCAAAAACTTTATTATGGAAAACTGTAAGAAATGCAGGCTTCACCTTTAGAAAGTATGCTGGTGGAAAAAACATTATTTGTGAAAAGCCACATCTGGTAGCTCTTAGAAGCAAGTATTTACGTGAAGGGAATGCGCGAGAATGGTTATGATATTGTGCATTTAGATGAAACTTGGATCAACGCTCATCATACAAATGAAAAGGAATGGCAGTTAGCAGATGGAAGTATTAAAAGATCAGTACCAAGTAGTAAAGGGCAACGTTTGATAGTTGCACATGCAGGTAGCAGACATAATGGGTTGTTGCAGAATGCTCATCTAATTTTCATTTCAAAATCCATTGACAATAGAGACTACCACTCCGAAATGAATGGGCACATATTCGAAGACTGGATCGAAAAAAGTATTCTTCCAATATTAGATAGACCTTCTTGTCTGATAATGGACAATGCTTCATACCATAACGTAGTGAACGTAGAAGATAGAATCCCAACATCATCAAGTACAAAAGATGCAATCAAAACGTGGCTCATAAAAGAACACATACCATTTACCGACAGGTACTTGAAACCCGAATTGCTTAACCTTGTAAAACAGACACAACGAACAAAGATATTTAAAATAGACAAGTTAATTGAAGAACATGGTCATAGATGTTTGAGACTACCTCCATATCATGCACACTTAAATCCTATAGAGCTAATTTGGGCAAAAGTTAAAGGACACGTAGCATCTACAAATACAACTTTCAAATTATGTGATATTGAGACTCTTACAAATCAGGCTCTATCAAATATACATAAAGACTACTGGGTGAAATGTGAGGATCATGTGTTACGCCAAGAAGAGGAATATTGGAAAAAGGAAGGTTTGTTGTTTGTTCAGCCGAAAACAGTAATCGACCTATTTGACTCGTCTGATTATGAATGATCATTACTCTGATTAAGTCTACACTAAAAAAAGTTTGATTTGCAAAATTTACAAGTTGATTTGTAAAACATTTCATTGCTCAATACCACCCAAGCAATTCAAAAAAATGTTATAAGCAAACCATCAACCATTACTTATAAAAATTAGCCCGCTTGATTCAATACAGAAGTTCAGATATCTTGGATCAACTATTACAGACAAAATTTCCTTACATGAAGAAATATATGTACTTATTTCAAAGGCAGCGACAACATTTGTGAAACTCACACCAAGAGCATGGAACAATATCAAATTGACTCTACGAACAAAAGATATATTTTAAATTTTTTTTACACCTGCCACCATGTAAAATATTGTGGACACGCCTATGGGTCATCATTGCACTAGATTACTGTAAAATATTTTGTTTATGGTCGAAATAATATTTACATGGGCAAACATCAAAAGAATTCGCCGCTTTCAAATAACCGTTACAGCTAGACATCAGGTAACACATATGTTTTCGCGACATGGACATTTTAACAACGTATGCCAAAATTCATGTGAAATCATCAAGAACTTTTTGAATTATAAATCATAACATCTCGGCAAACGATTCTGAACGGACTATAGTTTTAGCTATAGTCTGTCGTGTCTCATTGAAGCAATATATATAAACCTGTGTGTTACGTAAGTAAAAAAAACTGCCAATACTGCATTTTACCAGTTTGAATAGCTGTGTGATAAAGGCCGCATGCTCTTGCTGTCGCCACGTCATGTACAGAGTGAGTTTTTTAATTTACCCTCCGACAGAAAAAAACCCAGTCCTTAACGGGGATCGAACTCTAGACCTCACTCGGGTGAGACTAGCGTTCTAATCTTTCGGCCATGCGCCACACTACGTAAGTATAATTATTTAAATTGTACACAATCGTCCGCAGCATAAATGCAAGCATAAAATAGAGATTTATATGTTTTAAGGCATCCTCTGTAGCCCACGCCCACCACCCAGCCCTACGACAATAATTTGTTCTTGGATATATTATATTATCTTATCTACTAACATAGCTACAACTCTAAAGTATTTAATTTGCAAAATGAAATATGAATGTGTATGTTATACAGTTCAGTTGTTTCATTTTTACTGTAAAAATACTGCCATTGCTGATTTTTTTCGGTTAGGTTCACTATTTACAATAACATATGGTTTTATTTTGTTTGTTTATGTTGACCCTAGGAATTTTGAGCAATAAAGCTGTTGTATTCTTTTGTCCAATGGAAGGTGTTCTCAAGAGCTTTTTTTTAAACCCAGAAGTTACTAATTCTCTATGGAAGTTTAATGCATTGAGGAGTCTCCCATTCAGAGGTGTAAATTATTGGGTTTTTGTAACTGTTCTACATGTGCTCAACATGCAGAGATAAGAATCATGAGTTTTAGCTCCATTCTCAAGTATGCTTTCGTGTATGAAATTTGTATGGCCTACCAGCTCTAGGTCACGGTCACAGGAATGGGTGGAGTAAACTGCTATGCTTTGACCTGAGCTATCAAAGACCTTGTTATCACAGGCCTGAGTGCTACCCAATTTCACGTTTCTTGATAAGAAACTAGCCTCACAGCACGTGGGGCATTCCCATAAGTGCTCCACCCTCTGTTCCAGCAGCCATCTGACTCGATGGTGTTTCGAGTCTAATGCCACAGAAACAGACATCGACATCAGGGCACAACTCTGGTCCTTGCGACAGGTTTCTTTGTTGTTCTGCCCACCCACGCCGTGCCTGTAACTAGTTCAAGCACAACGTCGGTCTGTTGGAATAATATGGTAACTGTTATCGAAGGTTACGACTACGGGATTTCACGTTTCTACGTAGGGCTAATTCAACTTTTACCGTGAATTTCATTGGCTGGCAACACAGAGTATACAGAAATGATCAATGAAAAGCATTGGAAAAGTCTGAATCAGGCACTGAAGCAGCAATCATATATGTTCTAACGAAGGTAATGACTATACATTCCCCGTCTTCCAGTGAATGAGGGGGTGAAGAAATATATGTATAACTCACATATTTGTATGATTCTGGTTTCTCATGGCGAATTTTAAGGTCGTGTACATGATTGCTTTTCACCATTTCCCATGTGTGACCTACTTGCTCATAGATGAGGCACCACGTACACGCCTATAGCAAGGAACACGGTAGGGATGTAGTAATCCCAGCATCATACGCATGCGGTTGCTTCTGTAGATATCATCAATGGCCCACGAGGCAAATCACTAATGCAAAAGATAACCTAAGTAGATGACATGGCGTTATATTGAGGCACTCTTATGGAAGTTTTGTAGCATGTAATCTATACAATTATATACCCCATCTGAGTAGAAGGCTCCTTCAATAGGCACTGCACTAAGCCGAAAGCTAAGTCTCTTGGGTATGAAAGAAAGCTAAGAAAAACCACCCCACTGCACATTGGAAGTAAGAGCTTATCGCTCGCAATTCATGGATTCTCAAACAAACAAACAAAACGAAACAAACATCTCAGCATCATGTACACTGCTGACTTTCTGGAAATGTAATTGTACAGATGAAATGTTGTTGGGCTTCCAAAAGAAGAAAACCTCCCCATATTGGCATACCATCTACTTGTAGTTTACCGTTGCATGATCGATGGTGTAATAAACCACTAGTGATACCTTCAAACCTTCAATATGCGGAAATAACCCAAAAGAACTAATTTTAAAAAGAAGATACCAAAACATTAAAAAAAAAATCACATTTACCTCCTGCATTGTGGGTAATGTTGGAGCAGCAATAAAAACTATGATTGGGGTAAATGCTCCTGTCCGAATGATCTTGATAGCCTTGTTTTTTTTTTGTTTTGTTTTTTTTGGAATGGATAAAACATTGTAGTTAGAAAATGTGATAAAATAATTGTAGAAATACACTAAAAATTAAATTACACATATGTTGTGACGTATGGCTTTTGGGTCACGCTGATCTATGGATGGAAAATCTAACTTCACCAAAACATTCTTAGTTACATCTTACGACATGCATGACAGTTCAAATTGTTGTTATTCTTTGTTTCACTTTCGGGAACCGGCACATATGCTCTAGAGCAGGAGTTCTAAACAAGGTGCTCGCGAGCACCTTATTGTTCTAGTAAGGACATGTGCTCGAGCCATGCGAGTTGAAAAGTGCTCGTGAACATTGGTAATTACGAGTACATAAGGTCGATGTTCACTGTCTGAAAAAGTTGAAAACTCCTGCTCTAGTGCATTACCGATTCTATGAGTATGCTGTGAAACATTCAGTTGGACTAGCCACGCTGTCAGTGGCTGGAGTCAATTATGGAGTCTCTGCTGAATAGTTATCTTCATTTATGTACCTGGATATGTGGGTGTTAAGAGAGATTCTTCTTCTACTGCGTTCATTCTCAAACTCATGCAGATTATCAGGGTGAAATCCGAGGAATAGAATGCGCTATTGCACGGTTTACAGCTTTGCTCCGATATTTGCTCCATTCGACCTGACAAATTTGACTTCAGCATGGAAATGAGCCACTGGCCCTATATTGGATTGAACATGTACTCCACCCATAACACTATTAGTTTAGTTGTCTCTTACGACATGCATGGAAGGTAAATAATGTTGCTATCCTGTGCTCCCATTTCGGCCACTGCAAAATACGGACGCTTTATGGGAAATGAAAGAGCAGGCAAGCATGCCAACATGGCTGGCCACAGTGACTAGAGTTCAATAGACCTTTCTGATATTTTGAATGAAATCAAGGAGTTAGGCCAGATGGATGATATGGTGTGTATTTCTTCTTCAGTATCTATGAATGACGTATTATACGGATAGACTGCAGGATTTGGAAGTGAAGTGTGGTGTAGCAGGAAGCGAGAGAAATTTAGAAATTAAAAGAGTTATTAGCCAACACAGAGCCGGAAGTTACCACACGTTGAAGGACAAACTGAGTATGAGATTGGAGCACATATGAGCGTGTCCGAAGTGCCATGATGCCATCTGACGAGTAGTATGTAACTATTCTCTAGGGCAGATGTTCTCAATGTGGGTTACATGACCACTAGTGGGCAAAAGGAGACTTGATGTGTTGAAATTGGGGAAGTCGACAAATACGTCCAAAAGCGTCACAAGAAGGTAACTATATGAACAACAAATAACATATTTTTTTGCGATAAAACCAAGAAAGCTGAAGTCATGTGCATATTAATGACCTTTTTAAACGCATCAGATTGGTACAGAAGGCAATTTATCCAAAAAACCGAGTCATGGGCCAAAGAAAAATTGCAAATAATTTCTCTAGAGTCATCATCAAATGACATATTCTTTCCAGAACGTAGTCTTTCCTATGGATCTCTTGAATTCTCCGCGGTCTTGAGCAAGTTGCCCTGCATCTTCCAGTGACATGCGCAGGCATTCTTGAATGTCTTTTGTCCAACGGCGTCTTGGTCGGCCTTTGCCCCTGTTGCCTTCTATCATCCCCTACATTAACACTCTCTCCATGCCGTCGTGTCTTTTAATATGACCGAAATATATGAAATTTTCTTTAATATAGTGTTCAGAAGCCAGCCTTCCTGGACGTTAATTGTTCGTAACACCTCCTGGTTTGTTTTCTTCGCTGTCCATGGTATTCTCAAAACTCTTCTATAACACTTAATTCAAATGATGTTATTCTCTTGGCCACTGTTTTATTTAGTGTCCATGCTTTACATCCATATGTCGCCACAGGAAATACACATGTTCGTAGTAAAAACAATTTGGTTCTTATGTTAGTACCTTGCCATAGTTTCTTTATCTGTTTTAATTTTGCCAGCGACATTGCCGTTCTTCTCTTGATCTCAACTGCGCAGTCCCCCGCATTGTTTATATTAGTTCCTAAATAATCAAAATGTGTCACTTCTTCCAAATTGAAGTTCTCAATATTAATTTTGGGTCTTGATTTAGTTTTGTCAGTTGCCATTATTTTTGTCTTTTTCATATTTAAGAGCCTACGTTATTTTTCATCTATTACATACGTTTTATGTTCAACATATGCGTTCATTACAACATGAATAGCAAAACAAATGTTCAACATATGCGTTTATTACATCATGAACAGCAGAACGAATGTTCAACATATGCGTTTATTACATCATGAACAGCAGAACGAATGTTCAACATATGCGTTAATTACAACATGAATAGCAGGACGAATGTTCAACTTATCCGTTCATTACAACATGAATAGTAGAGCGAATGTTCAACGTCGTATTCTCTGCTTATACCCATTAGCATACAGTTTTATCGTTATTATTGTCGTGTGACTTATTCTTTCCAGAATGAATCTCCCTTATGAATCTCATGAAACCCCCGCGGTCTCTGGGAAGTTGTTGCACCTCATCTAGCTTCAAGTGCATGCATTTCTGAACATCCCTTGCTCACCGACGTCTTCGTCGACCTTTATCCCTAACGCCTTCTATCGTCTCCTCCGATAACACTGTTTCCATGCCAACGTGTCTCTTCACATGGCCGAAAAACCCAACTTCCATTGCAATAGGGTGTTTAAAAGCTTGCCTTCTCGGACGTTCATTTGATGACAATTCATATTATTATTAATTGCTGTAAGATAAAGGAGCAGATTAGCAGTTTCTTGTGCAAGAAAGTTGAGTCATTAAGTCAATTCACAAGTGAAAGCAGATTAAAGAAATTCACATTAATGGAAGTATACCTGGGGTTCCACATCAAGAATTGCAATCAATCCGCGGACATGAATACCTCGTATAGTTTCTAGTTTTGTCCCGTAAGTAGCGTCTTCATGTGTCCCATATTCTAAGTATTCGTTGTTTGCAATGTCTCTCATCATGACCTCGTGAGACACAAAGAAATAGTTTTTTCCATTCTCCTCGTCTCGTTGAGGGGCACGAGTAGTATCTGCAAAAAATCAAGTGTCCAACTACAAAATCTATAGATACAAGGTTATACTACACAATTTATCACGTCAAAGTATGAAATAAAAGTACCATTGTTTCCTGTCATGCGAGGCGACTAAGGAAGTTTGGGGATGGACGTCTTGGCTGTCATATTCCTTAGAGGGTCACAGTTTTCCAGATGCTGGAATCAGATGTCTCAGGGCAAATGGCACATATATTGCTGCCTATCTGTAAACCATGACACAACGCATTCGGTTCTTCGAATTTCATCCTGCTAATTAGTGCTAATTAATTATTAATTGAGTGTTCACTTGCAGTTTTCACATTTTCTAGCTATATCAGCAAACATCTCTCCAGAAAGTTATAACTAAAGTTTGAAACCTTTTCGCCAGTATAGCTTAACATGTATATACACCTCCTAATTCTGTAAAATAACTTCCGGCAATGTGTTTTTACAACCAACTGTTGTCGAAACGTGACAAATCCACAAGTACATTATCATATACAAAGATGCACATAGTAGCAAAAAAATCTATAATAAAACTGACAATACTGCCTAAAGATGTATGGTGTAATTAACAAATCTATAATAAAACTGACAATCAATTCTTCTTCTTCTTCTTTCGTTCACTTGAAACATGTCTGTATCTGTAATTCTGTCTCCTTAATAAAACTCACTGTCTTTTGTAGTTCATACAGTGTCCCATAGAGTTTTGATTCCAGTGTTGTTTCCTCTGGCCAATTTGTCTGCCTCAGTGTTTCATGCTCAGAACACTCTTGAAGTATATGTGTGGCACTCTGTGCTCATATCCACATGTACACATGGCTGTGTTGCCAATCTTGAACTTTGTATACATGTGACTGCGGAGTCGGTTGTCTCCTGTTCTGAGACGTAGAATTATAACTTGTTCTGATCTGTTCATAATATGATAGTCATCTTGTGTTGGTGTTTGTGGCTTTCTTAATGACTTGATCATCTGTTTTTTTCTGATGGTAGGTGATTGGTATATCTGGTTGGTCTTCGGCAGCACCTTCCTTAGCCAGTTGGTCTGCTTTTTCATTTCCTGCATGGTTACCCTATACTGGTAAGACAATTCGCTAAGTAGTTTTTTCAAGTCTGTTAGTTTTCCAGACTTGAGAGCTTGAAGCACTGACCTTGCATCTGTCAGGAATACCACAGGCTGTAGGTCAGAGTTGGAGTTCAGCAGTTTTTTAGCTGCCACACTAATTGCCTGGATTTCTGCATCATAATTATTGCAGAATTTTCCTGTCGGTGACAATCAATAAAAGGTGACAATCAATAAAAGGTAATCATCATCAGGTGCCATGCCGGCTGGCGTAGGCGGTCATGGCTCTCCACAGCTCTCTGTCCACAGTATTATGTATCAAGGTCTTTGTAGTTCCTTGCCGTGCCAGGTTGTCAAACTGTCGAATATTTTCTCACGTTGTCGCCCTCTGTCTCTGTTGCCCTCAATTTTGTCTGTTTTGACTATGTTATCTAAACCTGCCTGTCTCATGAAGTGGCCCCAAAAAAATAGAAGATTGCCTAAAAGGTAATACTGCTAGTAAAACTTTATGAAAATAGTACTCACGTGGGAAACAGGTAATGAAGTTTTACAGAACGACAACTAACACATTATCACTGTTGCATGCTTCCGTGAAGTCGTCGTTCTGTAAAACTTCATTAACTGTTTCCCACGTGAGTACTATAACAAAACTTACAGTACTGTCTAAAAATGTACTGAGTAGTTAAAAAAACAACTTAAACTGACAGTGTTGTCTAAAGATGCACGGCGTAGCTTAAAAAAACCTGTAAGGAAACTGATAGTACTGTCAAGAACTTTCAGAATGATTGCTTACAACTGCTAACGTTTCGTGTTCCGTAGCATATTAATGTATCTTTACATCCATGTTTTAAATCATATTATTCTTTTGCGTTCGTTCTCAATTTCGTCCAAACTGCATGGTCCGGAGGATGGAATGCGTTGAGTCATTGTTTACGGCTTACCTTTGATATCTGCACCTTTTGGTCTGATACACCCAAGTTCAGCATGAATTATGCATCACTTCGACCTCTATTGGACGGGACAGTCAACTCTACTTCCAAACCTCCTTAACCACTCCACTCCCTATTAAAAGGGACTCCCTATTAAAAGGGACTCCCTATTAAAAGGGTGTGACCAATAATGAAAAAAAATAATACAGCTATTGTTCATTTCTTTGTGTTGACTCGACATAGCTTTGTGTAATGCTCAAATGTCCATGTATGAAATTATCATAGCTGTGTATAAGGCTCAAAACGTGTATATGGTTGACTACATTGTACTCGGATTTGTCCATATAATTCTCTCCTCTCAAAAACGTGCGCATAGAGTACCACTCATAACACGTATATACGTAGCTACAAGCGCTAAGCAACAGGGCACTTATAAAACTGCATTTATAAGGAAGACGTCAAACCAGGGATTGAAGGAATCGACCCCTTGAGCACATAGCAAATTGCTAACAACTACATAAGAGATTTCATAAAAAACTCTATACGAGGAAAACAAAAACGTTAAAAACAACAACAACAACAACAACAACAACAACATGAAGTTAAGTAAAACAAGGGAGAAATGAAGAAACATTACGTGGTATAGGATAGGCAAATCTGTCTGGATGTAGTGTTATGAGTGTGTTCTTGATATGTCTTCTACCAACTCCATGAGCCCCTAGGAGTACAAGAGTCTTTCTCATGAAATGTGGTAACCGTACGACCTCCTCGTAGGTGACCATGTCTAACTGATCAAAGATGGCGCTGTGCTTAGCCAGGTATTTGTCCTTCTTTTTGCGAGTAAACCAGGCACAATTTGCTGTCAAGAAATATCGAGAAACAAAAGCTTAGAGCTGATGAATAATATAATAGTTAGTTCTAGTTGAAATGCTTAGTAAATAATATAAAATATGTTATAAGGAGGCTGCGTAAAGAGCTGAATATTATACTTTTATAACAATCTGGAATTGCACGAGTCGCAGAGGCGGATGTTACTAAAACTAACAGTGATTGCTGGGTTTGAATCAATTCTCACAGACAAGTACTTCTCGAGAACAGTTTGCGCATTGATCCCACTTATCTTGTTATATCCGACATTTTTGTGTGGTTTTCATTGGCAGGGACACACCATATACGCTAAGCCATACATTACCTGTGTAGGGCCGTAGATATGTTCTTATCAATGGGGCGATTACATAAAAAAAAGATATTTCGTGAGTTAGATAGATCTACTTGTGATGAAACATTTAATGGCATTTTGGTGAAAAATCGCGAAATGGTTAGTTTTTTTTTACCAAAGTTCCTAGTACTAAAAGTCATGATCCCATTTGTTGGAAGGGGGAGGGGGTTGGCACCCCAATACCCCTCCTTATCTACGGACCTGTATTTGTCGCACCAACCAATAATAGTGACGCTGTGTTAGATCAGCACATGTGACTATTCTGGAGAAAGACTTATTACAAACAGTACAGAAAAATATTGAATATTTGTTTAGTAACAATAGCTCGTTCTGTGACTGTAAGTGCTTTGGCCTTTTGTATATCTAGAAGGTCATGATCTATCACACATGACCGTAGATACGACTTTGTTAAGGTGGTAAGCAGGTAGAGGCGTTTCTCCTGATATTTCTGAGAAAGGAAAAACGTTTTACACTTCACTATTGAGGTGTTTGATTATCATTCTCACCAGTGTTGTTGGGGTAGAAAAGGGAGCAAAGACTATTGCCACTCTTACCTGCCGAGTATGTTTTAAGATACTTCTTCTTCTTCTTCTTCTTCAGCGTTCATTCTCAAACTCCTGCTGGGTCTCCCTTGTAGCAGGACCATGGTCCTACAAGAGTTCCAGCAGGATGTAGTCCAGAGAATAAAATGCGTTGTGTCGCCGTTTTATTTGCGCCAATGACCCGACACATCCGTTTTCGGCGGTTTTTAAGATACGACAAAGAACATTTTTGGATGGGATTGGCTGTCCCATCCAATAGAGTGTCAAAATGACCGAGAAACCATTTTGAAGTTTGATTTGTGATGCCAAAAGTAACAGATTTCGCAGCGAAGCTGTAAACTATAACAATGCATTTCGTTCTCCAAACTAGATCCTGCTAATATTCAAGATTTGAGAATTAACGAAGAAGGAATATTGTTTTATTTGGCGCTGAGTGGAAACAATGAGAAGTGAGAGATGAGAAACCCTCTTGTTCGCTAGCACTTATTGTCATGTTTTATATTCCTTAGTGAGTGGAGGGCTTAAAACCTACATCCCCTTCCCCGTACTTACGGTCTTGCGATCACATAATGATATACGGGAGTAGTTTGCTCCTATCACCATAAATTACAAGCAATTAAACTATTGTGCATTTTGTGAGTGTATATTGAGCTTAATGTTATAATGTACACAGACAAGTCCAAGTCTCAGCGGTGTACAATGCTATTTACACAGACAAATCCAATTCTCAGTGGTATGATGTTCGTCTGTCGTAATAGACGATGACAAAAAACTCAACCATAATAATAATAACAATAAATAATAAAACTAATAAAGTTAATAGTGCGTTTTAAATGACTAACAAATCCAATGCGCGCACAAAATGTTCTTTTACAGAATTGACAACAATAGAAGGTATCTATGTGAGGTCGAGTTTTTTTTCTTTTCTACGTGCCCGCTTCTGTCTTGCAGTATCTTGTCTGGACTCTTCCGCCGCTAGTGCTCCCGTTCTAATGATGTAACGCCATGTTGTTCTATCCCGAGCGAGGCTCTCTCAAGCGCCTACGTAAATGTTAAGATGTTTCAGTGATGACTTGAGCGTGTCTTTGAAGCGCTTTTTCTGTCCACCAGCTTTTCGAAATCCTGCCTTGAGTGCTCCTTAATATATTTGTTTTGGCAAACGCGAGTTCTCCATACGCACAAGATGGTCTGCCCAGCGTGCTTGCGGCTTCATAAGGTTTGTGTAAATGCTTATTGAGGACCAACTAGGATTGATTCACACTTTGTTCTCTTCATATTTAATTAGTAAAGATAAGTAAATAATTGGGTTGAGAAATGACTATCGCTGAAGTTGGTTTATAGTGTGGAAGAGTTGCGCTAATCGTCAACCACAGTCTCTCTCTCCTGAGTTTTATCTTGGTCCAGTGGCAAGACAAAGTCGAGACAACTGGGAGAAAATCAGGTGCAGTGGATGGCCAGAGTGTACTATGTGTCTAACTGTGCCCTATGCTGTCCACACAACTTTGCTGTTAGCGCCTATGTACCCGTAAGCGGTATAGTATTATGTACACAGACAAGTCCATGTCTGGGCAGTAAACAATGCTATTTACACATACAAATCCAATTCTCAGCGGTATAGTTTTATGTACTCATACAAATCCAAGTCTCAGCGCTATACAATGCTATGCACACAGACAAGTTCACATGTCTCAGTGGTATAAAATACTATGCACACAGTATCTACGTAGACATGCCATCACAATCAGATAAATGACAATATACAGAGATAGACTACCTAGATTTGTCTATAATACTTTCACTTTAAGACAATTCATCCTTGTCTTCTATTATGCAAAAAAACTATTTTAATGTAATATCATGAAAGCTGACTTTTTACAAATATCGGTAACAAACCTGCGTGTTCATGCTTCGCCTCTTCAATAGCTGCACATGCTGTTCTCCATTCCTGTAATTCAGGCGATGGAATAAGGCCTGCTGGTTCCGAATTTTTACTTTTCCATTTCTTGGCTTGCCACCAATCAGAGTCGTCCTTGCTGATAATCTAAGGTGCATATTACAAGTCAGAGATCAATTATTGATGTTTCATTGAAACTATATTAATACAAAGTATATTACAACTGTTTGATAGTATAAATACGTTTGTATTGTTAAAACGCTGATGTGGTGAAGACATTACTCAAATGGTCCCACATTACTCAAGAGGTAGCAATGTCAGGTGGTAATGCAAGCGCCATTGATTGCACTTTACTACCAGCGTCTTATCACAGCCTGGTTCTGTGGTTTGAGAACTCTAGACATTTCACGATCTGCGAGAATTGCTTCTAGCAGTATTTTTCTTCTCTTTCTTCCGCTTCCGTTACATTCAAAACTCGTGTTGTCTTACTAGATTTTCAGGGAAGTCGCTAGAACGAAGCTCACAGTCTTCTCAATGTCGGAGGTACATATTCAAAGCTGTTGCCTTAATTCAGTTCAGTGTTGCCATATCTTGCATTTAATTAAACTATGGGCAATCTTGAAGGGTGTGTTCAGAAATTTTTATTCCTATTTCACAACTACCGAAAATTCATTTAAATGCAAGACACGACCACATTGGATTGTATTTCTCTTCCAATACCGATTGCTTGATTGCTTCCGAATCTGAACTTCAGGAACTCACCTCAAAGTTGGGAGACGTAGTCGAAAATATGGCCTAGAAATTAGAGTTATTAAAAGCATTATATTGTGACTAGTAATATGAAGCGATCCCACGAACACCAGGTTAAACGGTTACAAACTGAATGACGTTACCACCTTCAAATACCTCGGGTCCCAAATATGTGAAGTCTCACTGTTTGCGCGGCTTGTTTATTGTTCTGCCTTCACTGTATCCGTATGTTATTAATGTTACAGAAACAGTAATAACCACTTTAATATTCAATGAAATGGCGGTACCATTGATTGCTTTATCGGTTCCTGATCAAGTTCCTGTCACCAGAAACCGCACGTACCAGCGTATGATTGTGTCATTGGTCTCTGGTCAAGTATCTGTCACCAAAAACCGCACGTACCAGCATATGATTGTGTGATTGGTCTCTGGTCAAGTTTCCGTCACCAGTACCCCATAGGATCAATATTGTATTACTTTATTGGTTCCTGAGCAAATTGATATAACTAAAACTGCACAGTTTCATATGATTACTTCATCGATTACTGATCAAGTTGCTGTCATCATTACCCCACCATATGCTATGACCTCTGATTACTTCATCGGTCTCTGGTCAAGTTGTTTTACCAATTTGTGAAAATCCGCCATAATCTAGGATGTTTTACGTGTCTCTAGGCAATAGTGAATGAGCTAATATAAGAATTTTCTCTACAACAAAAACAACACAAAATCTTGCACATAAGAACTCACCCTAAGAACATCTCCAACTGAAAAATGGATACCAGCTTGGGGGCATGGAATGAGATCATCATTTCGAGGGTCGTAATTAAATAATGCTCGCACATAAATCTGTGAAAAAGTAGAAGCGAAAATAAAAAAGTGTGTGTGTGTGTGTGTGTGTATATCTCTCTGTCTCTCTAGAACGAGGCTGCCAAATAGTTCAACATATTTATGGCTAAGTTTTAGGTAAAAAATGTAAACAATAGACAAAGTTTGTGAATAACGGACAATGTTTTAATTGTGTAAAAAAAGCAAAAACATAATAAAGCGAGCCTGAATTCAGAAAAATGTTATTGAATTGATACTTCTATTTCTACTAATTGTATCTCATATAAGAAGGTACAATATGTTTCATGGTTGTAAAACAATAGCATAACAACAATAGCTACGAGAGAAACTATTCTGCCAAAAAGAACAGTACCTACGATTATGACCAAACGTTTATATTTCATCAATTAAAATGAGAAATCATATAGACTTATATACATTTAAAAAATAGCCAGATCATAAATAATTTAAACCAGTTATCATTTAAAAATGGCAACATTTGTAACATTTTGTTCGGATATGACAAATGTGGAAATCTTGTCTGGAGCAAAATTATTCTTGCAGATTATTTTTTGTAGAATAATGGTAGGGCGTACAGCCACTTTCAACTTTTATCAAGAATCATTGATCATTATTGGAAGCGTATCCAAATCAAGACGTAGCCATAAACCTAGCATTTTTTGGCTTTAGTGATTTTCTAGGCAATACAATTACATTTAATAGTTTGCCATTGCTTTCAGAACGGTCTGGATACAGAATTGCATGTGGCGGGGATCTAACTCAGTACCTTGGCCGTCTGTGGCATTGCCACAGAGCAAGATACGATCATTATAAGCTTTCACATTACGGAATACAGGGAAGATTCTGTAGGTTGTGGCAATAAAGGTAACCTTACTAGAGCTGTTGCCACGAAGGGGGCAATTTTGGATCCCGCCCCCTCCACTAAAATAAAGAATTCAGTCACTAGCACTAATTTGACCTGAAAGAGTATGCTGGCTTGGTTCAGGAAGAAACGAATAGCATCACAGTAACCGACCACATATATGATAAGAAATTACTAAGTGATTTAGTGGCGAAGTGGCTGTCCCATCCCAAGGTCAAAGTAACCCGGATTACATTCTAACAATAAGAAGAATGTGCCTTGAATCCTTTATCTAACAAAGGCGAATTTATCAAAACGTTGAATGTTGTCTTGTTTTATGTCTTATCGGTTCATGTGTTAATATTATTTCCTGAAATAGCGTGAAACAACGTTTCTATAACTTATTTACCTCACATTGTGGCATGCAAATTCTTGGACTTGGTATGATTCTCAGAACAATACTACCTCGTGCTTCTTTCTGAAAATGAGAAAACTGAGAAGTTCTGCAACAAATCTTCCAAATTCGTTTCATAATATAATAACTTCATAATATAATAACTTCATAATATAATAACTTCATAATATAATAACTTCATAATATAATGACTTCATAATATAATAACTTCATAATATAATAACTTCATAATATAATAACTTCATAATATAATAACTTCATAATATAATGACTTCATAATATAATAACTTCATAATATAATAACTTCATAATATAATAACTTCATAATATAATAACTTCATAATATAATAACTTCATAATATAATAACTTCATAATATAATAACTTCATAATATAATAACTTCATAATATAATAACTTCATAATATAATAACTTTATAATATAATAACTTCATAATATAATGACTTCATAATATAATGACTTCATAATATAATAACTTCATAATATAATAACTTCATAATATAATAACTTCATAATATAATAACTTCATAATATAATAACTTCATAATATAATGACTTCATAATATAATAACTTCATAATATAATAACTTCATAATATAATGACTTCATAATATAATAACTTCATAATATAATAACTTCATAATATAATAACTTCATAATATAATGACTTCATAATATAATAACTTCATAATATAATAACTTCATAATATAATAACTTCATAATATAATAACTTCATAATATAATAACTTCATAATATAATAACTTCATAATATAATAACTTCATAATATAATAACTTTATAATATAATAACTTCATAATATAATAACTTCATAATATAATAACTTCATAATATAATAACTTTATAATATAATAACTTCATAATATAATAACTTCATAATATAATAACTTCATAATATAATAACTTCATAATATAATAACTTCATAATATAATAACTTCATAATATAATAACTTCATAATATAATAACTTCATAATATAATAACTTCATAATATAATAACTTCATAATATAATAACTTCATAATATAATAACTTCATAATATAATGACAGAAGTGTAAATGTAATTTGGAAAGAACATAAAATTCAATGACATTTAAATAAGTATTTAAGCAATGGACTTAACTCGCAGAGTTAAAAATAATATTGGAGGAACAAAACGAATGCGCGAGTCTTTGTCTTCAGTCATTAATAGGTTACAGCATAGGTTCTCAAACTGTTTCAGACCACTGCCCCCTTTGTAAGACATAAATGTTGAAACCAACCATGAAACATAAAACCTTAGTAGATGACATGCCTTTATATTGAGGTTATCTTCTTATAGAAGCTTAATGGCACGTCATCTACACAATTCCGTAGTCGTAACCTTCGATAACAGTTACCATGTTGTTCCGACAGGCCGACGTTGTGTTTGAACTAGTTACGGCACCGCGTGAGTGGACGGAACAAAAAAGAAACCTGTCGCAAGGGCCAGAGTTGTGCCCTGATGTCGACGTATGTTTCGGCGGCATTGGACTCGAAACACCATCAAGTCGAGTGGCTACTGGAACAGAGGGCGGAGCACTTATGGGAATACCCCACGTGCTGTGAGGTCAGTTTTCTAATCAAGAATCAAGAAATTTTAAAACGCCCCTGTTTTATATTTTCGACGTAATAGCAACTAATGATACATTACTACTTATGCCGTTAAATCATTGAACAAGTAGTGGCCAATATGTGCGTCATCTTAAACACAGCTACTGCTATACCGAGTTTGAAGGAACATAGCCTATATGTAAAGAATATGCCCAAATAACATTATGAACAGTTTCATACAATGGTTTAAATATGAAAATTCAGAATATATATTAAGAGATTGCATTACAGTAGAAGGATCTTATTGTAGTAAATAAAATACCATTACACGTATTACAAAATTGTTAATTTCGAACTTATAAAGAAAAAATACAAAGCAAAATAATAAATTAATGTGAAGGATGAGCATGGGGCATTTTAAAAAGTTGTTAATATCTGGTTCAACTTTCGTTAAAAACAGTATTAAATTTTCATGCTTAATTATATGTAATCGGTTCATTTTCTTAGACAGTAAATTCGCTACATCACTAAACCCACGTTCAGTAAAATAGGACGATGGTAATACAATTAATAGTTGCACCACTATTTCCCATAACCCAGGGTAAAATTCTTGGTAAAGTACTGAAAAATGATAAAGCTTACTTAATTTATAAAGTCAGTCATAAATTCATTGAAAAATGAAGATGTTGACAATGAGACTGAAAACTTACACATACAAAGACTGATAGAAATGGAAGTGATTAGAAGAGGGAAAAAATGTATTTTTGGGGAAAGAACCGAAGATCACGTAATCAACACATGACTGGGACTTTGAGTCTACATACACTCGAATTGCTGCTGAAATGGAGACGAGCCACTTATGGGAATATGTTTGTTATGAAGCTAATTTCTAATCAAGAATCCAAACATACTTCATCCTTTTATAATCAAATTTCCCTATATAACACTTTTCAAAATCCCCAATTACATTTACTCTTTATCGTTTATACTGTATATAGCGCATGTCTGTTATTACATACATATTTTCTCGGTCCGGCCTTAGTTGTTATAATGAGATTACACTGTAACTGGCTCATAGACAGAAGATTCTTCTTCTTCTTTCTGTCCTCATGTACCTTTCAGTGTTGAGGGGAGAGTGAGTGTACGGTCCTTTGTTCTATTTACCTCTTCTGCCGATATATTTATGACAGAATATTGCAGTAGCAATTATACTTATGGTTGTAATTATTTCAGCTCAATTAAAAAAAAAATATCAAAGAGGCTTGGATTAGTTTTAGATACTTTTGATTCTGGTCGCTTATACATGAGCTGAGACACTAATTCTGAAGCACCAAAGGGCAGTGAAGACATAACTAATTCAGAAGATAGAATATCCAATTCATTTCAAAATAGTGGAAGTGATACACATGTCTGAGGAGATATTTTACCGTGGAACCACCGCCCCTATACCGCCTGAACGCCCCCCCCCCCCCCACTGTCTTCCGAACGCACTATCGCGCCCCCCTCTAGACGGCTTCAGAGCCAACTGGGGGAGGGGGCGATACCGCCCACTTTGGGAACCTATGGGTTACAGCCCCAATAGCTTTAACGAGTTGTATGATTCATTTCAGGTCTTCATTCATCACTAGGAATTGTGAACGTTAAAACTTTTGTATTCTTTTATGCAAAAGCGGAGGCTTCCTAAGAACTATTTAAAACTCAGAACACTTTAACTCTCAGCGGTGTGCACTGCCTTGAGAAGAAGCCTTCTACTTTGAGAAGGTAAAGACACAATTGTACAGATTAAGTACTCTCTAGAAATATATCATATGCTAGTGATTTGGTGTAGCACGGTGGTTAGTCTGGTAGGCCATGGTGAAAACTTAGATAGTCCTATTGTGGAGACATATTTAGAAGCAAGATTGAAGACAGACAATCGCCCTTGTGTTGCCGGGGCCCGGAAGGGGAGCAAAGAATAGTAACACTGTTTACCTTCCACGCATGTCGTAAAGGCGAATAAGGAGGTTATGTGATGGAGTTGGCTGTCCCATCCCATATAGGGTCAATGACCCAAAGCCATGATGAAGTCAGATGTGTCGGGCCGAAAGGCGCAGATATCGCAGCAATGCTGTAAACCATGATACAACGCATTCCGTTCTCCGGACTACATCCTGCTAATCTGCAGGAGTTTGAGAACGAACGCAGAAGCAGAAGAAGAAGACAGACAACGGAGAGAAATACAGCACAAGGACAACAGAATGTCCATTTTTTACCAGCATGGATTGCAAAACATCTACAGGTTTATTTTGTACACTGGTCGCGTTGATCTCAGTAATTTCGTCTCCAACGTGAAGAGTTCCTGTTTAAAAAAATAAATACAAACATATATTTAGTAATACAGTATAAATAAAAGTATAAGATAGAAAGTAGCATGGACAATGAAGAAATGTTGGTATGTGACGTATTATTTCCAGAATGTAGTCTTCATTATGAATGTCCTGATCCCTGTTGTCTCTGGCAAGTTGCTTCGCCGTCTCTAGCGATAGGTGCATGCTTTCTGAAAAATCTCCGGAATTCTTCTTCTGCGTTCAGCATCTACGGTCATGTTATATTGTCAGGCCTGTCGTCAGGGAGAAGTCCACTGTCTTCTCCAGGTCAGAGCGGCTGCCCCATAGCTTTTGCCTGAAATCTGTATCCTCTTGCCAGGTCTGCTGTCTCTGCTTTTTGTATGTTGGGAAATCCTGAAGTATGTGTTCAGGAGTCTGGGCTCAGGATCCACATAGACATTCATCTTTCTCTTTCAGATGACAATTATGTTTTGCGAGGTGGATATACAGAAAAATAGGAAGGGCTTCTTGAAAATAAAATAAAATAAAGAGCAACTCTATCTATGAAAGAGAACCGTTAAAAGGAAACAAAAATAAAACAAATTATTTTGGAAATACGAGTACTAAAAAGACATGGAACCTTGTTTAAATTATGTATTGTGATGGTTATCCGATGTTACCACATTATTCTGTTTCGTGTACTGCCAAATCATTTTCGGTACTGATGCTCATTTCTGCATCCTCATTCACAAGACACACAAAGATAATGAAATCTATTTTTAAGAAACTACTAATGAATGTGTGGTATGGGATTAGCTACGCTGTCCCATTGCGCCAGTGACACAATAATATCTCGCTAATGTTCAATGTTTTGGGCCGAAAGAAGGAGATATTGTATTAGCCACTGAATTATTTGAACAATTAAAGGACATAAACTTTGCAGACGATAATGCTCCTGTAACTCAAAGTAAATATGGCTAAAGTGAACCGATGTAGTAATATGGACTATGTGGACAAAAGTTGTCAACATTGATACTGTTTTGGATAAGTAAATTGTACTTATCATATCGAGACACTCATTTCACCCTAGAACGTTACTACAATTTGGTTAAATCAGATATTTTAACCATACAAAATGATTGGAGATCACGGATCGCAAGCTCCGTTTCCTTGTTACTAAACATTTATGCCACCAAATGTCTGCAGATTTTCATGTAATTGAAAGTTTGCATACACGTTTGTGGAACATCATTTCTGCACGTACGTGTACAGGCGTTTATTCTCAACGTATCTTCTGGTCATGAACAAATATCTGCAGGAAACCCCTATCCCTCTACAAAAATTGTACATAAGAAGAAACAAGAGCTTTATTTTTTTCGTAATTTCGCAGTATTCAAACAACACAGAAAAACATGTTACGAAAATTAACTAAATTATATATTTTACAAAAAAGGAATGGAGGGTGAGGGGATAGGAAAAAATGATTGCTGACAAGGGGTGTTGACCAATGTTGAGGGCAGAAATTATGTATACACCAATTTAATTGTTTTAATGTGTATATTCCAAAAAATAAAAATTTAAAGTACTTTTTCTGCTGAAAAGGTTTTTAGTAAGAGGGGGGGGGGAGGAGAGCATTTTTTGGCATAATTGAGCATGGGAGGAGGAGAGGTCCTTGAACTATTAACAGCTGTTGATAAGGGAGGGAGAGTAAAAAATTGGTAAAAAATTATTGATGTCCTTAATCAAAAAAAAATCCCTAGGACCAATTACAAACACTTAATTCCTGAAGATAAAAATAAGTGTTTTCAATGTCGTGGAGGACAACATTTGAGAAAGCTGAATTCTTTGAAATTTATGTGAATTACAGACAAAGCTGGATAATGATGAAGAAATAAGGTTGCATACTGCAAAAGGCGCATTTGACATTCCGATATCCAAGTCGTAATTGATAAGTAAAAACGAGTACGACATTAAGGTACATGTCGTTATTTTCAATAGAAGATCTTAGTGCTTATAGAATGATGGTTCGATGTGCAGTGAGGATAATCTGATAATATGTTGACTAGCCAGGGGTTCTTAACTTTGGCTATATGGTACTGCAGGAGGCCACAATAAAATTTCCAGGAAGGTCACAGACAAAATAAATGTAGGAGCACAGATCAATATTTGGGGTGCACAGGAAAATGTTTTTCAAAATCTTTTGAACGACACATCATGAGATAAATTAAGACGTTCACGAGAAAGTCAACGAGCTTCTTCAGGCTCTATGGATACGGAGAAAAAATTCCCCCAAAAGGGGCCCACAGGCGAAAAAGATTAGCAACACTTAATAAACTTCTTCTTCTTCAGCGCTCATTCTCAAACTCCCGCTGGATTTCTCTTGTAACAGGACAATGGTTCTACATGATTTCCAGTTGAATATAGTCCAGAGAATGGAAATGCGTTGTGTTGCGTTTTATTTGCGCCAATGACCCAACACATCCGTCTTCGGCGGGACTTAATAAACTAATAACCAGCTCATCAAATCTACTAACTAATTAGCTAGGCAGTCAACCAACAAAGCCAATCAACACACTAAAGATAAAGTTGAGACTCCACGTAAAGTCTCGAGTTGTGACTCTTGATTGAGGGTAAGGACGGGACAAAAAATTACATACAAGACTGTAATTCTATGTGAGGACATTATTATCAAACATCTTGAAAACTATGTATGACCAGAACATGCGTATTTCCAGGGGAAATATACGGTTGTGTGGCATGGACATTAAATAAAACAATAGGAAAGAAAATAATTGCTTTCGAAATGAGATGCCTCAGAATAATTTTGCGTATACCAAGGACAGCTAAAACGACAAATTACGAAGTGTTAAGATCAATAAACGTAGAATAGGGCTGGCTACTTAGCAACATCATAACAAGAAAGCTGTTTTTTTTTTTGGGGGGGGGGGGTCATATAAAGAGACATCATCATCATTATCATGTGCCATGCCGGCTGGCGTAGGCGGTCATGACTCTCCACAGCTCTCTGTCCACAGTATTATGTATCAAGGTCGTTGTAGTTTCCTTGCCGTGCCAGGTTGTCAAACTGTCGAATATTTTCTCACGTTGTCGCCCTCTGTCTCTGTTGCCTTCAATTTTGCCTGTTGTGACTATGTTCTCTAAACCTGCCTGTCTCATGAAGTGGCCAAAACAAAGAAGATTGCCTTTTTCTTATATTGCTGATTAAGGTCCGTTTCGCATTTGACTCTTTCAACACCTCTACATTAGTTTTCCTGGCAGTCCATGGTATTCTCAGCATTCTTCTGTAGAACCACATCTCTGTTGCCTCTAATTTCCAACTTTCCAGTTTGTTTATTGTCCAAGAAGAGACATAACAGCATGGAAAGATTAATATCTGAAGGCAGAGTTAACGGCAACAGAGGAAGAGGGCGCACAAGAAGACGACGGTGCAGTGATACACCGGATTGGTAAAACATGGCTCTAGCTGCGCCACGTCAAATCGCCCAGAATCGAGGAGTGTTCAGAGAATCCATAAGGAAGACCACGTTCTGAAAAGAATATGTCACATGATGATGCTCTTGATGTCATAACGGTGTATGGGAGTTTTCTCAGACCAATATTCTAATAAATAGCGATGCTGGATTTTTTACGTATCTACAGATGAGGTGACAAGTAGCAGATCAGTGTAAAATTTCAAATGATCTATGATGCCCTAAAATGATTTGTCAAGCTACATAGTCCTTATATTTCACACATGATTGCTTGCCCTGGCAGGTTGTATGGAAAAAGTGTCTTGACATTGAATTGTTTTGACTAACCCCCTTCTCGGCACTGTTGATTAATTTCAAGGGAAAAGCAATGTCAATACGTTTAGAAATAATTAGAATTACAAGAGATGCCAGAAGGAGATTTGATACACCACTGACATATGGTCTCCTTCGGATTTTCTATAGGGGTTTTTTCACTTAGCATAAGGCTGCTAACTTTGGGGATCTCCCTGGTGTAGTGGTTAAGCTGTTCGCCTCGTGTTCAAGAGGTCACGGGTTCGAATCCGGCTCGTGTCGTCTTGTTGATAAGGTGGACATTTTTCGGAGATTACTGTAGATTATCACTTGAAGCTACGGAGTTACGTGTTATGAGTGGTACTCTCGGCAGGAGGCGTGCCGCTTCGTTGAGAGGGACGGAGTACATATGGGAAACCGAGTACAGTGAAGTCAATCTTCTACGGCTTTTAAACCCTTTTTTAAAACGGATGAATAAATAACCCAGTAGTTACTGTGTAAATGAGAAAGATCAGTAATACCAGATTAAGATTGTGTGATGCTAACAAGAATATTATTCTCTTTCTGCATTCATTCTCAAACTTTTGTTTAGAAAAATGTGGCCCTGTTAACTGAATGCGATGTAGCATAATGTACAGTTTGGCTACAATAAATGTTTATTCCATACAATACATCCGAATTTTTTGTCACTTTGAGCTTCTACGAGGTGGGGTATTTAACCCCATCCAAATCTTCTTACTCATTTCTTACGCTTACATGTTAATATCACAAGAATAATTCTGTACTTCAACTAAAATAACCCAAAACATCTGTGTTTTGTACCCAAATTATGCCGGTTTTTTGTATAAAGAGTACTTCGCGAAAGGTAATTACTGAAGCTAAATACAGGTACGGATACTTGTGTATATTATCTATGCAATACGTAATATGTGCACATTGACGTATGACATGCATGGTTGAAGGCTCTAGTACTATTCGTTGCTCTTCTTTCGTAGCACAGTACACACAGATGGAAATATTCAGTAAATATTACATAGACAAAAATGTAAAGAAATATTACAAATATAATGAATAAATAATTATACCAATTAGGATGGGCGGACGGAAATAACCTTTTAAAATGAAGCCTATCACGAAAATAATGACGAGACAGGTGTCTTGTCTGGAAGCTTTTAACGAGAAATAAAAGAGTTAAATTAGCCGGAGAAATAGACAGAGAAAATCTGAGACAAGATAAGGATAGCTTAACATTATGGCACGGAAGAACGTCAATAACGTAGCTGGTTAGATGTAATATGGACCTCGTTACTCAGCATTAGGAAATGGGTACGGGAACAAATGTGAAAAGGTGAAGCGCTCAGTGATATTGAGCATATCACCTCTAACGTGTCGTTTTCTATAAAAACTATTCACGTAATTAAGGATCTTTAGAGGGATATGCTAGGAGAATTGTGACATCACTACAAGGGTTGGTTGTAAACACAAACATTATTGGGAGTTGGTTTATAGTACACTAGGAGTGTTTTCTTATCAGTTTTTCAGATATTCTTGTGAAAATATGTCAAGTTGGTAGCATGTTCTACTCAGGACACAACGGCCAACTCATCGTATGACTAGTTCCTATGTAGGCAATATTTTATGTTAAGTAGTTTGCCATTATCTCTTAAATGACCAGATGCACAATTGCCTGCTGCAGAAATTGAATCTGATGTCTCCTTTCCATCCGAGATCTGTAACTCTCAGTCACAGGGCCGAACAATTCTCGCTTTATCAATTATTACCACATTCTATACACTCTCGTTTCCGCACGCACGCACACTCAACATACACAAAAACACACGCACGCGCGTGCACACACACACACACACGCACACACATAAACCTCAAACTCAACAACAACGAAACTAGTATACATACCCTGTCGATGAATCATCCCACCATGCATGATCCTAGCTACAAAACACTGACCTGCTTCGTTGACTTTAAGTGTAATACCCTGGGGTAAAAAGATTTCAATAGATAATTTAATCTAATGTACGTCTTAGTGTTTGTGTGAACGAGGTCACGTACATGTGAACTTAATCAACACTAAAACAACAGTATATGGACTTGGTATAAGTGAACTAAGTCATATGAATCTTTCCAATGTATCATATAAATAGTGACATGAATCTTTCCAATGTATCATACAGAGTGTGACATGAATCTTTCCAATGTATCATATACATAGTGACATGAATCTTTCCAATGTATCATATACATAGTGACATGAATCTTTCCAATTATCATATACATAGTGACAGGAATCTTTCCAATGTATCATATACAGTGTAATAGGAATCTTTTCAATATATCATATATATATATATATATATATATATATATATATATATATATATATATATATATATATATATATATATATATATATATATATATATATATATATATATATATATATATATATATATATATATATATATATATATATATATATATAGTGATATGCATCTTTCCAATGTATCATATAAATAGTGACATGAATCTTTCTAATGTATTATATACAGTTGCACAATTGCCTGCTGCAGAAATTGAATCGGATGTCTCCTTTCCATCCGAGATCTGTAACTCTCAGACACAGGGCCTATAGTGATATGCATCTTTCCAATGTTTCATATACATAGTAGACAGGAAAATTGCAAACAAAATTTCTCTAGATAAAATTAAAGGATGATAGAGACCAATGAATTAAGAGAAGAATTTGATTTTCGGCAAAACTGATCTTGCCCAGAGTTTTAAAGGCTTCAACGAGGATTAAGACCATTTCATTCGAGTTTCTATTTATGCATTTCGTCCCTCTAAAAGGAACAGCACACAACCTACTGATAGTGTTTTCGATGAGAGAAATGAGCTACGGAGCGCACGTGATAACACCAAATTTTTATAAATATACACTTGTGAACAAGACGTCGGTGCTGTCTTTCGGACCTGCAACATAGTGATATAAAGCAAAAGACTTGCACACTTCATCACTTCTTCACCTGCCTTCATTCTCAAACACGAATGTTAATTGTATTTCAGAGAAAGAAAAGGTTTAAGTTGTGCTGTGATATCTGCGACACATCTGAAATCAGCATATCTAATGGTTGCTTTGGAAACTATGGTATGAGACAATACAAAATCACATTGGTAGCCTCTTACGACACGCGCGACAGGTTTGCTATTGCTATTATTTACTCATATTTCAGATTTTAACAACACCCCGGCAGGTTTGCAAGACAGGTGTGCTATTGCTATTATTTACTCATATTTCAGGTTTTACCAACACCCCGGCAGGTTTGCACGACAGGTTTGCTATTGCTATTATTTACTCATATTTCAGGTTTTACCAAGACCCCGGTAGGTTTGCACGACAGGTATGCTACTGCTATTATTTGCTCATATTTCGGTTTTTGGCAACACCCCGACGACTTCGCTACAGAGATCCCCATATTCTTCACCGACCAGATATCGACAATAGGCTTAATAATAATAATAATAATAATAATAATAATAATAATAATAATAATAATATACATTTACAACATAATTCATCACAAAATAGGATCTTTGAACGAATACTTGACAGTTTATATATAGTCACCGTGTAAATAGTTGAAAAATGACGAAATACCAAGCAAGTCCACAAACGAACAATGGAAAAACGCGAACGTATTTTCAAATGTTATTTTTTAGGGGCGGGGGCGGGGGCGGGGTCGGGGGGGGGGCGGTCACTAAGGACATCCCATGAACTCTTTGGAAGAAAAACTGTGATTTTTCTTTAAACTAAATATATATCGGATTATACAATTAACAACAGAAATCAGCAAATACTCGAATATAAATATATTACGATGCAACTTTTCGAGGATATGTGTATATTGACAGCAGCATTTAAAACTGTAAAAAAAATACATTTAAAAAAAAAAATAGACTGGGAGTGTATTGAACTGAGAGATGATTTTATCAAGAGACGTGATTTTTGTATGTATGAAATTTTAAAATTTAAAGCACAAGATTTGTTATTGAATCCACAGCCCTGCCAACACAAAAATTTAGCTAAACATTAAACTAATGCAATCCCAAGGCAACCCAGTGTTGTTTTTTTATTTAACTATTTCAAAGAAATATAATTCAGTTATGAAATGATGTGTATAGTTCAAATCTGGTTTAGTAGAATTTTCATGAGTTTTTCTTTTTAGTTTTCTTTTTTTTTTTTTTGTCTTTTTAGTACCTGATGTTTATCTTCAAGACAAAGTTTAAAATGAAGAATTGGTAAAAAAAAACAAAAAACAATTCTGTTTCACTAAATCATAATCGTGGAATACTTTACACGAACTGCACTGCTGTGTTGCACGAGCCAGCTTGTAACATTGGGCCCTCTTGCTTTGAAAAGATAAACCATTCAAATTATAATGAAAATCAAACGTTAACTTTTCACACGATCCCTTTCGCCTGTATGTTACAGGGGCTCGAGAGGGGAGCAAAGAATAGCAACACTGTTTACCTTCCATTAAGTAGGTTATGGGATAGAGGTGGCTGTCACATCCTATATAGGGCCAGTGAACCAATGTCATGCTGAAGTCGGAAGTGTTAACCCGAAAGGTGAAGATAATGCAGCAGTACTGTAAACCATGACACAACGCATTCCGCTCTTCGGACTACATTCTGATAATCTGCAGGAGTTCCATAACAAACACAGAAGACACGATCTCTTTAAAAAATTGGGAATAATTACATAACCTTAATAAATCACAACATTACCACCCATAAGAATGAAGCGACTATTGTTAGCATTTTTTCGTCGACTAATAAAGGGTACATTCTCCTCTAGTGAAGTTCTGCTGTTTATGCTCTTCTACTATTTCAATGACCGCACTTAGCCGACACAAACTCTTATGTTTTGGGATACGCCGGACAAATATTATTTTGAAAGGGACTAACTAAACCCAAGACTTTAATAAAGAACGAAATGTTTTGATAACTAAACCACAGAGAAAGGTAAAATGACGAAGAGTTAAAATCATCTGAAGAAAGCAAGTAAGATTGAAATTTAGAGGAGCAAAGGATGGAAAGAAAAGGGGGAACATGCTAACGACAGAAACAAGATGGTAGTACTCTATTAAAGACGGTTGTTGCACAGGAAGCAGAAAGATGAAAATATCTGTCGTTTGTTACGCTTCCATATGTTTAGTTTGAAATATGCGTTAGATAAACGGTTCTCAACCTTGTTTGGCCCGTGGTTCCCATTTGAAATACCATTTCTTCTGTGTTTTCCCTGGTGTCTAAAAAAAAATCATTGACTTTAATTTACAAAAGGTACCGAGGGTTCTAAGCTTTATTTCTATAAAGTGTGTTGTTTATGGTTAGAATAATTAACTTCCTGTGGCCCTCTGGACTGGTCTGTTACACCCAATTAAAAAATGTTCGCATTGGCAATTGTCCACCTTTGTAACCACAACACTAGATAGTGAACATGACATGTTGGAATGAAGTTTTGAAAGTCTTTTTTTTTTGTTAAAATTTTTCTTACCATTGGCTCATCCGTATTCTTCTGAAATTGGACCAATCGTATTCGCAATGTCCCATCACTGATGTCATCTTTGAGCTTTGTACTGTCTATTTCACCGTTACCACGCCCCTCGCAACTCATACTACCATTCACATAGGAGTTTGCTGGGACGGACGATTGGTGGGAGGCGCCTAGTGAAGAATGATGACTTGTATTTTCGCTGTAGACTTCATGAGCAACAACATCGTGTGACTGGAGCAGAGCCTGCAATGAATGTCAATATCAATGAATATTACAACAAAATATACACAGAAAACTCTTCCTCTACAGTGTTCATTCTCACACTCAAGCAAATCAGCAAAATGTAGCCATGAGAACGGTTGTGTTTATTGGTTTGCTGTGATATCTGTTCATGTCGATACAATATCATAGTATTTTTCGTTGACTCAATTAGATAATGATAACCAACTCCACACCCAACCCTCGCTATGGATTTTCTGAACCGACTACGATACACCCCAGACATCCCCATAATAGTTATGTCTATGTCAGCAGATGCTGAAGGGTATGTATGCTTATAGCTCCTTTACCACATTGGTTCTATATATCCCTTACCACATTGGTTGTATATATCTCTTACCACATTGGTTGTATATATCCCTTACCACATTGGTTATATATATTTATGCTATCTCTTAATAGTCCCAGTCTAGCTAATATCTCCCCATTTCCAAATTCCTTCAATCTTTAAATAACGGTTTTGTCCACCAAGGAATCCTCGCCTAAAGGATGCGTACATAGGGAATTCAAAATGTCCTCTTTGTACAGTGTTATCTGTCTGTCCTATGCTCTTGATGTCACTCTGGCAGCTCTCTCACTACCCTAAACATCAGCATAATTGACCATAGTAAAAAATCAATGGAAGTTCCAACAAATGAGAAACCACCAATGTAATCATTATTACACTGATAGCCATTAATTTTTGAAGATAATTAATAAATAAAATCCTTCCAAATTAGAACAGTTACTGTGTTACCATGTGTTACTGGTTCCTCAAAGGGAAGCAAAGAATAGCAACAAAGTTTACGTTTCTTGCATGTCATAAGATACAACTAAGGAGATTATAGGGTGGAGTTGCCTGTCCCATTTCATATATGTTCAAAGTGATACATAAGGCATGCTGAATTCGGATGTCAGGTGAAAATATCGCAGCAAAGTTGTAGACCATGACAAAACGCATTCCGTTCTCAGGACTACATCTTGCTAATCTACAGGATTTTGAGAATGAACGCAGAAGAAGAATACGAATGGCATAAAAATAGACTAGTTACTAATTCTCTTTATGTTGTAACTATTAATCCAGAAGATTTTAGCAGCAGTAATTCTCAATAAAATAATTATTCTCGATATATCAATCTTGCATTCCGTCTGCCCTTATTGCCCATCGTCTGCAGTTGACTTCAAACCGGTACGGTACATGGCTTCACGATTGTGAGACGCGCTCACTATCATTCAACCACATCGCTGATATTTCTGCCATATAAAACAAAACAAAACAACACTGAAGAAAAAGCGTGTGTGAAGAGAAAATGAAAAGGGCACACATATTACTGAAAATGCCAAAAAACAGGACTGAGACAATAAATATTAGACTGTACGTGCATTCCATACATTTTTAACTTCAAAGATAATAGCAGCAAATACTTCGTAGAACACCCGGTATACTTAACCTTCACGTAACAAATATCAAAACAACACCGAACGAAATTAAATTTATGCCAGTAATATCTATTTCAAACAGGAGCTGCATTGAGCCGCATGACGTTGTCGCATGAATTTTTGGGTATATCAATAGCCTATACGCTTGTTGTGTGAACAGGCTGTCTGTGGATTTAAGAACGGATCAGGAAAAATGCATACATCAAGCGGATGTGGTAGACAAGAAGTCGCTAGTAAAACAGTTGCTGCTTGTTTTTGTCATTGGCTGAAATCACAGACAGAAATTTCAGAGTACACACAATCAATCGAGCGCAATATCGGCAAATACAGGCTGAACACATTGTCTACTTATCTGTAATATGAACACAATTAAAAATATAACATATTATCTACTTAACTTTCATATCTCAAGATATATAGATATTGATTAGAAACCAGATTCCATACACCAAATTCATAGACAACAACAGACCATCATCTTTCGACTTAGAACTGGCAACTGTATACTACAGAGCATCAGTAGCGGATAAGGATGGCCAATACAAATTAATGCCCATGCGGAACAGGCATACAGACCCCGAACATATTCCAAGCCTTCTAGAATACAAAAAACTGCGAGGCAACACATGGCCACACTGCACTAAACGGAGACAAAAACTTTGGGGCAGCCGCTCAGACATGGATAAGACTTGGAGTTTCAGCTCTGGCGACTGGCCTGAAGATCTAGCAAGATCAAAAGAAACCTTAACGCAAAAGAAGAAGAAATTTACAACATTAAACATAACTAATGACTTCTTAATTTCAATAACAACATTAACGAGAGCATAATGTCTACGAGATTCTTCTTGTACCTCTGCATTCGTTCTCAAACTTCTGCAGCTTAGCAGGTATTATGGAGAACGCAGTGCGTCTTGTCATAGTTTATAGTGTAGCTTCGATGTCTGGCCCTTTCGGCGTTACATATCTGGCTTTAGCACAGCTTCTGGGTTCCTTTTACCATATATGGAATTGGACAGCCAACTCCACCCCATAACGTCTTTAGTCGCCTCCTACGAGATGCATTGAATGTAAACAGTGTTGCTATTCTTTGCTCCTCTTTCGAACACTGTCAATACACGTACAACGTGATTCTAATATCAACAATATTCACGCTAAACAAATATTATCCGTGTAACACTATTAAACACGTTCACCGGATGTACAAAAAAATATAAAGAAAACAGCAAAATAATAACAAAAAGATACGGAAACGACATTAACTGACACAATAAAAAATGCTTCTAAATTTCCTGATATTAGATTTAAAAGACAATCTACATGTACACAAAGTTCAAGATTGACAACACGGCCATGTGCACATGTGGGCAGGCAGCACAGAGTGCCAAACATATACTTCAAGAGTGTTCTGAGCATGAAACGCCGAGGCAGACATATTGGCCAGAGGAAACAACCCTGGAATCAAAGTTCTATGGACTACACTGTATGAACTACAAAAGACAGTGAGTTTTATTCAGGAGACAGAATATAGACATGTTTCAAGTGAACAAAAGGAGAGGAAGAAGAAGAAAAGACAATGTAAACGAGATCTAATAAATCCATAATAATTCTCTGCTATCTGAATCAGACATGTACAAGTTATGACAGAAATATCGATAGCAGCAGACATAAATATCTTCTTCTGCGTTCTTTCTCAAACTTCTGCAGATTAGCAAAAAGTAGTCAAGAGAATGTAAAGTATTGTGTTATGCTTTACAGCGTGACTGCGACGTGTGCGCATTTCATCCCGATACACTCCGTTTATCTTCAAGATCACTTTCACAATTTATTGATTGGGGCACCGTTGAAACCAACTTAGTCCCCTCCTACTACACGCATGCCATTTTATAATGTTACTATTCCTTGCTCTCATGTCATGGCTCTCCAGACACGAGCAACTTGTATCGTACTGCAGTGTGTTTTCAAAATATAAGAGATGTTCGGAGATTAATTCCTGTAACTAATCTATCAGACGATTATATTCATAAAAATCTGCAGTTTTACAGTATCTTTGAAAAAAAATTGATTTAGAATACTGGATTTCTTAAGAAATAATAACCGTATAAACAAGAAATATTAAAAAAGTGTTGTCATTCAAATTCTATTGAAACCACGGTTCTCAACCCTACTCTTCCTGAACGATCATTATTTCTCTTTATTGATAAGTTCACAATCTCATGTTAGTGAGAAACAATTGGATCAATTAAAAAGAACTTATGTTCTTATTTCCATATTTTATCAACACGCCCAATTTGCAGATATAATAATGTTTTTCTCAATTGTGAACATTGTCTTATGTACAGATAAAGTAATTACCCGGTAGCTAAATCTGGATATTGACAATATATACTATCTGAAGCAAAAATGGAATCCGATATACAAAACTTGGAACAGGTTAATGAAGTTTCACTAATCACCGGTAACACACATAAATCGACGTTTCGACAAATGGCCTATATCAAAAACACATTAACAATATAATACGACACGAAATAACGGCAATATTGACATTCACGTTTAAATGACAGAGCTAATTATAGATACAACCTGGAGGAGTAAAAACTAGGAGGTTAGAGGTGAAGCAACACTAACAGAAAATGAACAAAGCACATCCAAATATCTATAAAATAAAACAAACATAAAAACGACCGAACAACATGCTATCTACAAGTATAACTTCAGTATAAGTTCTAGGGTGTCAAATATACAAATGTAACGGTTCTCAAGTTAGTTCTGGTCCAGTTATCTGAGAAGCATTCATAATGGCCGTGACATGAATATCAAGGGCCCCCCGATGGCTCATGTTATTGAAGTGGTCAGTAACAGGGACACCAGTCTGGTTTTTGATGCTGTACATATGCTCGCAGAATCTGTCTGCGTGCCTCCTACAAGGATCGCATATGAACATCATGGGTGCAACACTTGCAGTAATGGAATAGATGTGGGAAAACACATGTGAAGCTATCTTCAATGGTGAAGGTGGCTTTGGGCTTTGACAGACCAGGTCTGGGTGACATAGTCACCGATTTAGTATTATTTACTACATGTGCAGCCGGTGGTGCCACAATGATTATGAACGTCAGGATTGAACAAATTAATTGATCCAGACCAATATATCTCGGCGGTTTCTGTCATATCTGTAAGCAATAAGAGGAAAGGGGGGGGGGGCAACACTACGCGTGTTGGGATCCGATTAAAGCAGAGGAAGTTGGAATAGAACTCGCCGTACAGTAGAGCTATGGGGTTGGAAGATGAAAATAAGTGTGACTCTGTCCGTGGAGGAAGACATTTAAGTGTACTTGAGGAGGGTGTCCTGGCGGGACAGGCAGCACACTCGAAACTGGGGAAGACCTGAGAACCCTGTCATGTGAGGTATATGCATGACCAAGCTCCAGTACAGACCTGTGGACGGATGACGTAGAACGCTGATTTTCATCACTGCCGTTAGTTTCATTGGTTGGCGTTAGCTATTTTTGGCGGGCGACTCCAAGTACATAAATATTGACTAACGAATACCAAGACAATAATAAAAAACGTAACGAATGAAGGCTTGTTTATTTTCTGCATTTAGGTATTCTATACTGTCCACCGTCTTGGTATAGACGCCAGTGGAAAAAAAATGTCATGGGATTTCTCGGGAAAGTCCTCTTCACAGGGAAAGTTCTCACACAAGCGCCATAGACGGAGAAATTGAGAGAATGGCAGAAAATCGGTACAGACGGAAAGATGAGAGGAGGTTTAGAGGAGAAAGCTATGAGTATCAGTCGGTTTGTAGTGTACCGATGTGCTAAGACAAGAGAATTGGATATGATGGATTTGTCAAGGAAGTTCACATGTGAAGTAGAGATATCGGAGGTGAGCTTGATGGTCGGATGAAAGTTGTCGATGAAGCGTATAAAGCGTGAATGATCATAGATGCATCACGGACATGTCTGAGGCAGCTCTGTCACGCTCTTAAGTTATTTTTCTGTTTGTTTTATCGATATTTGAGTGTGTTTTTAAAAAAATTTTCTTTTCTGTTGTTTAACCTCTGACCTCCTAGATTTACTCTTCCGGAAAATATCTATGTTTAGCTCTCCCACGTGAATCCGAACGTCAGTAGTACAGTTCTTACTTGTATTATGTTGTTAATGTTTTTTTTATAAAGACCTTTTTGTAAAAATGTTGATTTAGGTGTATTATTATCTGTGTGACCAGTGATTGCATTACCCTGTTGCAAGTTTATCCTGCTAAATCTGAATATTAAATATCTCTTAATTCTCATTGTATCCATCAACACTTGATAGGTGTAATGTTTCTGTCTAAAGATCTTAAAAAGTATTGTGATCAGAAGAACCATACCATGAAAGTTTATCTGGATGGGAGGGCATAGCGACATTTTGATAA
This sequence comes from Meghimatium bilineatum, assembly GCA_034231615.1. Taxonomy (NCBI): domain Eukaryota; kingdom Metazoa; phylum Mollusca; class Gastropoda; order Stylommatophora; family Philomycidae; genus Meghimatium; species Meghimatium bilineatum. The sequence continues at coordinate 58,251,912 of CM067299.1, forward strand.
TTATTGTAAAGTCGTGGATAATGGAAAACAAATTCTCCTTCATTTGGAATAAGAAGAAACAATTAAGATAAACAACCGCTTACATCAATTGAAGACAACAGCATATCATTCCTCAAAAATATTTGCTGTTCTTTGGGAAAATTTTCACAGAAATAAGTTGACAAAATTCTTGAGGCTAACTGGAATTGATGGTAATAGGTGCCGCTAGAACGGGCTTGGTTCAATTCCCGTCAGCATCAATAATTTTTCATTTATCTTCATGCTTCCTACTTGCATTTATCATATATAAGTTTACAAAAGAAACATTCTTTTCGTTTCGATTTTCCCTAAAATAATGGTAGACGTTTTCTTCTACAGTCCAATTGAAGAAAAATGCAAATATGTGTTAACAGGAGAATTAAGACAGATAATTTCGAAGAAAGATTCAGTGCAGACAAAATGCAAGGAAGCAACTACGCATCTCACTGCAACAGATATGAATCAGAAAGAAAGTTACGAATAAAGAACATCTTAAGATTTACAAATGGCTATATCAGTCTTTAGAGTTTATTTGATATCTTAGATGATGAAGTAGATAACGAGAATGTAATTGTGGATACATTTTCTGCAATCAGAGATTAGGGATATAGGAAAGATGGATGAATGTGGAATTCCAGCTTTGATGTATGTTGGAGGATTTAAAAAATATAATTTACAAGAAACTTTGATGTTTTTAGAAAGTTACAGGAATCAAAGATCCAGAGCTGGCGAATGTCCAGGAGTTTATGCTAATACAAGTATTGGACAGATGTCGACTGAAGTGCCAATCTGAATGCGTTATGAATGTTCAAGTTATTGTTATGTCATATTCGAACAAAATTGGTATCTTTTGAGCATGAGAGGAACTATCTACATATTAAACATCAGAAGTTTAGAAAATACTTGTTAACATTCACATGTATAACAGAGGAAAGGGGAGGGTGAATTAATATGTTATACAAGGAGAGAAATAGATAGAATAGCCTTGTTTGAATTTTTTCTTATTTTCATTTTTGTGAGAATCAATAAATATTATCGTATAGTTTTTCATCATGAGTTTATATATTTGAGTCTGACTGCCTGAGTGAGCAATACGTTTGGAAGGAAATAGAGGTAACATTCATAGAGCACGGTAAACAGCCCGTCTAGTAAAGGGGCGTGGAAGACCTCTGTTTCATATGAACCAAGAAGATGGGTTGTTAGATTGTGGTTGTTGTATGTGCGGTACAAGTGTTGATGAGTTTATAATGTTATTATTTCAACAATAGCTAACGTACTTTTTAGAAATTATGTGAGAACAAGGACACAAATAATAAACGAACACATTAGAACATTCACAAAATAACAGCAAGAAAACGGTAAAAACAATTATTAATAGGTACCAAACTTGTATCATTTTCTTGTGTATCTTTATTCCAATTTCGGACTTTCCCCTTGCATACAACACTATCCATTATAATATACTTTTATAATTCCTGTTCTTTCCAGTATTTCAGTATTAGCATAACAGCAACAACAAAAACACCAACAACAACAGCAGCATGCTAGCAACATATAAAAACAACCACAACCGCAGTAGCAGTAACAAAAACAACAACTAAACGCAAAAGCAACATAAATACTAGCAATAATAATAATAATAATAATAATAATAATAATAATAATAATCATAATAATAAAAATAATTATTATAATGGTCTTTCCACACACAACTTACACCAGATGACACCTATTTTCAAGAACAAAAATGTAAACATAGACACTAAAGTCGCATTATACAAGATTATTATTATTCCATCACTGTGTTACCAGTGCCAAACTTGGACAATGACAGCACAAGACAAACGAAAAATAATGACAGCAGAAATGACATCTCTACGAAGAATACTCGGAGTGTCGTTAAAGAGATAGAATTAGAAACGATAACATCAGACATACCCAAAACAATACCAGTATTGGACCACATCAAATGGAAACAGATCAAGTGGTTTTCACACGCTTCCAGACTACCAATAGATAGCCATGACACATAGACATTACGGCTATAAACCCTGAAGCAGACCATGTAAAAGATGGATTACAGAAATCAAAGAAGCCACAGGAACAAGCTTACAAACAGCCCACAAGTAGCTTCAACACCTGACGCCGCAAGGCAAAGAAGGGTCACAGAGGTAGGTAGGCAGACAAACAGACAGACAGACGGACGGATGGACGGGCGGGCGGGTTTCGGGCGGACGGACGGATGGATGGGCGGACGGACGGATGGACGGGCGGGCGGGTTTTGGGAGGGCGGACGGACGGACGGACGGACGGACGGAAGGACGGAGGGACGAACGGACGGACGGACAGACGGACGGACGGACGAACAGACAGACAGACAGACAGGCAGACAGACAGACAGACAGACAGACAGACAGGCAGGCAGGCAGGCAGGCAGGCAGGCAGGCAGGCAGTCAGGCAGGCAGGCAGGCAGGCAGGCAGGCAGGCAGGCAGGCAGGCAGGCAGACAGACAGACAGACAGACAGACAGACAGACAGACAGACAGACAGACAGACAGACAGACAGACAGACAGACAGACAGACAGACAGACAGACAGACAGACAGATAGATAGATAGATAGATAGATAGATAGATAGATAGATAGATAGATAGATAGACTTACACAGTATAACACGCATTTCAGGAAAACGTATATGAATCTAATAGAACTTCAATTTACTATGTATACCACTAACTCGTTTCATGACGTCACAAATCTCCTTGTCATGTCCTTGTCTATCTAGAAAGCCGAGCTTCTGATAAAGTTTACATCTTGGCCTGCTCTTAGCCATGCCTTTCGTAGCTATACATTCATCGTGATATTTGTAGGGCACTTTGACCTAACGGATGATGTATCCAACTCGAGATGTTTACTAAGTACGTCATTGATCTAAAATTTCTCCGCCTCCTCTCTTTCCCCTCTCTCTCTTTCTCTCTCTCTCTTTCTTGCTGTGATATCTATATTAAGTACTAGGTATGTTGATTATCCTCTTCGCACACCGGATATGTCCATAGGTGCTCAGATTTTCGCTTCAGTAAATCTTTCATATTTAACTATTACACTTCTATATTTTTATATCGTTATCTATTTATGAACAATAAAAGGGTTGAAAAAGCGTAGAGGATTGACTTAATTGTATTCGTATTATTCCATATGTTCTCTGCCACTCTAAACGAATGGCACGAAGCATGCCAAGAGTAGCGACAATAGCACTTATCTCCGTAGCTTTAAGCGAAAATCTCTAGGAATCTCTGAAAAAAAATCAAATTTATAATAAAGTGCGGGATCTGTACAAGCGACTTTTTCTATGGACGCATGTGGTTGCGTCTGTGGGTTTCACCAATGGCCCACTAGACATACCATCCATGCAACAGAAAACCTTAGTGGATGATATGCCGTTATATTGAGGTTATCTTCTTATAGAAGCTTCATGGCATGTCATCTATACAGTTATGATTTTGTTTTGTTGTTTAAATGTTTTTTCATGTTTGCCTGAATATATGTATGCACCCTCTGTGGTTGGGAGGGAGCCAGAGATGTACTGCGCAGCACAGAGGAGGAGGAAACTGACATCACTGTTTTTCCTATGGCTGAGGCCCATCATAGAGGCACAGTGACTCAGGACGTGACAATCTTTTTCACTTGAACATTTGGTTGCATGCCTGGAGCAATAGGGAAGTTCGGCATAACCAGTAGTCAATTGGTGGCGGGGAATGAGCACAGTGAACCATATCTAGGCTACAGTGGCTAGGAGCAGTGCAAAGGTTGACCCTACCTTCCTGGAGGTGTGATAGTTATTATCTGGCTCTGTCCCGGGGTGGGCCGAAAATCCACAGACTTCCCAGCAATATAATGCCATCTAATGTCATTAGGTCAAAGGGCATGAGCCCATGAACCGCTGGATCAGCAACCAACCAACCAACCAACCACCAACCAACCTTTTCTATGGACATCCCTAAGATTTTCAACCATTTTCTCTATTTATTCCCATTATTAGTTCTACTTCATCATTCCTAAATCATTCTCTATTTATGGTTATTGATAGTTCTAAATCTTTCTTCCTAAATCATTCTCTATTTATGGTTATTGATAGTTCTAAATCTTTCTTCCTAAATCATTCTCTATTTATGGTTATTGATAGTTCTAAATCTTTCTTCCTAAATCATTCTCTATTTATGGTTATTGATAGTTCTAAATCTTTCTTCCTAAATCATTCTCTATTTATTGCTAATAATAGTTCTGTCGTTTCACAGCCATAAATAAAGTCTGATGAATACGGATGTGAATTTGCTCAGCATCGGCCTGTGTACGGTAAAATCCTCTTAAGTCGTTAAAAGCAATAACCTTCTCAGAATGCCACCAACAGCGACCAACAAAAAGATTTCCTAGTGGATTAGAAGCAATTTAAGATTATGTATCATTCTCTGTTATTGATGCAAAACTTAACACCATGTAGCAACAATTTTGTAGCTTTACTCTTATCTTTCAAGTATTTGAACGGAACCAAAACGGGGAGTTAAAGAGAAATAATTTTATCTGTCGATACAGCACACACATCTATATTACAGAACTTCAATCAATCAAACAAGTGCCATGGCGATCATGTTTTCTCCACGACTCTCTGTCTCTTGTGTTGCCAATAAGCTCGGTTGGTGAACTTCTCCCGTGCCATAATACTATTATATCTAGCAACTTCTCTCTTTTTTCGTCCCCTGTCTTTCCTCCCCTTGATATTTTCAGTGGTTATTAAGTATCCGAGCTGTGTTCTTCTCAGCACATGCCCTATGAACTTTGACTGTCTGCCCCTAACGTTTGATATAATTGATCTTTTTACGCCGACATGAATGAGAACATCTGCATTAGTTTTCTTAGCTGTCTATGGCATTTTCATTATTCTTCTCAGAAACCACATCTCTGTAGTCTCCAGTTCTATTTTTTTTTTTTACAGTCTATGCTTCACATCCATAAAAAAGAATTGTTCCGATATAACATCTCAGCACTTGAATTCGAGTCTGCATTGATAGTATTCTATTGTACAAAATGGTTCTATTTTTTGGAATGCTGATTTGACTTGTGCTGTACGGCATTTTATCTCACTTGAGCATCTGCCTTCTGATGTTAACAAGGTGCCAAGATATTTCGATATTTCACAATATTTCAACTTGTGTTAATTTTGTGTCATTAATTATTATGTTGCATCTTGGTGGTGTATGTATCTTCTAGGCAACCATTATTTCTGTTTTATTCTTATTTAAACTGAGGCCTTTGTTTTACCTTTCTTTCATTACTCTAACAGGGCTTGTAGTTACTGTTCATTTCCTGCAATCAGCACTGTGTCGTTGTCGTCAGTATATCTCAAGTTGATTATATTGCATCCCCTCACTGTTATTCCTGGCATATCTTCTATATTTCGCATAATATATATAAGGAGAAAAGATCCGGTGACATTACACAACCTTGCCTGGCACCCATTTCTATCTTTTGAAATCTACATATAATGTTGGTAACTCTCATCTCAGCCGTTTGTTTCCAATACATATTTCTTACTATTCTTAGATCTTTTCCATCAACGTTAACATTTTCTAGCAGTTTTATAATCTCTGTATGCTTCACCTTATCAAATGTCTTTGCTGTAATCTATGAAGCAGTTATAGGACTTGTACTTCTATGGCCCTCTCTATTAATGTTCTTACTATGTATAGGGCATTTCTTGTGCTATTTCCTTCTACGGATCCGCATTGTTCTTCTATCACTGGTTTTATTTTTCCTCTTATACGCTTCATTATTATGTGCACTAGAATCTTGGTCATCTGACTTATAAGGTTGATTGTTGTGTGATCTCCGCAATCCACTGTACCAGATTACTTTGGTTGGACTATGAAAATTGATTGTAGTGAATCAGATGGAATATAGCACTGTTGCAGATGTCATTTAACATTTTGGTGATAACATCAATGCCATATCTCCAAGAGCTAACTCTTCCTTTGTAATCTTATCTGGGCCCGATGATTTGTTGTTTTTCAAGTGTTGTATAGCTACCTTCCTTTACATCTGCCGTTAATATATTTGGACGGTCATTGTTATAATTTAAGTTAGTATCATTTATGTGTTATCTTCGTACAGTTCTCTAATATATCTTCCCATCTGTGTATGATTTCATTTTCTCCCATTAGCATGTGCCCCTGCTTAGATTTCAGGTACCTGTGAGCCTGCCTACTACTTGTTAATTCTTTTATTTGTAAATGTGTATCACTTATATTTCTATGATGTCATTTTTTCTATTTCACTGCACTTTTCATTTAACCAATTCTCTTTAGCATTGTTCCATTTATGTTTAATCTAATTTTCTTAAGTTTGTCAGTGTCCCAATGTTCCAGGTTTTAATCTTGATCGACTTGCATTTGATGGGCTTGCTTATTGGAACTGGCATATTATCTGAGTCGTGACGAAACATAATATAATCTAGGGATTAATGCAACAGTAGTTTCCCACTGGCTTTCTTCCGGTTTACAAAACTTGCTACGAGATTTACAGATACATCACAAATATCTATATTACAGAAGAACTTACTACGAGATTTACAGAAACATCACAAACATCTAGATTACAGAAGAACTTACTACGGGATTTATAGATACATCACAAACATCTAGATTACAGAAGAACTTACTACGAGATTTACAGATATATCACAAACATCTAGATTACAGAAGAACTTACTGCGGGATTTATAGATACATCACATACATCTAGATTACAGAAGAACTTACTACGGGATTTACAGATAAAGTAGGTGGTTTCTAAAAATAGTCAGTCAAGATCTGATGTACATAATTGACGATTGCGTCAATTCTACGATATAGTCCTGAGTGCTGATCTCGAAGAGCCACACTAATTCTGGCTGATGGGACTGAAATTGGTCGCTTTGTTTGTACTTTTGTAGAGAGCCAATCAAAATCACGAAAAAGTTAGATAATGCAAGATAAGTGATACCGTGCGAAAACAGTGGGCAAGTTTATCGTGTTAAAGGACTCGGTTTACAAGATACGCGTGACTAGTAACAATATAAGGACAATTGGCTAATATTGGCTAAAACAGCCTTCTAATATAATTCATTTGACTTTTTCTGTGATTTTCATTGATCACTGTATTTAGACTTCGTGTCGATAGCCAATTAATATCATGACAAAAATCAAACGAGTCATTTTAGAATGCCATTTTCCAATTAGTCCTCAGAACTTCTAATGCCAATGATCTCAGCGAGGCTCGTATTTTCTCCATGTATACTCGTGGAAAATGGTTCATGAAACCTGGCAACGCTTCCTGCCATCCGCCCCTTACCGTCCCTAACCGGAAAGCCGTAGTTAGAGCTTGCTAATACACATAGATGGCCGTGGATATAGACGGCCCAAATGTCAATGCATATGTATCGCTCGATTAACATGTTCTTCTTCTTCTTCTTTCGTTCACTTAAAACATGTCTATATCTGTAATTCTGTCTATTTAATAAAATTCACTGTCTTTTGTAGCTCATACAGTGTCCCATAGAGCTTTGATTCCAGTATTGTTTCCTCTGGCCAATATTTCTGCCTCAGCGTTTCATGCTCAGAACACTCTTGAAGTATATGTTTGGCACTCTGTGCTGCCTGTCCACATGTACACATGGCCGTGTTGCCAATCTTGAACTTTATATACATGTGACTGCGGAGTCGGTCGTGTCCTGTTCTGAGACGTAGAATTATAACTTGTTCTGATCTGTTCATAATGTGGTAGTCATCTTGTGTTGGTGTTTGTGGCTTTCTTATTGACTAGATCATCTGTTTTTTCTGATGGTAGATGATTGGTATATCTGGTTGGTCTTCGGCAGCACCTTCCTTAGCCAGTTGGTCTGCTTTTTCATTTCCTGGTATTCCACAGTGAGAGGGCATCCAATGCGTGGTTACCCTATACTGGTAAGACAATTCGCGAAGTAGTTTTTTCAAGTCTGTTAGTTTTCCAGACTGGAGAGCTTGAAGCACTGACCTTGCATCTGTCAGGAATACCACAGGCTGTAGGCCAGAGTTGGAGTTCAGCAGTTTTTTTTAGCTGCCACATTAATTGCCTGGATTTCTGCAACATAATTATTGCATAATTTTCCTGTCGGTGTTCTGATTATGTCTCTAGGCTTGTGTGGATATTCTATATATACACCTGCACCTCCATTGCTCAGAGCATTCTGTGCTGACCCATCTGTGTACACTCTGACCCATATATCTTGTGGATATTCCTCATCCAGGAAACTGAGGGTGACTGTCATTCGCTGCACACTGTTCTGTTCGTCCTCGCTTAGTATTCCTTTCAGATGGGTCTGAATGTATATTGGCATTCGATGGCTTTCACTCCACGGGGTTTGTTCTGGTACAGACCTAAAGGGGCTGTCAACTTCAGGTAGGTCTGTAAGTTGTCTACGGAGTCGTTTAGCTTGTTGGATAAAACTGCTTCTTTTCAGTCACCCCATTGCTAGATTTTGGAATCTTTCCTTCATTGGATGACTTGGCATACACTGAAACTTTTCTGCTTGAATTAGTGCTTTTGTGTCTCTGCGTTCGCCAAGTGTTTGCATTCTTCCCATTTTCTGCATCTCTGCTATGGGTGTTGATTTCATTGCTCCCAACATTATTCTAAGTGCCTGGTTTTTCACTTTATCTAGATCTTGTAATGTGGTGTTTTTTGCAAGACACAACGCAGCTGAACCATATTCCAGGTGTGGTCTTATGCCTTGCTGGTAAACTTTACTGAGTATATTTCCACTGGCTCCCCATGTGGTTCCACATAGTTTTCTCAGGATAGCTAACTTCCTCCTGGCTTTTGTTGTTGCTTTGTTTATGTGCTGCTTCCATGTCCGCTTATCATCAAAAGTAACTCCGAGGTATGTGGGTTGTTTGTCTTCTTTCAAGAGCTCTCCATCTATCTTGATATGACCAGCTTTTTGTTTTGGTGAGAGGGTAAAGAGTGTAGTGCTGCACTTATCTGTGTTAATGCTGACACACAATCTATTAGCCCATAAGGTTAGGGCATCGATAGCTCTTTGTATTTGTTTAGTGGCCACTGCCGCATGTTCTTCCGTGCACCAGATCACCAGGTCGTCAGCAAACATTGCCACCTTGATCCCGTGTGGTAGTTCAGCAACTAGGTCATTGATGTAAACCAAGAAAAGTGTGGGTGACAGGACTCCTCCTTGGGGGACTCCATGACGCAGTAGAACTTTCTTGCTCTTGCGACCATCTAATTGTACCCTAGTTCTTCTATTATGTAGGTATGCTTTTTACCCATTTGTACATTCTTGAGCTAACCCTGCAATTTCGCAATTTCGTCAGGAGCCCTTCTTTCCAGACCTTATCAAATGCTTTCCTGAGGTCTATCCATGCTGCTAGTACCAGTTTCTTTCTTGGAAGGCATCCTCAATCTCTTGGGAGAGGTAGGTTGCCTGATCTTCAGTAGAGTAGTACTGTCTGAAACCTGCTTGCTGTGATACCAGAAGGTTTTCACTTTTCAAGGTGCCACTGCATCCTAAGATTGATAATGCGTTCCATTGTTTTACATAGACAGCTTGTGAGGCTGATGGGCCTGTAGTTAGAGACTGTGTTGCCATCTTTTCCTGATTTGAGGAGTGGTATCATTATTGCTTCTCTCCACGCCTGTGGTACATTACCTGTGGACAGCTTGTGTTAAAGATCTGCAGTAGCTTTGCTCTTGCTGCAATTCCCAGGTTTATAATCATTTCATTGGACACTCCATCAGCTCCAGGGGACTTTTTCATTTTCAATTTGGATATTGCATGCTCCAGTTCTCTCATTGTGATTGGTGCCTCCATGACTTCACGTATAGGTTCGCCTTGTCCAATGTTTTGCTTTTTCTCTCGAACCTCCTGTTGTTTGTCTGGGCTGACTTTGATGTTATTGTTTTCTGCAAAGTAATCAGCTGCATGTTTATCTGTTAAAATGTTTCTATCTTTATAAAGTGTGATCCTGGTATTTCTCCCTGTACCTTCATCATTTAGTTGTTTTACAAGTTTCCATAATTTCCTAGTATCTCTTTCTAGGTTCAGCGACTCTGTTTTTTCTTTCCAGCTGCTCCGTCTGGCTTGTAACTTGGCTCTTTGAAATGTAGCCTTTGTTTGCTGATATTTGTTGTGATGTTCTTGGCTAGGTCTGTTCTCAGCCTGCTGTCTAGATGTTTCCATCTCATTTTGCAGCTTTTCCAGTTCATCATTCCAGTAGGGTTTGTAGTTTTTGCGTGCCCCCCTGGGTATGGTTTTACTAGCAGCATGTAGTATACATCTATTAAATTCACTCACTGCTCTATTGATGTCTTTGTCCAAGTTCATGTCCTTAGCTAGAACACTGGTTAAATGATGGTAGATTTTCCAGTCTGCCCTTTTATAGTTCCACATAGTGAGCATGCTGCTATCCTTGGTAAATTCATTGTGGATTTCCAGAAATACTAGTCTGTGGTCACTACCTCCAAGCTGCTTTCCAACGACACGTGTGATGTTCCATTCCAAGTATGGTGAGTGGAATGCCAGGTCTGGTGTAGAGGTGGTGTGCCATGCTCTCGAGTAGAAGGTTGGTGAGTCTGCTGGCTGGTTAATAAGGATGAGTTTATTTTCATCCTGCCAGTTCTCAAGTTCCTCACCTCTCTTGTTGATATGATCGTAGCCCCAGCTCTGAGAGTGGCTGTTGAAGTCACCACACACCATAAGTCTCTCTTTGTCTGGAATTGTGTCTAGTGCCAATGGTTTATCATTTGGGCAGTAGTAGTTCAGGAGATGGAATTCTGCACTGTCTGTTTTTAGGTGGAGCATTCTGCCCCTTCCGTATATACTTCCAGCTGACATGCGCTGATATTGTTTTTAACAAGTGTCAGAATTCCACCCTTTCGCCTGTCCTTTCTGTCAGACCGGTAGCACTGGTATCCTCTGATTTTGAAGGCTATGTCGCTGCTGAGGTGTGTTTCTTGGATACAGCATATACTAACTTGTTCTCCACTGAGGACATTTTCTTGTTCCAATGTTTTGCTGTATCCATCTCTTTTACTGTTGACACCCTCAGCATTCCAGTGCATTATTTTTATTGGTCGTTTGTTTGTTTGGCCAGTAGCTCTATTCCCTTGCCTCCTGGATCCTCGGGGCAATTGAGAAGGAGTTCCAGTAACTGAGGTTGGGCCCTTTCGAGGTATAGGGCCCGGCACCGTCCCTGCCTGAACGTCCGCCACAGGGCAGGCACCATAACTATTTATAGATGTAGACATGTTTCCATTGTGTTTTGTGCGTGGCATCCTGATTATCTGTGCGCCTTTTGGCTGGATGCCTCCGTCTTCAGCACTCTGCTTAAGTGTGTCACTCGAGTGGGAAAAGGGGGACTGCCCGACCAGTCTTAGTTTCCACCTGATGGCTGAACTAAGCCCCATCACCTCTGCATGGTGCTGGTCTTGATGGGGGATTAACATGTTAAATTAGAACTGTTTTAAATATTATAAATACCATCTTTAAGCGAGCTTCATCTTACAACATTAGATACAAACATTTATTAAAAAACGCTTGAAAAAGATTGTAAATCGATGGATAAGACAATGAATGAAGAGACTTGAACCAGTATAGGCTAGAAGCATGATCATACTCCATTTAGAACTTTGAACAGAACGTAAACGAGGCTTTATTCGTGACGTTTTTAATTATTGTCTTGTTTTTAGTTTATCGATATTTATATACTTGGAGTGGCATGCCAAAAAAAAGCATAGGTTGACCAACGAAATGAAAGGAAATCATCAAAATTAGTCTTTCAGGTCATGTTTACTTTCTGTAGAGAGGTCTTTTCTGTTGAAGGTCGTGGCAGAAGTTTATGAGGTATTTAAAATTGGTCATGGTCATGTAGTCATTGTTTCATAAACAGACATGTACTGTACTAGAACCGATAAGGAGAGAGGAGAGCCGGAAAAACATTGAAACGTCTGGAGACGAATAATGGGGAAGATTTTATTAAATCAATTGGGAACTGTCACTCATGTGTTTACGAGACCCAAACGTGGATCACAGAATAGCAAGCGTTACCTGCCCGATATGATCTGAAAGGTGACTCAAGAGGTTTGGTGGATGAAATTGGTTATCCATTCTATAAAGGGACAAAGTGATCAATAGACCATGCTGAATTCTACGGATGTATCAGAGGGAAGGTGCATACACCGCCGCTAAGCTGTAAACAATACCATAAAATATTCCATTATTTGGGTTACATTAGGTTAACCTGTACAAGTTTGAAAATTAACGTAGAAGAGAAAAGAGTTGTGATCTTGTATACACAGTTTAAAAAAGACTGCGCAGCACAGAGCTCAACGAAGAGCGGCAGTTGTAGGCATATTTTGTTTTTTACAGAGGACTGAAAGTAATGAAAATGTTGTTGGTTATTTACACTGACAGTCCTATTATTCGGAATGTGCGCAGCTTTGGGCATTCTCTGAGCATGTTGGAGAGAAAATTGTTCCAACCTGTAATGTGTCACGTGCAATTCATCATCTTTAAGTTCCGTCTCCGCAACGAAGGTTGGCTGCAACAGACCTGCAACATTTCCTGCCCGTTGTCTTGGTGGTGCACTCTGTTAAACTGTAACCTGTCCATACCGTGATGTTACTCCTTCACTTGTATCTCTGCCTACCACTTGCTTTCATCCCCTCGCCTTTACCATCAAGTAACGTCTTCAACAGGATGTCATGTCTTTTAATATTCTCAAAATATTGTATTTGTTTGTTCTTATTTCCTTTAATAAGTCTTTCTCCATACGAGGAGTTCTTAGAACCTCTTTGTTTGTTTTCTTCTTTTTTCATGATGTTCTCCTATTCTTCTGTCTATCCACAGTTCAAAGACATCAATTCTGTCTTTTAGTTGTTTGTTTATTGCCCATGTTTCTGAGCCATACATTCATATATAATAGATATAGCATTTCATATTTCTCATTTCTAGCTTGTTTATGATTTTTTTAGATGTCAATATTTTCCTTATGTCATTTAAAGTACATTGAAAGAGAAACCAATTGTCACCACTACTTCTTCCTCTCAAGATTGAGATAAAAGTTAAAACACAAATGAGCTACAGTATATTCCTACCAACACTGTGCTACCAGTGCCAAACCTGGTCTCTCTCATCTTCACATTACAGAAAGATAGTGACATGTGAGATGAAATGCTTGAGGAAAGCCGCAGGGGTCACAGGCTCGATTGATTACGAAATGAAGACATCAGGGAAAGTATAGGTATAATACCTTGCACATAATGCATAGAAAGGCAGCATATGAAATGGTTTGGTCACATTATGAGAATGCGTCACGACAAGTTGCCCATCTATCTATGGACGGAAAGAGATAATGGATGAAAGGTGATATAATTGTATCACAAGCACCCGTTGGTTGCGGACGCTGCGATTGATGAGACAATAGTCTAAGACTGAGAGGTATAGAAAGACAAAAGCGCCAGATGATTATCTACAAAGAGGAGTGTGCCGCTGTAACACAAATATGAAGTAACAGTAACACTATGGATAAGATAAACATATGATACATTTAATAAAAAGCAAATTAATAAATACAAATAAATGAAACAATCAGCCAAGTGCCACGTCGAGTGACGTAGTCGAACATATCTCTTGTGTTGCTAATACGTTCAGTTGTTGACATTCTTTCGTGCAACAGTGATACCCTATTCAGCAACGGTTATATTTGTCTTCCTTCCTCTCAACTCCCCTGGGTACCAGGTCAATAGGCGCACAACAAGCTATGGTACACTATACGATGCAGCCCGCATGGATAACATGTTTGCACGACACTAATTCTCGTTAAGACACTAAGACCTGTTCCATCAACTCTGTGTTCAGGTGAACTGGCGGTACAGACTGCTTAACATACTCTACAAGACTGCAATACACTAAACCAGGAGCACTGACAAGCATAGACAGAAATCCACAGAAAGCTCAGTCTTGATGAGCTTTCAAATACAGTAAAATTTATGAAGAAAACAGGACTAGCTGTGTCAATATGTAAAACTACGACGGGAAGATCGTTGAGCTTTCAGGTATTACTAAATGTTCACGTTTTGCTCTCTATTACATGCCCTATGAATCATGTCTGCTTATTATTTTTGCTATAATCTGTCTTTGTACTTCAGAATCTCTGAGGACTTCCATAGGCCTATTTGTTAAGAAATAATAAATGGAAATAAAAATAAAAACACGACATTTTCTACCCTGTGACCATAATGGTCTTTATTAAGAAATCCCAACACGAACATAAATATTCAAATAAAAATTAGAATAGGAAAATACATTTTACTTCATGCTAGACGCTTTTGATGGTGTTCTGGTTTTCGATTTATATTTCAATGTTTTTGCTCGTATTGTGATTTCTTGGTTTAAGTCTGTTTGCAGCTGCAACGAAATTACTAGAAAATGTCTTTTCATGTCACCCCCCCCCCCCCCCCACCACCATTTAGATGAATTATTCCGTATCATTTATTTATTACCGTTTTAATAAACATACCGTGGGCGTCTGTGGCTATGTCAATAGCGACGCAAGACAGCAGCATGTGCTTAGCTGTGAGCTTGGTGATCAGAGTGTAATGACAGTAACCAGTTGTCTCGCATGACTGGTCTACTATTCTGGCGATATGGTTACATACGTCCACCGTTCCGTGTAAGTGGTAAAAACACTGAACGTAATAGTCACCAATGTCGAAGTCGGATGTGTCGTACGATTGGCGCATATAAAACTGTGATAGAACGCTTTTCCATCTCGCTGGAGATCTAGTTAGACCAGTGTCCTGCTATAAGAGATATCCGTAGGGAATTTGAGAATAAACGCAAAAAAGTAAATGTACTATATTTTTTAAATCGTATCCTTAATCTGTGCAAAAAAACATCTTATCCAAAGTATCTTCATTCCAACCTTGTGCTACAAACATGGCCCTTAACAACAAAATATAAGAGACAACTGGTTACAACAGAGATGAGATGTCTGAGAAAAGCCACAGGGTGACCAGAAGACATAGAATTAGAAACGATGTCATAAGAGAAAGAATGGGTGTCATATCAATTCTACAATACATACAAAACCAACAGATACAATGGTTTGGTCATCTGGAAAGGATGTCGTGTGATTCATTAGCTTATAAAGCATATACGAAGAGAGGAGAAGCAGAAAGAAGAGCCAAGGGGAGACCTAGAGAACGCTGGATCGACAAAATCAAAGAAACATTACACGAACACTAAATAACATCATCTGAAGCTGCTAGAAAAGCGAGAACAAAAACATTGTATCTCCCTCGACACCCTTAAAGGGTAAAAGAGGAAGGAAAGAAGAAAAAGATCCTTAATGTCATAAGATTTGAGAAATTCGGTATTAAATAATGTATTTATAGCATGCTGAATCAGCGAGCTACATCGGCCTAGCATTGTAACTGGGTTGAGGTAATGAGGTAATATATATGTCTAGAGATAGAGTATATAGAAAATGGATAGTTTACATTGTGGAGCGTTACCACCTCTCTCCCGGCAGAAGTATAACTTTGGTAATAGACAATTTTCATTTAAATGATATTTCTTGTCATAAAAAAAATGGATGTTTGTTTCTTCGGTATTATGTTATTGTGCATTCCTTGTTGCGGTAATTATAAGGCTATATTGTATAAGCAGTTAATGTTCTCAACTTTAACTCACTAAAAATAGATGAGATGAACATTTGAGTTGTTCATATAATTCTTTTTCCTCATGTGCATAACGTTTCTTAAGATTAGCGCAGAATTAAAATAAAATAACAATATCAAATTTCAGGATATAAAAGGTGGGTATACCTTGTATACCCTCGCACCATCAGAGACTACCAAACACTTTATATATACTCATATATATATATATATATATATATATATATATATATATATATATATATATATATATATATATATATATATATATATATAGATATATATATATATATATATATACAGTGGCGTAGCGAGGGGGTGCGGAGGTGCGGACCGCCCCGGGCGGCAAATTTATTTTCGTCCAGTCTTTCACAATCACTGACATATTTTTTTAATGTCACAAGGGCGGAAAATTATGATTCCGCCCCGGGCGCCATTGACCAACGCTACGCCACTGTATATATATGTCAGTGCCGGATTTACCTATAAGCTAAACAAGCTATTACTTAGCGCTCCCACTGTCTTGGGGGCCCCATTTTTTTCATTTCACTATCTATATATTCTTAATCGTTAAAGGGCCTCCATATCTCAAATACCTTAGGGATCTATCTAGTCTAAATCGAGCTCTGATATATATATATATATATATATATATATATATATATATATATATATATATATATATATATATATATATATATATATATATATATATATATATATATTATACAAATGTTTAACAAAAACATAAGTTGTGTTTTAAAACATAAAACATAGTATAAACATTACATACTGAAAACTTGTTTTACACATACCACGTGACCGGCACAATCAGTAATGCTAGTAACATATGTTAACTTCACACAAATACATACTTATTACTATATGAAGAACTTCTACTCTGCTCCACATAACACTCGTCGAATAGAATAGGCAGTATTTCCATTTCTTTCCAAGAAATATCTCTAATCAGAATTCAGTTATTCTATTTCTCTCGGAGCGATGTTTACATGCTGTTCCTTTAATATACTCACTACCACAACTTTTTATTTTTGTTTGGGGTCACATATTCGATGCTGTTCCAGTTATATGTTACCTCCCGCAAACATTTATTTGTTCCGCATTTTGCGAGATATTCTAAAAGTCTTTTCACTCCCACTCTCATACTGTGTTTCATTATTTTTTCTGCTATTCTAGTAAACGTCTTACTCCCATGTACATTAAATACTTCGTCTTGAAAATGCTGTTACTCTAGCGTTATTTCTCCCACCATGCAAACATGTAGCGATTTGCGCCCATTCCACGAATCACTCCAGAGCACAGTTTTACGAAAGAAGATGGTAGGCTGTTTAGGATCGAAGAGAGCCAAGCGATATTGAAAATCTGAGCGTTGTGTACATTCGTGTGAATTCATGTGCAGTAATATATATATATATGAATGAGTCTGTGTGAGAGTGTATGCATTAGTGACGTGCGGTCATTTGACTAGTTGAGCTAGGCTAGTCCTCAGTAGTGTTTGTTAAACTATTTCAGGTCAATTCCCGCGGGATGTAAAAGTCTAGCATAGCAATTGTACAAACAGAAGTATTATTTCACTGAATGAAGAGTTTCAATTTTTGTCACACAATCCTTTTATTGCGTATACTAATAAAATCATAAAGGTATCGGAAAGGTTATAATTTTGGTTAAAAAAAAATATAAAAAAAATATGATAGGGGACAACGCGTTCGTATATGTCTATAGGGCCTAATAAATAAAGCAATAGGCATTCTATCACATCTACGATTTTTTTTCAATTAATAAAAGAGATCTTGTGACATTTGGAAATTAAATAAAGTTAAAAGGTAGATATACTTACAAAATATGAAGCAACGCAGGAACAAATAGACGAAGAAATCACCTGCCACAGAAGACCCTCATCATTGCCCATATAGAAATAACCCAGCTTCGATTGGGAACAGTCACCGAATGCAATTGATGTGTTTGTATAAGATGTATATGATGATGTATCCTACATGCTGTGGTGTCTATGTGTATGTGTCTTACTATATAAATGTGTATGTGTCCACGTATATAAGTGTGTATATGTGTCCTACTATATAAGTGTGTGTGTATATATATGTGTCCTACTATATAAGTGTGTGTGTATATATGTGTCCTACTATATAAGTGTGTATATATATGTATGTGTCATACTATATACATGTGTGTATGTGTATGTGTCCACGTATATAAGTGTGTATATGTGTATGTGTCCTACTATATAAGTGTGTATATATATGTATGTCTCCCGTATTTAAGTGTGTATATGTGTGCATTAATTCAGAGATAGAGGAGCTATTGATAAAACTCTCCATTACGAGAATGTGTAGAAGCCAATGTGATAGCATGCAAAACCAAGGGAAAGGGAGACCTTCTCGGGGAGAAAAAGGAAAACTCAATACAATCAACATAAATTGAACTGCTGAAACAAGTGCAGGAATTTAAATTTCTTGGGAAAATTTTTTTTACAGACAACGGAAGAATGGACGGTTTAGTCTGTTCAGTTAATGACAGCACACGACAAAAGACAAATAGTGACAGCAGAAATGACATGTCTACGAAGAATACACGGAGTGTCATTAAGAGATAGAATTAGAAACGATAACATCAGACAGATTACCAAAACCATACCAGTATTGGAACACATAAAAAGGCAACAAATCAAGTGGTTCTCACACACTTCCAGACTACCAACAGACTGCATGCCAAAGATGGCCGTGACACATAGATATAACGGCTATAAAACCAAAGGCAGACCATGTAAAAAATTAATCACAGAAATCAAAGAAGCCACAGGAACAAGCTTACAAACCGCACACAGGAAGACCATCTCCAGAGAACCCTTCTAAACCTGAAGCCGCAAGGCAAACAAGGGCTACAGCCTATAGATAAATAGATAGAAGAATGGATAGAGATCAACCAATAATTCAAAAAAGCCAACTTCTTAAATTAGGATCTTGCACCAATCTGGAAACATACATCTAACTCAATGGAAAGCGAAAATTAAAACATAAATTCAATTTAGAAACAACAACAACAGATACAAATATTAGAAACAACAAATGGAACGACGAAAACATGGCTTTCACACATATTGATATTCAACTGCGTTGAATAAATGGCTTGATATGCTATGACTGTAACTCCAATGATGAAATTAGGAAAAGAGCTACATATACACGATGTATGTGTTATACATATACATTTAAAAAATACGAGACACCACTTGAAGGAGTTTTCTGTCGTACTTAGTTTTACCAAACACCGATTAAGTGACTTTAAATAGCAATCATATGTATCGGAAATGATTGACACCACACGAAATATAAGGCTGTGGAAAGACACGATAACCAAAGCCACGTGGTATAGACCATAAAAAGAAGAGGAAGAAGAAGAAAGGAAAAAAACGCAATATCTCTCATGCCTCGTTTAGAAATAGTTTAGTCTGTGAATATTAAGAAACTTTGCTGGAAATGAATAATGTAACAATAGTAAGTAAACAAAAAATTAAAGTAAGTCATAGCATTTATTAATGCCGTAGGGGTGTGATATGTTAGCCATCTCACATTTCAGAGGCTCTGCAAATGAGGGCGGTAGTCATCTCCTCTTCCCGGATTAATCCGGTACCCATTTAAGGCTGGGTCGACCTGGGAGCCGTTTCGATCTGAAAAATATTTCCGCCTCAATTGGGGAATGAACACAGGACCACTCATATGCGAAGCCAATGCGCTAATGTAACAATAATAGCACACAGAATTGCAAGACATCAATTCTCTGGAATTTTTAGAAAAGTATATGATGATGAAAGAATCTGTTTAGCTGTGAGCAGTTAGCCATCTACAGCCAATAGCTTTTCTGACAAAAGTACAGGTTCTTCCATGAACTTCCCTAAATAAAGACCTTCCAACAGATCCATTAGGGCCTCATTCGTTACGTTAAAAAAAAAATATTGTTGGTTTTTATGTTGGTCACTATTTACATACTTGGAATCGCAAGGACAAAAATCGCCAAGGTGATTGCCAAGGTTGTTTTCTAATGGAAGTGGCTATTGCCTAGTGTGAGTGTATAATTTTCATGTTTTGTGGAGACAGCGAAGAGTGTGGTAACGGTCTTACATTGGCTTTTTTGAACTCCCCAGTATTTTCCCTACTCTTCAACTTTGTTTATTGCCACCTATATTCTCACCTTTTCTACTCCTATGTATTCTGATTGGGTCCATATATCATCTGCAAGGAAAGTTCTATCTATGTTTGGTAATAATACATTTCTTGCTTAAACATCGTCATTGTTATTGTTTTTCAGCAATATACAACAACTTAAAGGTGCCTCAAAGAAACGAATATACATTTTTTAAATCAGGGGCACGTGTGGGGAGCTCACTTTCACAGCTTCGTCCCAGCCAGTGTCCTTGCTCACTTGCAGACTAACAATAGATTCAATGCTAAAAAATTATTTTTATGTTGTATTTGTTCTCTGTTTCTCTCTATCTCTTTCTCTCACGCACGCACGCACGCACGCACGCACGCACGCACGCACGCACGCACGCACGCACACACACACACACACGCGCGCGCGCGCGCAATCACACAGACACACAAGCGCGCGCACGAACACACACACATACACGCAATCACACATACACACAAGCGCGCACACGCACACACACCCACACGCACGCACGCACACACATACGCGCGCGCGCGCACGGACACACACACACACACAAGCGCGCGCACGAACACACACACACACACATATGCATCATTCCCTTTAAGAAAATGTTTCGTCAGTCATGCTATACTATTGATCCAGTGAAATAATTCACGTCGCCAATGTCTGCTGCTCTGAATAAAATTCTCAGACCATAGTTGTGAGAAGAATGCTGACATATACTTCCTAGTCTAGCAATAATATGTGCCTTTTCAAGCGATATTTGTAAAAAGAACTAATAACAAGTATTATTTAATATTCCTATTTTCTGAAAGTATATTAAAGAAAATCCCACAGTAATTGGCCGCCATACCACTCTAGTCTATTTCTGCTCAGCTATGAATTATGGGTAAAAGTGAGATTGCGACGTGCTCGGGGCTGGCATCAGGGTGGATAAATTAATAGAACAGGCGTGCTTTTATATTTTGGATAATAAAAATGAATGCACGCAGACATAGATATCGAATATATAATGAAATAATTATTAGATTTGGATCAAGAGATATCTCCACATCGCAGATTTGTTATACATCTGAACAATTTTTTCTCTTATCTAGATGGGATCTAGATAAAAGTGGGAAATTAGTGGCATTAGAGGTGTTGTTCTACAGAAAAATGCGAAGAATACCATGGACTGCCAGAAAAACTAAGGTGGAGGTTTTGAAAGAGTCAAATGTGAAACGGACCTTAATCAATAATATAAGATAAAGACTATCCTCATTTTTCGGCCACTTATTGAGACAGAGAGGTTTGGAAAACATAGTCACAACAGACAAGATTGAAGGCAACAGAGACAGAGGGCGATAACGTAAAAAATATGATTTACAAACTGGCACAGCAGGGAAACAACAACGATTTTGGATACATACTGCTGTAGATAAAGAGCTGTGGAGAACCATGATCGCCTACGCCAGCCGGCATAGCACCTGATGATGATGAGATCAGATCAGAACAAGGGCAATCTCTATACTAAAGGTTTTCTGCGTATATTTAAAAAAAGTATATATGTCAAATTAAGATCAGATCAGGCAAAGGGCCGTCTATACACTACAGGTTTGCTGTAACATATTTATAATCATGTGTGACACATCATGATTGATAAGGCCATGGATAATCTTCACACTGAAGGTTTTCTGCAGCAGATTTCCAATAATTTGTCATATCTTGATTAGATTGCATCATGAGCCATCTCCACACAGAAACTTCTGTTTTATGAATTGTTAATATTAATTTATTACATCATTTTGGATATTCTAGGCAAAAAAAACAACACATGTTTTTCAGACCCTGAGCCAGATACTATCAAGAGTTTAATAGCTGACAAACTCCTCCTCACTCCAACTGCCACTCTATGTCTCAAGGACAACAATGTAGGTAGGGCTGCATACTATATGCTGCCCACAATCCACAAGCCGTCTAGCCCCTGCATACCTATTGTCTATGCGTGTTCGTGTCCTACGGGGCACATATTGAACTTCCTGGATAGTGTCTTCCAAGCATTAGTTGACCAACTCCCTACATTCCGTAAAGATATGTCCTGTTCATCTTTGCCGCTACTTCACTGTCCTTGCTCATACCTATCGTCTCTTTCTGCTTGATATCTGCTCCCTTTACACATTCATATGACACGCAGAGGGTCTCAAGGCCGTGAAGTTCTTCCTCAACCAACACCCTCATCCCTCTGTGTCTATCCTCATCCGTCTTGTGGAGCTCGTGCTCACTCTCAACTCCTTTGAGTTTGATATTCACTTTTTCGCCAAATCAGTGTGGTCGCAATGGACACCAAGATGGGACCCAGTTATGCCTATTGATAATGGGCCACCATGAAAACCAGGTATGGGGATCCTATGGTGGGCCCTTCCCATTGGTGTTCCATAGATATATCAATGTTGGGATTGGCATCACTGACATGTCTGAGGAAGATCTAGCACGCTTCAAACACATCATAGGTAATTTTCACCTGACCATCATGTTCACATCGAAGATCTTCACCTCCCATGTCAACACCTGGAATATCCATAGCTATCCAATCTTCCTGTATCAGCACATCGATAAACTACAAACCGACTGATGCCCATAGCTATCTCCTATACACCTCCTCTCATCCCTCTGACTGCCAGTACTCCCATACTCTCAACTTTATCGTCTACGGAGTTTGTGAGGAGGACTTTCTCGAAAAAGTCCACAAGTTAATGGACTTCGTCCGCTGTCGCCTATACCCCGACAGAGTCCTTATGTTTGCGCTTTTTCGAATGTGTAACCTCTCCCGTCAGGATACCCTCTTCAACACTCGGAGGTCTTCCTCTTCGTACAGGGTCAAACGTGTTCTCACTTTCTCCACAACCATAGCGCTGATGTACGTCATGTCCTTCTCCGGCACCTTCTTCTTCTTCAGTCAGATCCCAAGACGCGTGAAGTGTTCTGTGACCCCCCCCCCCTCTCTTCAGTTGCTTACAGATGTGACAAGAACATCCGGGATTTACTGGTCCGGAGTCACTTCCAGCTTGGCGTTCCTAATCACGTTGACACTATCGGATGTAAAAGCAACAAATGCTATACCTGTTCATATGTCAACCAGATCCGGACTTCGGGAATTAAACATACACCAATAACCCTCTATCTCACCACCACCACCACCCAACCCAACCTAACACAACTATATCCTTTAGATAAAAAACTTTACATTCGAGCGTCCCCTCGGTTACTCTAGTGAGGAGGACTATGCGTGGTCAGAAAAACCATGAGCTGCCTAAGTGCTACCTGCTCAGAGCTACATGAACTACGTTACCATTATGATCATGTGCTATTGAACCAATTGCGAGTAGATGAATGTATGATTAAGTAAATACATGCGTAGATGTGCGTATGATTTAGTTGAGATAGGTGTGGATAGATGAATAATTGAGTCAAGATATACTTGGATGTATGTAGGATTGCGTTAAGGTATGCGTGGATGTAAGTATGATTGAACTAAGATATGTCTCGATGTATATATGATTGAGTTAAGTCTGGAGGATGTATATATGATTGATTGGCCCTTTCACCGAGCGCGTGCCTACCTCATATGATCACTTCCCTTGGCTATGTTTATCAGACAATTGATATTTATTAAATAATTTAAATATTATTTTTATGGCTAGGGTTAGGGTCTGGATTAAGAGAGTAGCTGTATTACATAACTAATCCTTACCCTAAGTAAATTCATATTCAAATTAAATGATAAACATATACTGATAAACACAGCCAAGGGAAATAATGAAAAGAAGGTAGGCACGAGTTCAGGGACATGACTGATTCAGTTATGTGTGGATGTATATTTGATTGAGTTAATATTTGCATGGATGTATATGTGAATTAATATATGAATGGCAGAGCCGTAGATACGGCTTCGGAAGTAGAAGATGGGTTATCTAAAAAGAGCCACCATTTTGTGCGATTTTAAATTATATTTTGTGGAGTTTCATTAAGGTTGGGTGGGGGGTAAACCGAAATGGTGCTTATTTCTAAGTACAAAATGCAAGTTCGCAGATAAGGGGTGAGTTGGGATGTTTAACATCCCCTCCCTCCTTAGGAAATTAACACATGATGTTTTCCATGGATGAATATGATTGATGACCACCATTAGGGCATCCAATTCAAACAAGTGAAGACATTTCTATAAGATGTGTCTAACTTTTTGTTGTGCTTAACTGGGACAAACACTTGTTTTGTCGTAATGTGGAGACATGTTGGAGTGTATGGGTATTGAATGAAAGATTGAGTACAGGTGTACAGAGTGAAAGAGAGGAATGAAGGAGTGAGAGCGAGGATGAGATGGAAAGTTGAAGTGTCTGTTAGAGTGATGCGAGTGAGAATACAGAATACAAGGAGTGAGAGAGAGGATGAGATGGAAAGTTGAAGTGTCTGTTAGAGTGATGCGAGTGAGAATACAGAATACAAGGAGTGAGGAATAGTGTTAAAAAATAATATAATGAATATGAGAGAGTTTGAGGACCGTAGAGAGGGAGAATGGGTGTGAGAGAGCGGGAGATATTGTGAGGGAATTCAGTTGTGAGCGAGTAAAACAGTTGCTCTAAGTGAGAGTGGGATAGAGTGTGAGGGAATGTTATAGAGATAGAAAGAGCGTAGAGATAGTTTGAGGGAAATGGATGTAAGCAAGTAATAGAGGGGGGAAGATAGTGTGACGTAGTAACAAAGAGAGAGAGACAATGTTTGTGTGTGTGTGGGGGGGTGGATGTGAGAGAGTTATAGAGTAGGAGATGGAGTGAGTGAAAGGTAGTGAAGGAGTGAGAGGGAGTGAGAGAGTCAAAAAAATTGGCGTTAACAAGATTCGAAGAGGTTGTTAAAGTGATAAAGAGAAATAAGGGGGCATAGTGGTATCTTGTGTATGAACGAAAGATCACCACACATGAGGGATAGTATATGTGAGCGAGAGATAGACTGGAAAATTGTGTGAGGAAGTGTCAGAGTGGGAGTTTGAGTGTAAGTGAGAATGAGAGTGGTATAGAGGGAGAGTGGTATGAGCGAGGTATAGTATGATGAGTGAACGCTATTGATATACCGTGAGAGTTGAAGAGATCTGATAAGGAGTGAGTTTGACAGAGGAGTATGCGGGAGTGACATTATATTGGAGTTTGACGTCATGGACTAAGGGAAAGTGAGTAAAGAAAAGATGAGAGCGAGAAGGTCCAGAGTGAAATGAGTAGAAAAAACATGATACGTTACTCTCAAACTTCGGTAAGCGATAAACACATTTATATAAATAAACAACAGCCATATTATTTCCGTGTTCAATACCAGAGGAGGCACTTGAATGGTTGCCTGTGCGATTGGGGGAAGTGGGGATAAGAAAATAAATATTTCAAGATATGCTAGGCAGTTTGAGTTTGTATAAACATTTGTTAAAAAAATTAAATTATGAACTCGTTAAAAAAATATCAATTTCTCCATTTCTCAACCTCTTTCTCACTATCTTTCTCTGTCTCTCTCTCTCTCACGCGCATGCGCACACACACGCGCGCACACATCACACTAAACACAAAACACAGCAATGTGCAATTGCAATCTTTAGTTTTCGTTTGTAAATTTATCCCTTTAAGCACTTGATAATTCTAAGTCTATAGTGTCATGGTGGCATTGTAGCCTATTTATGGCATAACCAAATCCTTCACAAGTATAAGTCCTGCCAGTTAGTCAGACATGGTGCCATTGTGAATGTTATTCTCCAATTTACAAAACCACATCTCACCAGTGGAAAAAAAATAGCTCTTAAAAATTGTAAATTTGATTTCCTGTTGGCCCTTGTCATATATTTTTCCTTTGTAGGATTTATTGTAGGATCATTATTGATATCTTTTTGACATATACTTAACGTGTACCTCTGTTGTTTAAGGTTGACATAATATATTGGAAGTCGTTATCACCTCTAGTTACACACATTATTAAATTAAATGACACAGTCAGTCATCTAACTACCTGACAAGTCATTCACCTAACCTCCTGACTACGTCATTCATATAATCACTTCCAAACGCCACTCATTTAACCACTTAACTACGTTTAACCACTTAACTTACGTTTAACCACTTAACTTACATTTAACTACGTTTAACCACTTAACTTACATTTAACTACGTTTAACCACTTAACTTACACGTAACTACATTTAACCACTTAACTTACATTTAACTACGTTTAACCACTTAACTTACATTTAACTACGTTTAACCACTTAACTTACATTTAACCACTTAACTACGTCAATCATCTAACTACTTTACTACATCAGTCATCGAGCACCTAGTGCACGATTCGTCTAAGTATAAGACTACGCCATTCATCTAACCCAGGTGTACCCAAACTTTTTAAAACCATGGTGCCTTAACGTTCAGATTATTTCCGGCGGCGCTCCTAATATAAAGCAAAACTAGAGAACTGATAGTTTTAAGTCTATTTTCATTTTTGGTTTTTTTTTGGCGAGACTGCCGCGGCGCGCATGGAGACTCTTTGCGGCGCCCCGCCTCCACGGCGCACATTTTGGGAACCTCTGATCTAACCACATAACAGCGTCATTCATCTACCTAACTACGTCTTTCATCTAAACTATTCAACCATGACATCATCTACCACATAAGTGCGCAATTCATTCACCACTAGAGTTCGTTATTCATCTGCCACAATAGTAAGAATACGTCATTCATCTACCACGTGCAAGGTCAGTGCTTCAAGCTCTCTAGTCTGGAAAACTAACAGACTTGAAAAAAACTACTTAGCGAATTGTCTTACCAGTATAGGGCAACCATGCAGTGGATACCCTCTCACTGTGGAATACCAAGAAATGAAAAGGCAGACCAACTGGCTAAGGAAGGTGCTGCCGAAGACCAACGAGATATACCAATCACCTACCATCAGAAAAAACAGATGATCAAGTCAATAAAAAAGCCACAAACACCAACGCAAGATGACTATCACATTATGAACAGATCAGAGCAAGTTATAATTCTACGTCTCAGAACAGGACACAACCGACTCCGCAGTCACATGTATACAAAGTTCAAAATTGGCAATACGGCCATGTGTACATGTGGACAGGCAGCACAGAGTGCCAAACATATACTTCAAGAGTGTTTTGAGCATGAAATGCTGAGGCAGACATATTGGCCAGAGGAAACAACACTGGAATCAAAGCTCTATGGGACACTGTATGAACTACAAAAGACAGTGAGTTTTATTAAGGAGACAGAATTACAGATATAGACATGTTTCAAGTGAACGAAAGAAGAAGAAGATCTACCACATGAGTGTGTCGTGCATCTAATAACCGAACAGATTCATTAATCTAGATAAGTACGCCATTTATCTAACCATCTCACTGCGTCATCATCTAACCACCTGATTACGCCATTTATCTAACCATCTCACTGTGTCAGTCATCTAACCACCTGATTACGCCATTTATCTAACCATCTCACTGCGTCAGTCATCTAACCACCTGATTACGCCATTTATCTAACCATCTCACTGCGTCAGTCATCTAAACACCTGATTACGCCATTTATCTAACCATCTCACTGCGTCAGTCATCTAACCACCTGATTACGCCATTTATCTAACCATCTCACTGCGTCAGTCATCTAACCACCTGATTACGCCATTTATCTAACCATCTCACTGCGTCAGTAATCTAACCACCTGATTACGCCATTTATCTAACCATCTCACTGCGTCAGTCATCTAACCACCTGATTACGCCATTTATCTAACCATCTCACTGCGTCAGTCATCTAACCACCTGATTACGCCATTTATCTAACCATCTCACTGCGTCAGTCATCTAACCACCTGATTACGCCATTATCTAACCATCTCACTGCGTCAGTCATCTAACCACCTGATTACGCCATTTATCTAACCATCTCACTGCGTAAGTCATCTAACCACCTGATTACGCCATTTATCTAAGAACTTTATTTGGCCGCCCAAAGAGCCCCGTGACTAAATGATGAATTTAGCTACGTGAACACGCCACACGTTTAACCATTTGACCACGTCATAAACTAAACAACTTGACCACATTACAAACATAACCAATTGATATTATCATAACCATAACCACTTGACTACACCACAAACTTAACCACTTGACTAGGATACAAATTTAACCACTAGACTACGTCACATACTTAACCATTTGATCATTCAAAGGTGTATCCACTTGACCACTCATAAACTTAACCACTTGATCACGCCATAATCTTAACCACATGACCACTCATAAACGTAACCACTTAACCATGCCATAAATTTACCCTCTTTACTAGCTAGGTCAACGCTCTTAACAAAGATGAACGACATAAAAATAATGAGGATCGTGTAGCTGTGAACACACTCTTATACACAAACAATGACACGTACACTCACAAACATACACACTCTCACACACATATGTATATTGAAACACATACGCTCTCATAGACATACACACCTATGAGCATACAATTATCTACACGCACACGCACAAACACAGAGAAACGTCAAATAACATCTGTTAGATTAGAAAGGCAATTTGCTAGTTAAACAATCTGTGCTTCAGCATCGATGCGTGTCTTCACCTGATTGGCTGTCTGCTCATAACGAAACCAACAGATCATATAGTGGAAATTTAGTGGATCATGGAGAGATATTGCAAAGATCTGATCAGATCAGGTGCCTTCTTCGCAAAGAAGGTTACCTGTAATGGGATTCCAACGTTTTCTATCTCTTTCCTTGATAAAGTCCACCTGTTATTCCACTCTGTCTTTATATAGTGAGCATTTAACCAATTCAACAGAAGGTCCGGCTCTGTGGCGAAGTGGTACAGAGCGCGTCTGTGACGGACAGGGTACCAAGTTCGATCCTTTCGACAGGTAATTATGCATCCAGATAGTTCAGAGAGTAATGTCTAACAACTGAACGTATTATATTGTCTAGAAAATAACCACAGCCAACAAATGCTGGGTTGATACCTACGTCCTGAATAAGATATTTAAAAAAACTGTCAATACTGCATTTTACCAGTTCAGGCGTTGCAGGGGATTGAATAGCTGTGTGATAAAGGCAGCATTCTCTTGCTGTCACCACGTCATGTACAGGGTGAGTTTTTAAAAATGAGATATGCTATCAAATATTCGACCAAACTCTTCATCTGTACACAATCAACAAAACTCTTCATCTGTACACAGTCAACAAATCTTTTCATCTGTACACAGTCAACCAAACTCTTCATCTGTACACAGTCAACAAATCTTTTCATCTGTACACAGTCAACCAAATTCTTCATCTGTACACAATCAACAAAACTCTTCATCTGTACACAGTCAACAAATCTTTTCATCTGTACACAGTCAACCAAATTCTTCATCTGTACACAATCAACAAAACTCTTCATCTGTACACAGTCAACCAAACTCTTCATCTGTACACAGTCAACCAAACTCTTCATCTGTACACAGTCAACCAAACTCTTCATCTGTACACAGCCAACAAAACATTTCATCTGTACACAGTCAACAAAACTCTTCATCTGTACACAGTAAATATTCAACCAATCTCTTTATCTGTATATATTCAACATTCGACCAAAATCTTCTTATTTACACAGTCAACATTCAACTAAACTCTTCACTTGTACACATTCAACAATCAACCAAACTCTTTGTATTTACACAGTAAACATTCAAGCAAACACTTTATCTTTACAGTCAACATACAACCAAGCTCTTCTGTATTTCAGTTTTAGAGTAACAAACATTTAACCATATTTTTTTTCTCCAATTACTTTTGCTCTAACCTAAGAAACACACATCAGCTGACATATCTCCCCCTCCTTCCCCAACTTGTCTAATGTCTTTAACATATCCGCAGTATCGATTTCTTCATTTCTCATTTTTTAGCTTTAAGTTGTTTCCAATACTTTGTTTAAGAGCGTAGATTTCCCTTCTTGTATACCGCATTCAGAGGCGTATACACCACACACATTTACGGTCATCATAATCAATCAGAGAAGGCATTTATTACTACAGTATACGTTAGTTAGATGTTCGTTGAGGCAAACACGGCTATCAAGAATGTATATTTATATGCTGATTTTTCATATGAAACATTGGAAACACCGTGGTGCTTTAAATTTATTGCTTCTGGCGCAATTTCCGCTCAGAAACGAAAACGAAAGAAATATAAAATTCATTTGTCGCAGTAATTCCTAACAGAAGACTAGTGGTTGGAGGGTAACTGAAGGAGTGTAATTTTTATAAGTTTTAGTTTAGAGAGTACGAGATTTCGAAAATTTTAAGTGGTGGAATATTGAAATGTTTGAGGGGGGGGGGGGGCGTTAGCAGTTTCAACTGCCCGAGGAATTAGGTATTTAATGAAATATAAAGGTCAAAATATAGCAGAAGAGATTTTAAGCTGGTCGCGACTGTGCTGACAGGGCTCCCGAAAGAGCAAAGAATAGCGACACTGTTATCTGACATGTACATGAAGAGTAAGAGGTGACTAAGGAGGTTGTGGAGTCGAGTTTACTGTTCTGTCCCATAGAGAGTCAAAGTTGCCCATAAGCCATTATGAAGTCGGATGTGTCAGGATGAAAGATGCAGACATTGCAGTCAAGCTGTAACCCATGAAACATAATATTCCGTTCTCTGGACTTGTCCAGTCTTGTCCATGTGTGCCGCTAGGCGTCGTGGGGAGCCGAATTATTATTCTTTCTTGTGGTAACTCTGATGCAGCTGACATAATGCAGCCTTGGTGTTCTTGTATTTTTTTTATGTCTCCTATCCATCTCCATCTGGGTCTTCCACTGTTTCTCTTTTCATATGATTTTCTCTTGAAGTCTATCGACGGATTTGGATCTTCTTCTTCTTCTTCTTCGGCGTACGCTTTGCGGCGGACCCTCTGAAAGCATTCCGCTGACCGTCCTGAGAAGGACGTATGAGGGTGATCTGCGTTGTGTCATGTTTTAAAGTAAGCTGCGTTGTCTGCGCCTTTCGACCTGACACTTCCGTCTTCAGCCAGCATTTTCTTGGGCCGGGTTGGCATTCCCGTAACTTCGATCACTAGAACTTGGCCAGATTACAGCAGGGTTGCTGCACTCCTGTTTCCAGGCCCACTGTGTGGAAGTGTACTGATGGTCTTGGCCAGCTGTGGTTCACTGACCCTGATGCTCGACCAGCTATGGAGCGCTGGTCGGTGCACTCTGGTGTGCATGTCATCTCTGGGCCCGGAATTTGATCTGATTTAATTAACAATTGTGCTCCGGAGTACATCCTGATAATCTGCAAAAATGTGAGAGCGAACGCAGATAAGAAGTTCCAGCAACGAATAGGCTCTATATGTCTCTAAGAATATTGGATTACACTCTAGATGTTTTCAAGTAGGTCCTTACTATTGGAGAAGATCGTATCTTTTAGAATGGAAAGTCACGGGATTTCAGTGACGAGAGTTGAGAGACGAGGATTGGGAACTTATATTGTTTATGAATGAACTTAGATTGTTCATGCTGCAACCAACACTTTTTCTAGAATATATGCCATGCGCGTTGATCACATACAATGTCATGTATTTTGGCTGATATGACAGGGGCCATTTAGTAGCCGCATAAGCAAAGATGAGTGACGCAGTGTAGCATTACCACGGAACTTTTATTCTGAAAAAGGACTTACTAGAACTACAAATATTCTGATGAATAAAATTTGTTTGCCCGTGCTACAACTGCGCAGCGATCAGCATTAAAAAAAGTAACTCCTTCTCAGTCACACAATGGAATCGCTCAAACATGAACTAGATAGTGACGGACCAGTTCTTACAATTTCTGAAATTTATTGTACATCGAGATGACAGTTAACTCTTTGTCTCCGTTCGGTTTTCCTGCTATGCCGATCACGATAGTACATTAATATTAAAATGTAGATTTGAGTGGCTTTTCTGCATAGTGAGTCTCCAAAATGTAGATATTATCGGCTCAGTGGACATAGAGAGTTAAAACTGTAGATGATTATGATAAATACATCAGAATGTCAAATATTTTATCGTTTCACACACTGGATGCTAGAAGATAAGATCGATGAAACGGGGGAGGGGGGGAAGGAATATAAAAAGATTAAAAGCCATTGTATAGATTGCATTTTCGATTTCAGAAGGCATAAAACGGGAGCGTTATTAATTAACGGAAAGTGCAGAGTATTTGAGTGAAGTGAAAGTGCAACGTATATGAGTGAAGTGACAGAGCAGCGTATCTGAGTGAAGTGAAAGAGCAACGTATATGAGTGAAGTGAAAGAGTAACGTATATGAGTGAAGTGAAAGAGCAGCGTATCTGAGTGAAGTGAAAGAGCAGCCTATCTGAAGTGAAAGAACAAGGTATCCGACTGAAGTGAAAGAACAACGTATCTGAGTGAAGTGAAAGAGCAGCGTATCTGAGTGAAGTGAAAGAGCAACGTATCTGAGTTAAGTGAAAGAGTAACGTTTCTGAGTGAAGTGAAAGAGTAGCGTATATGAGTGAAGTGAAAGAGCAACGTATCTGAGTGAAGTGAAAGAGCAGCGTATCTGAGTGAAGTGAAAGAGCAACCTATCTGAAGTGAAAGAACAAGGTATCCGAGTTAAGTGAAAGAACAGCGTATCTGAGTGAAGTGAAAGAGTAGCGTATATGAGTGAAGTGAAAGAGCAACGTATCTGAGTGAAGTGAAAGAGTAATGTATCCGAGTGAAGTAAAAGAGTAACGTATCTGAGTGAAGTGAAAGAACAACGTATCTGAGTGAAGTGAAAGAGTAACGTATCTGAGTGAAATGAAAGAGCAGCGTATCTGAGTGAAGTGAAAGAACAACGTATCTGAGTGAACAGCGTATCTGAGTGAACAACGTATCTGAGTGAAGTGAAAGAGTAACGTATCTGAGTGAAGTGAAAGAGTAACGTATCTGAGTGAAGTGAAAGAACAACGTATCTGAGTGAACAACGTATCTGAGTGAAGTGAAAGAGCAACGTATCTGAGTGAAGTGAAAGAACAACGTATCTGAGTGAAGTGAAAGAGCAACGTATCTGAATTGTGAAGTGAAATAGCAGCGTTTCTATGTGATGTGAAGCAGCAACGTATCTGTTTGATGTGAAAGGGCAAAACCAAATATTCATGTCAGTGCCCACATCAATTATAGATGCATTTTTAATTTTGTCCTACCACTGTCTAAATCGAAAGGGACAGGTCGCGATAATTCACATGAGAACAATACACAACAGTCTCAATAAACAAAGCACAAGATGAGATTATCTGATTCACCAATGTGCACTTGTGAAACAGATGAACACATCTATAAACATAAACTGTTCCCAGTATGAACATATGAAAGAAACATAATGGTTCAGCTGCTCAGTCATGCAATAAAAGATATATGGAACCAAAGGAGAACATTAGACAACGGTAGAGTTCACCCATAAAACCTGTCTAGAAAGGAGAGTGGAGTTTTCGCTGTAACTACAAGTAGCATGTCAATGGAAATTCTGACAGTGATCAGCGCCTTCAACTGGATGGACATACAGAGTGCAACTCCTGTCTGTATTCTCAGCGACTCAATGAGCATGGTCATGATAACACAATCAGGCTGTATTCGTGAACTTGATGCTCTTGTGGAGGTCAAAATTGGAAGGTGTCGCATTATGTTCGTGCCTGAGCATTGGGGTTTTTAAGGCAGGGTCGGCCCTAACAATTGGGGGGCCCAATGCGAAACGGATTGCGCGGGGCCCAGTCTGGGTAAGGAAGAGGATAATAAAAAAAATTCTAATATTAATTTATGGGCCTATGAAATGTGGTTGATTTCTTTGCCAGACGACCACGATTGGGTCTCTTCTGTAAGGAGCAACCGTAACTAGAAGCTAGTCTCGAGTGGACAGAGCTTGTAGTTCCGATTTCCTTGGAGCGTTTTCCCTTTCCATTTGCACATGGCGCTGTCCTCTGTCGCTGTGCTGCCCTTTCATTGTACTCAGTATGTTACCTTTTCGTCTTTCGTCATACATCTACCATTTCGTGTCAAATGCATTTACCGCCCCTCCAATCATCGGACCGGATTGACTATCGTCACTGTGTGTCGACAGTGCCTCTGCAAGCGTTGGCGCAGTGGTGTTGGAGATGTTGAATGTCTCTTCTGCGGTAACATCTCTTTCCATCTGCAGCCTCCACATTCACTGATAGGATCCCCAAATGGTTTAGCCAGAATCAACACGAGCCGCTGTATTTCTGATTCAAGGGTGTACCAGAAGGAGATACTTTTGGGATCTTGGTTATCTGGCAAACCTGGGTTCGCTGAGAGCAGTGAGGAACCCTTTGCACCCCAGATATGCTAATATGCATTTAAGCTTCAAAAATATTAATGAAACTGAGTGTTCCATAAAAAATAGCATGGCTGACGTCAACTTTTCATGTAATCTACCCCACCCACTCATTATCAACAACAGTCAAACATTTTAGACCCATCACTAAAATTTATTGTCATAATTTATGAACTGTACCATGCGTATGTGTGTGTGGGTGTACTGAAGGAAATAGAAGTACTGGCCAAGACCGGTAAAAGTCAATAGTTCAAAGATATTTGTTTAACATTTGTTCCTACGGAGCAGAAACCTGAATAGTTTGATACATGTAGTGAAATTAGAAAAGAAAAAAAACCCAATTTTGAATGTAACTTATTTTTGTGAAATAGATTCTTCTGAGATGAGATTTTGTCTTTCTGTCTGTAATTTCCAATCCATCTATCGAATTTCCGTGTCGGGTCGAATGATGTCCGCCAAAACACAGGCATATTACAGAATATACGAGATCAACATGGCGTCAATGTTTAAAAAAAATAGTTATGCATATTTAATTATCTTTGAGGGTGCTTCTGTGGGATTGTTAGTCTAGTTAGAAATCAGCTTGTCTGTGTCAGACGATAAATCTGTAGAATTTCTATGTTTATCATTAAACAGTAATCTGGTCATGTTTGTCGAAGCAAACATCTGTTGTATTTTTAGGATGTGAGATTTGTTGCCATTGAAATGCAATTCTACAAAGAATGCAGAGAGTACAATAATACAGTTGTTTTTTTTTAAACGAAGGAGGGAGTACTAAAAAATATTGACAAAGCCATTTATGAATTCAGGGAAATGGAAAAAGGGGATGGTTTACTTAACTGGAAGCAGATAAGAGATTATTTAGTTTTAAGATACGTTATGAGAATATATGTGCTAGTTGGGGGAGGGGGAAGGTCTACTTACTAGTGTAAGATAAGAGATTTAGTTTCTGGATACGTAATGAGAAGATATGTGCTGAGGAAATTGCTTGAGAAAACAGGTATAACGGAAAAGATAAAAGGATAAATTTTCCCGTAGTTGTAACCTTCGATAACAGTTACCACGTTGTTCCGACAGACCGACGTTGTGCTTGAACTAGTTACGGGCACGGCGTGGTTGGGCAGAACAAGAAAGAAAC
This sequence comes from Meghimatium bilineatum, assembly GCA_034231615.1. NCBI lineage: Eukaryota > Metazoa > Mollusca > Gastropoda > Stylommatophora > Philomycidae > Meghimatium > Meghimatium bilineatum. Next base: position 58,287,433 of record CM067299.1, read on the forward strand.
CTGTCGCATGGGTCAGAGTTGTGCCCTGATGTCGACGTCTGTTTCGGGTGGCATTAGACTCGAAACACCATCGAGTCGGATGGCTGCTGGAACAGAGGGCGGAACTCTTATGGGAATGCCCCACGTGCTGTGAGGCCAGTTTCTAATCAAGAAGAATTAAGATAAAAGGAAAGATAAACACGACGACAGAGTGAGAAAATATTTGGTAGTTGATGATAGTGGCATGACAGAGTCAACAACGATTCTGATTCAGAATAATGAATATGATTAGTGTTGTGGATATTCATGATCGCATACATCAGTCGATACGGATTTTGATGTTTCATATCCTAAGCTCAATCCTTACCGGTATCCGTTTTAGTTATTTACATGCATCCTTTGCTGGTGGGTCTTATCATAACTTTACCAATGTTGATATTATATGGAAACATTTATTTATAATGTTCTATAGTATTCCGGTTTTCCCATTTATTAACTTTTATCAAAGGACCAAGACTAATGACTTCCATACCGTCATTGTGTTGGCATAGCCCTATAGGGAAGCAAAGAATAGCAAAGCTATTTACCTTCCATACATGTCGTAAGAGCTTAATAAGGACATTATGGGACGAAGTTGGCTGTTCCATCCCATATAGGGCCAATGTGATCCAGAAACAATGTCTCAAGCTGAAAGGTTCATATATCGCAGCAAAGCGGTAATACACAAATCATCAAATCTGCACGTGCTTGAGAACGAACGCAGAAGAAGGCTAAAACTTTCATATTGTGTCTCAGGCTGCAGGAAACGGCTGTACATAAATTACGGCAGCATAATTTGGCAGATTTTAAACCCCCCCCCCCAATCATGTCACAAACAACATGTCACAAATTCAGGGACCCACTCTGCTTACTTTTGTTTCAAAACAAATTTACCAACATGTTTTTAGCAGTAAAAGCTAAAATAAATCAGCCTTTGTCAAGACTTTTACATGACACTGGATTACTGTGTTTGGTGAGATCCATTGATTTGATTTAAGTTGATTTGCATTTGTCTGATTTTCTTCTTAACTTTAGACACATTTTTTTTCTAAAACTTTTTAGAAAATCCTTGAAATTCCAAAATGTAATTGCTGTATAAATTCCATTTTTATGGTATCAACTACACCCCCCCCCTCCCCATGTTAACAACTGTAAAACGTTTTCACCCCACCCTTTTTCCCCAATCCTCATATTGTTGACATAATTTATGGACAGCCCAAAAATAATGAAAATCATATGGCAAGACAAGATTCCAAATACCGCTGTCATTGACATAGCATTAATACTGTCCTGATGTAGTAAGAAATGGTTGTGTATGCGCATGCAGTTGTGTCTGTGGGTCTCACCAATGGCTCACTAGACAAACCACCCATGCAACAGAAAACCTTAGTAGATGACATGCCTTTATATTGAGGTTATCTTCTTATAGAAGTTCATGGCAACGTCATCTATACAATCCCGTAGTCGTAACCTTCGATACCAGTTACCATGCTGTTCCGACAGATCGACGTTGTGCTTGAACTAGTTACGGGCATGGCATGGGTGGACGGAACAACAAAGAGACCTGTTACAAAGGCCAGAATTGTACCCTGATGTCGACGTCTGTTTAGGCGACAGTGGACTCAAAACACAATCGAGTCGAATGGCTGCTGGAACAGAAGGCGGAGCACTAATGGGAATGTCCCACGTGCTGTGAGGCCAGTTTTCTAATCAAGAATCAAGAATTAAGTCAGAAATGTATTAGCTAGGCAGGTTACGTGGTATATATCACATCACACCAAAGTTGCTCCTCTATGGTGAGATGCAGAAGGACATAAGTTTTCAAGGTAGCCAAACATTGCGCTATAAAAACTAGCTGGAAACATCTTCGAAAGCCTTTGACAGAAACTATCATACAATGCCCAGTAGCTGCACAAAACAGCTACATTGCGCTAGAGTTTTAAAAAAATGTCACAGTCTTGTAGAAAAAGGAGAAGTGTGGCAGCTCAGCAGTGGAGATTATATTGAGTAACACGAGCAGGTCAAACCCACATATAACGTGCTAATGTCTTATTCGGCTTCTCCAAGGGTACTTGGTTGGTTGGTTGGCTGCTGATCCAGCAGTCCATGGGTTCATGCCCTTTGACCTAATGCCATTAAATGGTATTATGTTGCTGGGAAGTCTGAGGATTTTCAGCCCACCCCGGGACAGAGCCAGAGAATAACTATCACACCTCCAGGAAGGTAGGTTTCAACCTATGCCCTGCTCCTAGCCAATGTAGCCAAGATAGGGTTCACTGTGTTCATTCCCCTCCACCAATTGACTACTGGTTATGCCGAACTTCTCTATTGCTCCAGTCATGCAACCAAATGTTCAAGTCAAAAGGATTGTCACGTCCTGAGTCACTATGCCTCTATGATGGGTTTCAGTCATAGGAAAAAACAGGGCTGTCAGTTTCCTCCTCCCCAGGGCTGCACAGTGCATCTCTGGCTCCCTCCCAACCACAGAGGGTGCATACATATATATTCAAGTGAACATGAAACAGATTTAACAACACAATAAAAGCATAATTGTATAGATGACGTGCCATGATGCTTCTCTAAGAAGATAACCTCAATATAACGGCATGCCATCCACTAAGGTTTTCTGTTGCATGTGTGTTATGTCCAAGGGTACTTCAAACATATGACTTATTAGCTATCTATGAACTCCTAGTCAAAGATATAACACTAGCTGAATTTCATAAAGTGAAGTGAATGTAACATATGGTCATCATCACTTGTAATGGACGATGTAACAGATGGTCATCATCACTTGTGATGGACGAATATCAATAATCAAGATAGAAAGGAATATCCGACAAAAAAGAGATGGTCACATTATTCATATTGCACTGGAACGCTGTGTTTGGTGAGATCTATTCATTTTATTTCAATTTTGTGTGTGTTTGTCTTATGTCTCTTGACAAAGTCTCATTAGTTGCATTGTCGAAAAAGTTATAAATTATATTTATCGCGATATTTGTAGTTAATATAATTTAGTAGATTTTTATGAAATGCAACATATTATTAATTATTCCTTGCAATATCACTTGTTATTATCCATGTTTCACAGTAAAAAAAAATACGGTACAGTAACCGAGGGAGAAGTTGGAAATGGACCATCTTATTACACAAGGTACGTTTACTGGCAGCAAAACACTTCGTAAAAGATAGACGTAGTCGACCGTAGTCCAAATCCGTGCTTACCGCTTTATCGGAAACTACCACTCAAGAATATGTTTTGACATTCAAAATTCAAGGGCAGAATGGTTAATAAACTACAACAGTGGAGAGTTGACATGCACTCATAGTGAGGCACCATACATGAAAGCTGCCATAAAACTAGTCGTTTACCTGAATGAAAATCAAACTGAAATTGGACGTGTTAGGCTTACATGGTTCAAATAAAGCTGTAGCACACTGTAAACTACGCTTTTCCGTGGAAACGACACGAAGATCATAGTGGTCATTAGAGAACAAACTCAGCACACAAAAAAAGAAAAACAAAATTGATTAAACATTTGCTAGAAATGTTCTTTGTTTTGTAGATACATTTATTTGAGATCTGACTCCCGCCGAAGACGGATATGTCGGACCATTTGCGCAAAGAAAACGGCGACACAACGCATTACCATTCTCCAGACTACATCCTGCTAGAAATGTAGTAGGACAATGGCCTTGCTACAAGGGAGATCCAGCAGGAGTTTGAGAATGAACGATGAAGAAGAAAAAGAGATTTGAATTTATGATGTCCATCTACGTGAAATCAACGAACAATCCTTTCTAGCCTATAACAGCATACATGGCAGACACCCATGTGTTGCCAGGTCCTAAACATGGAGGAGAGAATAGCGGCAATGTTACCCGCAAAGCAGTGCCGTATTTACACTTGATAAGGCCCTACGCTATTTGAGATATGGGGCCCTTTATAAGTCCAGATATTATATGTCAGTACCAAATATAATTTTTTTGGAGTCCCCAAAACAATGGGGGCCCTAAGCCATAGCTTGTTTAGCTTATACCTACATAGGTCCTACCGACACGCATGTCGTGAGAAGCGACTAGAGCTGTTTTGTGGTGGTATTGGGATCTATAGAAATCAAAAGTTACCCATACTCCATGCTGAAATCAAATGTGTCATGCACATTGGCACAGATATCGCATCTCAGCTGTTAACCATGACACAACCCATCCGTTCTCCGGACTACATCCTGCGAATATATGTATGAGTTTGATAACGAACACAGAAGAAGAAGATACATGATACGGAAGAAGATACGGAACACTATTCTGTACATTCATTTCAGCGGAAATTGGCCAGAGAAAACAACACTGGAATCAAAACTCTATGGGCCATTGTATGAACTACAAAAGACAGTGAGTTTTATTCAGGAGAAAGAACTACAAATATAGACATGTTTCAAGTAAACGAAAGAAAAAGAAGAAGAATTTCAGCGGAAAACTACTCTATATATTCATTTCGATCCCCAGCAATACACAGAAGTGGAAATTATTCACCGATTATAACAACTAATGAGAAACTAAACAGATTAGCAAAAACAAATACAGATTTTCCCAAGCTTCTAGTAAATTATTAAACCACAAGCACGTTAAAAATAATCATGAATAGGGACCAAACCCGAAATAAAGGAATGACGAAAACGGATGTGCTGGACCTCGGACGTCCTGACCACAAGTGGCCAACCGGGGTGCAAATAATCACAGTTCTACTGTGGAACTTGCAGCACAACGTACTTCACGCTCCCCGGCGGAAATCACACGAAATATTCGTTGTGGTTATATGAGAGCGAACGCAGAAGAAGAAGAATATTAATCATGAAAAAAATAAACATTTAGAGAAAATATGAACTTGTGGCCAATTGTCCTTCATGTCTCCCTTTCGAAACACTTAACCCACATGGTCGGAGTGTAAGATTGTTGAATGCAAATATAGGAGTATGATGTCATGACGTCTCCACAATTTGCCGTTGAACGCCGTGTATCTCACGATCGGTCTACTTATGAATACATGAAACCAGATAAAAGAGATTTTCTTGTCACGAATTTTCCAGAACTTATTCGAATTCTGTTTATGTTATTCTTGGTTTTTCTTACTTTCCCAAAATTGTGTTGGTCAGTGAGAGCTGGAGACTAAATGTAAACACGGACAGACAGATTATAGTTTTTTAATAAGAGTACTGAAGACGTCTGTTACAGATGAGTCATGTAGAACTGTAGGTCTATCGTCTCAGCGAAATCATTATACACCCGTGCGCCCGTCGACAGATAAGCAGGCTGTCACTGGCTGGGAAAGCCTAATACCCGAATAAAAGGCATGACAAAAATTGATGTGATGGGCCTCGGATGTTCCGGTCACAAAGTGAATCGACCTAGGCACAAATAACGCATGCTACTGTGGAACTTAAAGCACAACGTACTTCACGATCCCCGGCGGAAATCACACGATTTATTGGATCTGAATCTTGATTCCATCTTGTTATAAGCTTTTATGGGAAGTTTATCGTTCATCCTCATAAGATGTCCAAACCATTTTATATGTTGTTTCACTATATAACCGATGCATGATGTTATACCTATTATCTTTCTGATGTTCTCACTGCTCATTTGTCGAGTCTGGTGACTCCAATAACCTTCCTTAGACATTTCATTTCGCAAGTTTCGATCTTTTTCTTATATGTAGATGTCAGTTGCCAAATCTGGCATTGGTAGCATAGTGTTGGTATAAAGACCCTCTTAATCATTTATTTCTTTACTTCCATGTTGATTTTTGGGTGCAATAGCAAAGCTGACAGTTGGTATGTCACATCATTTGCCTTTTGAATATTTTTTCTATCTCTCTATCGAGTTGTACGTCTTCTGTGAAGATACTTTCTAGGTACGTGACTAAAAGTCACAATCCGATATCTTAAAGGGGAGCGGTTTGAAAACTCCAAATTCTCCCCCCCCCCTTATTTGTGGGCTCGAGGAGCACGGAAGAAAAGTCCTAGCAACTTGTAAGGTGCCTCGACAAAAAAATATTGAGAACCACTGATGTGGTTCGACAAATATATTCACTGAGGAACAGATTGACAAACGTGCAGGTTGTTAGAAGCAACATTGGGAGGCAGTGATACGGAGTAAGCTTGTTTAGTTTGGACAAGAGATGAGGCACCGTTCACTTTCAAAAACTTTTTAACACGGAACAGTAGAGGATTATGGAGACAAGGTGGTAACAGAAGAAAATCTGGGATCGACAACAAAGATTAGTTGAAGAATTACTATTCTAAACTCATCTGAATAGCGTATGGGTTAGGTGCTTGTAGTGTACAATGTGGCATACTTACGAAACTAACGTATTATGGGTTTTAATAATATTATTATTATTATTATTATACGATTTATTTTCTGTCTCACCGTTTAAAGATGTGCTGTTATATAGGGTGTCTACAAAGTCACTGTACACTTATTTACATTGGTCGTGACACCACGTCATATGATTTGTGAGTATTTGGTGCGTATATGTGTGCCATCAGTGCACACCCACTCTATGAACACCCGTATTTACACATTTTGTTCTTACACATCTCACATCACTCTGAATTTTTTGGTGGTTCTAGTTTACTTTCGCTTTCCATTTCTACTCCTTTGCCAGACCGTGATCGATCGCCAGTATAGGAAACCTGTCAACTAAAGCGTAAACATGAACTAGTTTCCTATTTGCGTGCAATCTATTGGTTGGCATTGGCTATTTTGTCATGCTATTTCAAGTATGTAAATAGAGATCAATAAAAATTCCAACCATAATAAAAAAGTATTGAACGGGGTCCAAATTAATTCCAGCCTATAGTAATAACAAAGGCCTGTAATTCTGTCAATAGCCACGGCTAGATTCACATGTTGAGGTCAAATATCTACGGAAAGTCTCTTATATTGGGTACATTTCTATATCAATATCAAGTCAGTGCAGAATGATATAAGCGAACATGGATTTCAACAAAGTTCCATCTTCAATATCATGACTCATAATCACTGTTGACTTTCTGCCATTCCAAAATGCTAAAATATTTCTGTTCAGATTTAAAGGCGATTATACTAAAGAATGCAGCAGTTAATCTCAGAATATTGATGCTTTTAGAGTGATTGCCCCAGGAAAACTATAAATAACAAAATTAGAAGGCAACAAATGGGATTTGAACCAAGTTCCGCTGTCACTTATTTGCCTTGCGAGTGAACACGTTTTCAGTATCCAACATATCAGCATCCGGCATAAATATATGATTTTTGTCAAGAATCAATTGACGAATTTACGGGTTTGAAATTAGACCGCGACGTCTGATTTACAAGTGTAATTTAGAAAGTCCCAAGTGACTATCGCTTTAGCTATGCCGTTACGCGATGAGTGAAACTCTTCGCAGGGGGAACAAAATATCTTTTGAAAGGTGCACTGGACATATGGGAAAATGCAAGTGGAATAATTCCAATACATATCACCCTTTAAAAGGACATTCAATGATATAATATTAAACAATTATTAACGTTTTTTTATGACTAGGTGATATGATATACTGTTATAATAAGACCCATTGCCCACCTTGTAGTAAAGGAGACACATTGGAGCCATCAGCATAAAAGTTCCCCAAATACCTCTGTCCGTACTTAGTGTAAAAACATATTATATTATTGATTTACTCAGTGTGAAAACGTTTTACATTGACCATTCTTTAAAAGTATGATAACCGATAGAATGGAAATTGTTAATTTGATAGGCTTACTTTCCTGCTTTTCTCCATGCTCTATTTCACATAATTCGTACATCCGTTTTATAGTTTGGAGATACAATATAAAAAGAATTGCTACTAGAATTACTTTATCATCCAGTCATTCAACAATCTAACAGATATATGGAAATTAACATTAATCAGTAAATATACCAAACTACGACTGTTTAACTCAAGTACAATATCTGTATTAACATATGACCGTGAATGATAGAAAGTAAAAAAGACATTGGGGAAGGAATTACATTTATTTGAACATAAGTGTTTTAGAAAACTCTTAAATATTGACATGGGAGAATACAAATCAAACAAGCACATACGAGAAAATAGCAAGCATTAATATGTTTCTACAATAGTAATAAGAAAACGATGGATTTTATTCAAAAAGATGATTGAATTTATGATTAAAATAAATGAAAATAGACTGCCACTACAAGCACTAGAATGGGTACCAGATGGCAAAAGAAAGACCAAGAGAAAAGTTTTTCCAGACCAACCATGTTGGAGGGTGGCTATGACCCTCTACAGTATACAATAACTACACAAAGCAATATCACGTCGCTAAAATTGGAGAGTACAAGTTTTTATAGCACGCACTCGGCGCTGAAGGAACATAGATTAATAGATATAGAGATTTCATGATGTTGTTAATTGATCCAGTATTTTCTTTTGCCACTTTTTCTTCTTCCACTATGAACTGTTCCTTGCAAAATAATTTTAGAAAGCGAACTGTCTCATTTCATGTTCAAACCAAGTAAGCGTATGCAATTTAGCTACAGCCAAAAGTTGCATAATAGTTCTACATTGTCATCTTATATATAGTTAGCGACGTATTCATTAGATGGCATTTAGCCACACATGACATTCAACAATATAGCGACAATAATAAGGTGCGTAATCTAGTGATACAATCTAGCGACATAGTAATTGTATGTACAAACGCATTACAGTAATGTAGTAATTACAATATAGTTTAGCGTAGTTGACATGGCAACAACCGCCATTAGTCAGTAGTAGAACGGTTATAGAAGCGATTACTTCAGATTTACTATCACTCTCGGAAACCACACTGATTGGGGTAGTTATTATGTCTTATCTCAACCCTTGCTTCGGAAGATTCGAAGAGGATGACTACTGAATGAATCAATCGTATACAGAAAGCAATTCTGAATCGTTTATTTTAGAATGATACGGCACTGGACGAACGAGTAGTCAAAAGACAACATGGATTTGGTAATAAACGTTGAACGAGCAGTGAAGTGCGAGATATGGATTGAATTAAGCGTATTAAAAAAAACAGAGTCACTAGAACAATAAGCGAACATTGTTGGCTCATCATCATTATGATACTTCGGAAAAGACCATTAGTGCTCTGATCTCGTATTGAGTATTCCATCAGCATGCGGCAACTGATCTCGTATTAAGTATTCCATCAGCATGCGGCAACTGATCTCGTATTAAGTATTCCATCAGCATGCGGCAACTGATCTCGTATTGAGTATTCCATCAGCATGCGGCAACTGATCTCGTATTGAGTATTCCATCAGCATGCGGCAACTGACTGTTCCGGTTCTGTGTTGGGTAACAACTCTTCGTTTGATTCATATATGCCGCTCGTTTCATGCAACACTACCATCCTCTACACCCAGGTCCTACATTCTAGCCATAGTCACGAAAAAAAGAAACGCACCCTACATCCTCCAACTGGTTTAACTTCTTGGTTGCATTAAAAATATCAACACAGTCCATTGAAAGACCCCTAGTCACCGTGGCCCCTTTGAGAAATCTACCTGCCCTTTTATTTCTTCTAAGACCCGTGTATTCCGGTACACAAATGAAAGTAGCTCTCTTCAGCAAAGACTTCGCCATCGACTCGATCCATTGACCGCGTGAATACCCAGACTAAATCTTTCAAAGTATACTCGAAGAAGTAGAAAACAGACACCCGTAGCATACTGAGAATCCAACCACAACATTACCAAGGCTACAGTCATCACTCCCCCACCCCAACCACCCCTCCATTTTCATACTTAGTGGCTATATGGAAATCACACTATTCCTAATACACTTCTCTCTGCATTGAACTGTGAAGCCCTATGCACTGAGGACGCTACGAGCAGCAGAGTTTTAATCAGTGAAGACAATTTCTCCATCGGAGGAATTAACACTAGAGCTCAAGCTTCTGAATCATCTGTACTGTAATTACATTATCAGGATTCCTGGAAATTGAGATTATCACTTGAATGGAAGTTATAAACTTGATATTCTTAACAGCTCTTCTCCATACTCCCGCTCGTTTTATAACCTCATCTGCCCTATCAAGCCATGACTGTCACCTTTTCAAACTATTTTCTTTGATCCTTTAAATATTATCATGTAATATATGATTCTTGTCTGCACTGTTGAGCAGGTAAGAACAAGTACGACATATCTCTAATTTATGCATCATAGTAGAACAATTCCGCTAGAAGTACACCGCCACTATTTCTGTATCTCTGGGGCACCAAAGAATAATACGCATAGTTTCATTTGAGATTTTATCTAGTCAATCAATCTGCTTTTGACTAAATGTTATAGCATACTCTACTACTGATAGGACGAGCCCGTGATGGAGCAGTACAAGAAGTTGTTAAAAGGAATTAAAACACAGTTTTATGTACATATCATTGTCACCATCATCTGACTTATGTACATATCATTGTCACCATATGCTGACTTATGTACATATTAATGACACCATCTGCTGACTTATGTACATATTATTGACACCATCTGCTGACTTATGTACATATCATTGTCACCATCTGCTGACTTATGTACATATCATTGTCACCATCTGCTGACTTATGTACATATCATTGTCACCATCTGCTGACTTATGTACATATCATTGTCACCATCTGCTGACTTATGTACATATCAATGTCACCATCTGCTGACTTATGTACATATCATTGTCACCATATGCTGACTTATGTACATATTAATGACACCATCTGCTGACTTATGTACATATTATTGACACCATCTGCTGACTTATGTACATATCATTGTCACCATCTGCTGACTTATGTACATATCATTGTCACCATCTGCTGACTTATGTACATATCATTGTCACCATCTGCTGACTTATGTACATATCATTGTCACCATCTGCTGACTTATGTACATATCATTGTCACCATCTGCTGACTTATGTACATATCATTGTCACCATCTGCTGACTTATGTACATATCATTGACACCATCTGCTGACTTATGTACATATCATTGTCACCATCTGCTGACTTATATACATATCATTGTCACCATCTGCTGACTTATGTACATATCATTGTCACCATCTGCTGACTTATGTACATATAATTGTCACCATCTGCTGAATTATGTACATATCATTGTCACCATCTGCTGACTTATGTACATATCATTGTCACCATCTGCTGACTTATGTACATATCCTTGTCACCATCTGCTGACTTATGTACATATCATTGTCACCATCTGCTGACTTATGTACATATCATTGTCACCATCTGCTGACTTATGTACATATCATTGTCACCATCTGCTGACTTATGTACATATCATTGTCACCATCTGCTGACTTATGTACATATCATTGTCACCATCTGCTGACTTATGTACATATCATTGTCACCATCTGCTGACTTATGTACATATCATTGTCACCATCTGCTGACTTATGTACATATCATTGACACCATCTGCTGACTTATGTACATATAATTGTCACCATCTGCTGACTTATGTACATATCAATGACACCATCTGCTGACTTATGTACATATCATTGTCACCATCTGCTGACTTATGTACATATCATTGTCACCATCTGCTGACTTATGTACATATCATTTTCACCATCTGCTGACTTATGTACATATCATTGTCACCATCTGCTGACTTATGTACATATCATTGTCACCATCTGCTGACTTATGTACATATCATTGTCACATCTGCTGACTTATGTACATATCATTGTCACCGTCTGCTGACTTATGTACATATCATTGTCACCGTCTGCTGACTTATGTACATATCCTTGTCACCATCTGCTGACTTATGTACATATCATTGTCACCATCTGCTGACTTATGTACATATCATTGTCACCATCTGCTGACTTATGTACATATCATTATCACCATCTGCTGACTTATGTACATATCATTGTCACCATCTGCTGACTTGTGTACATATCATTGTCACCATCTGCTGACTTATGTACATATCATTGTCACCATCTGCTGACTTATGTACATATCATTGTCACCATCTGCTGACTTATGTACATATCATTGTCACCATCTGCTGACTTATGTACATATAATTGTCACCATCTGCTGACTTATGTACATATCATTGTCACCATCTGCTGACTTATGTACATATCATTGTCACCATCTGCTGATAGAGACTAATCAAATATGGGTCTACTCAGAGTGTAATGATGTCAGTTCTTAAATACTTGAAGCATTCTAATATACTATCTACATATACTCTATTAAGTCAGAACGAGTTGTCTATATTCATCAAACAGAATTTAACAATATTTCTAACAAATACTCTAGCGATCAGGCCCGTAGATGAAGGAAGGGAGGGTGTCCAACCTAGCCCTCCCCTGTAGCAAATATAACCTGATTTTATCACGGAACTTTACAAAAACGTGAGTTAAAAACCCCAAAATTTACGATTTTTCTAAAAAAATAGTCTTCAAATTTCCAGGTTACATAGTGAAATTTACACACGAAAACGTAGAATGCCAATTTTTTTTTCTGGAAACCACCCCCCCCCTTCCTCCTTTACGATAATCATATCTGCGGCTCTGCTAGCGGTATAAATCACATAGACATATACTCACCTTGATATTTGGAGACATTAACAGTTTCCTTAGCTCCAATACCTCACAACAGTGCAAGGTGGAGGAACTAGCTTGCAGAAGTCGCAGCACCTGCGCAGACATAAGATTAAGTACAGCGATTCAATAAATTGAGTAAAGCAAAAATAAACACATTGTTGCAATAATGCAACCAGACTAATATCATGATGAATGGACATAAGCTTGAAGAGGTGAATACCTTCAAATACCTCAGATCCAGTATATGCAGAGATGGTAAATGCAAAACAGAACTAAAAATAAGGCTGGAGATGGTTTTAGCGTACTTGTCCAGGCTAACTGTGATTTGGAAAAGCAACATCAATTTTTGGGTAGAAAATCAAACTGTATAGGTCGCTGGTGCTTTCCGTTGTGTTGTATGGTTGTGAGAGTTGGACACTCACTGCGGACATGGAGAGAAGATTACAGGCTTTCGAGTATAAATGCTACAGAAGAATTCTACGAATTTCCTATAGGGAACATAAGACCAATGTGTACGTAAGAAATAAAGTAGAGATGTGTGCAGGTGTCCAGGAGCCATTGCTTTCAATAGTGAAACGACGAAAACTAGCATGGTTCGGACATGTATGCAGGCACGATTCCTTGTCAAAAACAATACTGCAGGGAACTGTCGAGGGTGGAAGAAGCAGAGGAGGACAAATAAAGACATGGACAGACAACATCAAGGAATGGACAGGGTTAGATATTTCCACACTCATCCGCATCGCTGAGGATAGAATTCGCTGGAGGACTCTGTGTGCTGAAGCTTCCAATGTGGTACCCCTACGACCCTGAAGGGTTATGGGTTTTATTGATATTGATTATTTGAACATAGGTTTCATACATTATAACTTCAAAATAGGATGTGGAAACAATGACGATGTTGGCAATAGATTGAGTGAAACTAGACCATAATTTCTTTATTGGTTGTAAATCCTGAGAGAAAACCGGGTTTTCACCAGGATTGTTGTACATTCAAACATATGAGGTTATATTATCAAAACTGCAGACTGGAGTATCTACCAACATCCTCGACGTAAAGGTTTCCAAGTTTTATTTTTAACCCCTAGATGACTGTAAAGAGACACGATGGCACAGAAAGAGTGTTGTTGAGTGGCAATGGAAGGCAGAGTCTGACCAAGATGTCGTTGGACAAGAGATTCAGGAATGCATGCACATGTCGCTAGAGGAGATGGGACAACTTGCCAGAGACCGCGGGAATTTCAGGAGATTCATAAGGAAGACTACGTTCTGGAGAGAATACGTCAAAAGACAACATATTTGAAAGTTTGGCCGTCGGCGGATATATAGAAGACCTAACTGCTAAATGTAAACAGGCCTTCATTTGGAACGTTTTTTATTATTGTTACGTTTTCCATTGGTTGCTATTTATATACTTGGAGTAGCCTTGGCTATTTTTGGCATGCGATTCGAAGTATATAAATATTGACCAAGGGAAAACGTGGGAATAATCAAGAAAAGTAACGAATGAAGGTCTCATAAATTATGTTAGAAGGTCTGCTGTAGTACTCTGTCAATAGCCACAGTATAACTCAATGTGGATGTAATCTTCGACTAAGAATGGGACTTTAACTGTTTTGCAATCTTGCTGCATGGTGCAGATAGAAAGATTGAATCCGTTCCAATAGTCCACACTTAGATCTTAGAAGGATTTATAACAGCGGAGAAGGTAGTCCACACTTAGTTCTTAGAATGATTTATAACAGCGGAGATGGTAGTCATTCGTGTTTCGTACACCAGACAAATCTATTTATAGTGTATAATACGGATGGGGTGAAATACAAATCCAATATAAAAATCGAAAATACAAATATAAAAGTTGTAGTGGTTAATTAGCGCACATTTCACTTTGTGCAGACAAAACAGCAAATGCAGACACAACTCAGAACAATTAAAACAGGATAGTAAATATCAACGCCATGTAATATAACATATATTATCGAATGTGTCTGAAGCTAGTTGACCAACTCTTGGTAGGACATTTTTTTCTCACAAAAGCATTGTGCACCTCTAGATATAAAATATAGCTCTGGAAAAATCGGCTTATTGTCATCTGTCATGTGATGTATTCTCTCCAGATCGCTGTCTTCCCAATGCACTCCTCGAATCCTTCTCTGTCTTGGTCCATGCGTCTTGAATTTTCCAACGATGTATTCATGTTATCTTTAATGTCATCAATCTATCGTCTTCTTGGTCTTCATCGTCATCAGCTTACTGTACAAACAGATATAACGGGCTGACCGTAAATAACAGCAACAATTTTTTTGCCGATGTGTGATCATCTCCCCATGTCAACAATTGTCAAGATCAGAGGCACCCCCGCTCAGCTTAATTATGTGAACATGTTTATCTCTCGCCCACCCCCAATACCCCTAAAATGTTACCGCAAAAAATAGATGTTTGTTCCACATATGTAGAAAAATTATCACATTCAAACAATTTAATTGGTGCATAAAAACAATATTGTTGACTTTAACTTTTGTCAACAACTGTCAAAGGTTTTTAGATAACCCCCCCCCCCCACTCCCTGTTGATGTAATGTATATTTACGGACAGCTCCCAAGAGATTTATTGTTTGTAATTTATGAATATTAGCAAAAAACAAATACTAAAGTTGTGGTATATAACATATTGTTAGAGAGTCGTGTATAATGTAGTACGGTAAATATCTATTTTATTGTTTGTGTTAAATAACTTTTCATGAAAAATATTGTTTACTCCTGCGGTAAATTTTGCCCCTTTTCGAACTGCCCCCAGTATATTAAGTGATTATATCCCTTACGCTGTCGCAGCTATTTTATTAGACCCAAATACTAGTGTGCCTATTAGGTAATGTAAGCACACAATAATATTCAGATAACGAAGCACCGGTTCATTACGGGAAGAAGTGGCCATATTTAAACTTTTTTAATATTATGCGTAGTTTCATTCAGCTTTCGTGACGTCGTTGAACTCAGATTAAAAAGTCGATAGGACTGCGTCGTTCTGCGCGCTACACGCTGAGAACCCCTCTCATCCCCCCTGGATCATCCAGGGGGTGGGAGGAGTCTCTTACTGCGGAAAGATCGCTGGATTCACCAGTAGTCTTAGCTACTGTGAAATGCGTCTTTATCGATATTTCGTTTCGTCAAATAATGTACGTATTTGTTTCGTTAAAAATGTAACAACTACTTCCCGTAATGTACGGAAGTATCTTATTCGAAAATGAACAAAATAAAATAAAAAGTGTATTCGCAACGCCTTAAAAAGCGATAATTACTATTCACTGTCAGAAACCCAGTATAAATTGGTGCAAGTGTTATGTCTTGAGGTTCCAATGAAAATATTTGTTCAAATTATAAACATTAACAAAATATGTTAAATGAAGTCGTACTTCTAACATGAAATGTAGATACAAGATTTGCTGGTTGAAGTTATTTATGCTATTTTATATGATGTTAATTGAATAAGCTCATATTTGCATATACGAAATATAAAGAAGTATTTTCCTACTTTACGCTACTATAGTTCGAACATTAACATTTAACGATTTCTGTAAAACCTATTTTATTTGTAAATTTGTATCCAGTCTAGTAGTTTTTGTGTTAGGAACTGTCAAATTATATAAACACTTGTTTCGTAATTTTTACCCCCCCCCCTCCTTTCTTGTGAAAAAGTTGTCAAGAATTCAGGGACCTTTTTTGCTTAAATATGTCACATTGACCTGCCCCGCACCCTCCAAATATTTGCTAGTAGAAGAGTAAAAAAAACCAATATGTTTTGACAGTTTTCAAATTGATATAATTTTGTTTATAATTCACACAATTTTATTGCTGTATAAAAACCGTTATTTTTTTACATCAACTTTTACCCAATTCCTCTCCCCCATTGTCAACCTGACTCAGATCCACCCAATAGTTGACGTAATTTCTGGACAGCTTAGTTTTTTTCCTTCGTGAACAGCTAATAGCAATATGCCCGTAGTTTAGACATTCACGATGAATGAATTAAGGGAAACAACAGACATTAATATTACAGAGAATGAAAACTGGGTTATGAACCTTGATCTTAGAAGATTTGAAAAATATCAGCGTCTAAAATTTGCTGCCGAGCGTCCCGAACACGGAACGTCGCGGTCAGGGCTGGGAACAATGAATAGACTAGAAATACCATGATCTACTATGAATGTTTACGCATGTGGTTGTGTCTGTGGGTCTCACCAATGGCCCACTAGACAAACCACCCATGCAACTGAAAACCTTAGTGTATGACATGCCGTTATATTGAGGTTATCTTCTTAGAGAAGCTTCATGGCACATCATCTATACAATTGTGCTAGTATTTTGTTGTTGAAATGTGTTTCATGTTTACCTGAATATATATGTATGCACCCTCTGTGGTTGGGAGGGAGCCAGAGATGTACTCTGCAGCACTGGGGAGGAGGAAACTTACAGCACTTTTTTTCCTATGGCTTAGACCCATCATATAGGCAAAGTGACTTTGAACGTGACAATCCTTTTGACTTGAACATTTGGTTGCATGCCTAGAGCAACAGAGAAGCTCGGCATAACCGGTAGTCAATTGGTGGCGGGGAATGAGCACAGTGAACCCTATCTTGGCTACAGTGGCTAGGAACAGTGCATAGGTTGAAACCTGCCTTCCTGGAGGTGTGATAGTTATTCTCTGGCTCTGTCCCGGGGTGGGCCGAAAATCCACAGACTTCTCAGCAATATAATGCCATTTAATGGCATTAGGTCAAAGGGCATGAGCACATGGACCGCTGGATCAGCAACCAACCAACTAACCAACGAACTATGAATGTTTTAAGAGGTTATTAAGGAATGCTAAGCGTGAAATGAGGAGCCAACAATTTTAACAACACATAAACAGCAGATGTTCTAGACAAAACCACATGTATTTGATCATTACAAATATGAAATACTTAAATGGTTGGTTGGTTGCTATCCCCATAATTTTACTTCTTATGTGCAGTGGGAAGATACTTAAATAGATGGAATACTTTACTTCAGGCTTATGAATCCCTCGACAAATTCTTGGCATATCCATTGGTGCTAGGCCTCTCGTTAGTTGCACATTGTTGGTAACAGTCTAGCCCTCCCAAAGTGCGGTATGTACGCGCTAGAAGTAATTTCAATTTTTTAGTTAAAATATCTTATTTTGTTACAGTGTCCACAATTAGATATGGTTTATTTTGTGATTATAATGTCATCTTTGTGCAGGTCGGTGAACATATCCTGCAAGACTTCATTACACTAAAATAGCTAAGGGAGGAGCACTTGTCCACAATCAGAACTAGTAGTAATGCATGGCGCATTTGTTAAGAATTAGCAATATAGAACCGAACGCAGATATATTTGTCCGACAACAAACAAATATACATGCAGGTTATCAATGACCACTTTTGATAGAGTGGTGAAACTGCGTAAAGTTGTTTGGCCTGGACACGTAACAAGACACGACTCACTTTATACAATTATTTTGTAAAGATACGAGGGTAGAAGGAAAAGATGTGGTAAGTTAATCCTGGATTGATAGCATTAAATAATGGTCTAGACTTGATTTTTCTACACATCTCCGAATGGCTGAGGCCGAGATGTTTGGAGAGTTGTTTGTATTGATGTCTTCAGTGTGGCACCTCTACGACACTGGCGGGTTATGGGTATTATTATTATTACCATGAATCGATGTAGACGGTCATCAAGCGTGAGTAAATACGCTGAGTAGCGCTCTTCCTGTTAGCGCTGTTTAGTGCAAATGGGTACTGTAGTTATTACGAGAAATATCTTGTGTCCATTTTTGAACATAATTTTTTAAAGCATTAATGTTTTACTCCAAAGGTAGACAAAAATTCGTACACTTAGAACGGAGCAAACTCTGCTAATGCACTATATTTATATACGTATAAACTGAACATTCAAGGTTTGCTAATACACTATATGTATATACATATACAACTGAATATTCGTTACAGCATGCAGCGCAGGAATAATTTCATATGTTGTTGAAAAAGTTAGATTTGTCTTAACATTCGTCATGACCTGTGCAAAATTTACATCTGGTAGAGAAAACTTCTATCATAACGGCTATTTGACGCAAAAAACCTCACAGTCGAGATAGAAATTCTATCCATTTTTGCACATGAGGTTGCATCTGTGGGTCTCACCAATGGCTCACTAGAAAAACCAACCATGCAATAGAAAACCATAGTAGAAGACATGCCTTTATATTGAGGTTATCTTCTTATAGAAGGTTCATGGCATGTCATATATACAATCCTGTAGTTGTAACCTTCGATAACAGTTACCATGTTGTTCCGACAGGCCGAAGTTGTGCTTGAACTAGTTACGGGCACGGCGTGGGCGGGCGGAGCAACAAAGAAACCTGTTGCAAGGGCCACAGTTGTGCCCTGATGTCGACGTCTGTTTCGGCGACATTGAACTAGAAACACTATCCAGTCGAATGGCTATGGCTGCTGGAACAGAGGGCGGAGCACTTATGGGAATACCCCACGTGCTGTGAGGCCAGTTTCTAATCAAGAATCATTCTAACCATTAGGCTACACGTTCTCTTCTCTTCTATAATTATATATATATATATATATATATATATATATATATATATATATATATATATATATATATATATATATATATATATATATATAATATATTTATATATTTTCAGCACAGCTGCAGATATTTATAAAACCACTAAGTCAATCCAGACTAATGAAAGTGGTATCAAGACGTATGGGAAAATAGGGGCTTCCAGCATGACCGTCTCCGTCTTTGTAAAAAAACTTTTCTTGACTCTTCTCGTTATTTCCGTTGGTCACTTCTTTCGTGATATATTTGAATCGTGCGTCAAACATAGCCAAGGCGACTCCAAGTATGTAAATAGTGACCAACTGAAACATGACAATAATTAAAAAAAAACGTTACGAATGAATGTCTAATTAATACTGTTGAAAGATCCTATTGTACTATTGAAGGTCACGCTTCCTGCGAAACGCTGAATACATCATCATTAAATACGTAGTTGTATGTCGGAAACAAAAAAATGCACACCTAATAAAGTATACTCCAATACGCCTCAATGGCGTGCAAATGGGAGACTATATATCTATCTTTCTATTCGATGTGACCATTGTTTGCCTTGCGGCGTCAGGGTTGGAAGAGTTCTCTGGAGATGACCTTCTTGTGTGCTGTTTCCAAGCTTGTTCCTGTGGCTTCTTTGATTTATATGATCAGTCTTTTACATGGTCTGCCCTGGCTGTATAGTCGTAATGTCTATGTGTCATGTCCATTTGTGGCATGCTATCTGTTGGTAGTCTGGAATCGTGTGAAAACCACTCGATCTGTTGTGTTTTGATGTGTTCCAATACTGGTATTGTTTTGGTTATCTGTCTCATGTTATTGTTTCTAATTCTATCTCTTAATGACACTCCGAGTATTCTTCATAAAGATGCAATTTCCTCTGTCATTATTTTTATTTTGTCTTGTGCTGTCATTGTCCAGGTAGCACAGTGATGGAATAATAATAGTCTTGTATATTGCAACTTTAGTGTCTATGTTCACATTTCTGTTCTTGAAAATACGTGTCATCTGTCCTAGGACCTGGTATGTTTTGTTACATCTATTTTGTATCTCTTTACTGTTTTCCCCTTCACTCGATATAATGCTTCCCAAGTAAGTGAACTCATTTATCTGTTTAAAGTGTTTATCATCGATGGAGATACTTTTATTTCTTTCTTTCTTTGCTATTGCCATTTTTTTCGGTCTTTTTAATATTAATCTTCATGTTGAATTTTTGACATGTTGTGTGGAGTCTGTTCATAGATTCTTGCAATTTTCATCTGATGTCATGATGTCACTTGGTCGTCTGCAAAGAGTAATTCGTTCAATTTGTCTTTTATGTTATCTTCTTCGTTGGTACTTATTTTACAGATGGTGTTAATATATATTATAAAATGTAGAGTGGATAGCACACACCCCTGGCGAACTCCTGATTGATTTTGGAACTTATTGGACACTCCTGCATTTGTTCTTATTTCACATTGGCTATTATAACATAAATGCCCATGCATATATTGATTAAGTGTTCTGGTACTCCGTATACTGATAGTGTTTTCCATAGTTGGCTGTCTATTCTGTCGAACGCCTTTTCTTGGTCGACGAATGCGATGCATAATTCTTTGTTTTCTGTGGCTCTTTCTGTTAGCTCTCTAAGTGTAAAGAGAGTATCCGTACAGCATTTGTTTTTTCAGAAGCCCATTTTGGTGTTTTTTAAGTTATGGTTCAATATATGATCGTATTCGTTGTTCTAATATTTTGTTAACAATTTTTCCTGTGTGGCTTAGTAAGGATATCCCTCTGTATTTTGTGTAGTCTCTCTTACTGCCTTGTTTCTTCCAAATGGGAATGATTATCGCGTTTCTCCGGTCTTCTGCTGTTTCTTGTTTCTTCCATATTACGTTGAAAAATATGTGTTGTCTTTATATATATATATATATATATATATATATATATGACCGATTCTCACTAGTATATATTAAAAATAAGACTTTCTCCATGAAGGTTTTGCAAGCTGATTGTATGCCGCGTAACTTATTTCTATATATTATATATATGACTTTTCCTTCCTTTTTTGGATTGCTACACAAAACTTATGAAAAGTTACAAATATCCGTCGTACCATCGAAGATGAGTGATTGCATGAGATCATCACGCAAGGCAATTCTGGAGAAGAGCTTTCTAAATAGTGCACCAAAAAAAAAAAAAACCAATTATGATTGTAACTGCATATTTTGTCGCAATTTCGTATGTCTTCTGTCAAATGGTCCAAGTATGTCAAAGAAATGCAGGGCAACGTATGTTGTAACCTTTTCCTTTTGTGGTAGACACCTAGAAGGCGTGAAGTGCTAGACGTGTCGTCAATGCAAATCGGTCAATAGGTTTGACAGAAGAATGACCCAGAAGTGTGTTCTGTGCTCTTGGTTGGACGTGATGATATTGGGATACTGCCGCGATGTAATGAGAATTGCCGTGGACTAAACAAACATACATCTATAAGTTCCACGAACACAACCCTGTCTTTGAGACAACAAACCTTATACGAGTTCGAGTGTCCCCTCGGTTGCTGAACTGAAAAGAACCTGTACTTTTATCGGATAGGCTTGTGCTGTAAGGAGGCACCTGCTCACAAGCTAAGAGATTATTTCATCTTCACCATTATCATCAGTTTCATTATCATCATCATCATTTCAGCAGTTCAGGCATAGTTATTCAGAAAATTTTATCCATGAGAATATCTTAATATATAGCAATCAATACAAAATCTTCTCCTTAATTATATATTATGAAATGCGTGGCAAATGGTATAGTTACTCCCTGCTCCCCAATAGGGTGAACACATTCAAGCGATAAACAAGGAAGTACCGAAACAAAGCGAATAAACCCATTCTGTCTTATGCCATTTTTGTGACAATCTTTCTCTGTAGAAATAAAACCAAATACGCGTACATAATAAAACGTCTTGGCTTCCCAAATGGGACGTAATCTCAGAAAAATACAGTGTAGCCGCCAGCTTACGTAAATGCATTGCATAGTAATAAGGTTGACCAAGAGAGGACAACTGAAAGCTAGCATTAAGAAGGAAGAGAAATCAATAACTGACCTCGCTGGTTCTTTGGACGGCATCAGAGCTTGGTCTGCGGGCTGGGCTTGGTGGTCTAGTGCTAATTCTGTCGTACAACTGGGAACACAAAAAATAAATGGTTTATATTAGAACATATGCGTTTTGTGTAAATTTTGTCAATGATAAGTAATTCCGTTTTGGCTCGTTAGTGTAAAATATGTGCATTTTATGTGCAGCTGGAGAACTCCAGTAGATGTATACTTACCTGGAAGGAGAGTTATGCCTATTATATATTGCATATTGCAATTAGACACAGGGAATACAATTAGACACAAGGAATACAATTAGCTGGCAATCCCACCAATACCAGTGACTAGAGCTGTGTTACTATGAACATCTCCAATAGGAAAAGACATTTCTGAAGCTCATGACTTCAATTTTGCATATTATGGAATGGTAGAAAAGTCACAAAACCTCTAGAATTTATCTCTCATGAGAATACTTTTTTATAGCATCTCACACCGCTGCATATTGTTCCACACAAATATTTATTTTGCTGGTTTGTTTCATTTACCAATAATATGAACAATCAAGCTCTTATTTGCCGTGAGTGATGATGGATTTCCCCAAGAACTATTTTTTTCATATCCCGAAGACGCCACTTCTGCGATATTAAATGCTTTGAGAGATGTATTCTATTCAAATATGGTCTCTTTCTGTGTCTGTGCGTGTGTGCTTGTATGTATGTGTGTGTGTATATATTCATTCATGTATGCATGTACGTATGCATGTACGTATATGTACGTAAATGTATGTGTGTGTATGCATGTATATATATGTGTGTGTGAGTGTGCGTTTGTGTATATGTATCTATATATCTATGCATGCATGCACGTATGTATGTATGCGCGTATGAATGAATGTGTGTATGTATGAATGTGTGTATGTATGAATGTATACATATATGTATTTATGTACGTACATAGAACACACGTTCCACAATTTAGTATACAGACATCCAATCAAATTGTGCTGGAAACCATTTGATGGTATTAGTGTTGGACATTTTTGACCAGAAAGTGCAATTGACTGTATGACATCAATACAGTGAACACTCAAGTCTTAAACCTGATACTTCCATTTGTTATAAACGACGACAATTGTGACAATAATCGTTTTCATAAACTCAGCGACATCCTCTCAAAAAAGCATGTTTGTTTATATTCCAAGCAATTTCCAGCAACTAACTCTTACTTCCTCTGTGCAATGGGATAACTTCTACAGTGAGTTCGTTCATTCATAGAAGACCCACATTTGACCGTGTCTGTAATGCACGGGAAGAATTCAAACGGATATGAAAAAGCTTCACACTGATAAATTTTAACACCATTGTAATAGTACCAGTAATAGTACCAGCTGGGGATTATTGCTACATCTACAGATGGTCAGTGAGCCAGAATCCAGGTTGAAGTCGGATGTGTCAATCTGAAAAGCGTAGATGTTACCGCCAAGCTGTAATCCATGACACGACACATTTCAGTCTCAGGAGTACATCCTGCAAATCTACAGGAGTTTGAAAACGAGCGAACAAGAATAGCTGACTAATTTGGAAGAGAACCTTGTACTGAATACTAACTTTGCTGAACCTTGTACTGAATATTAACTTTGCTGAACCTTGTACTGAATACTAACTTTGCTTACAATTGAAACTGATGAGCAATGGCAACTGTATGATGTCTTCTATGCATGGTTTACAACTAAATACAAGATTTGTGTTAAATATATCTAGTGATACGCATGCGAAAGGTCTGGAGGTCTCACAAGTGGTGACCCATCACACCAATCACTTTGTAACAGTAAGATTTTAGTAGATGATATTTATATACAACGATGTTTTCCTCTTATGGAATCCCCCCCCCGCCCACTCACTTCATCTATACATTTATGTATTAATCTCTTCTTAGTATGAGGGTATCCTGCTCTGTGGAGGTAAGATACAGCGCAAGTCTGTAACGGCCAAGGTACCAGGTTCAAATCTCGCCGCAAGCAATTGTGCACCCGGGTCGTTCAGAAAGCAAAATAGCAAACTACTGGTGTATTTATATTGCTTAGGAAATCAATACAGCCACAAATGTTGGATTGATGTCCAAGTTTTGAATAGGATGTGCTATCAAATTAAAATAAAAAGCTGCTTCTCAAAGTATTGCATATCGGTGAGAATTGGGGCCTTCTGCATATGAAATAAAGCTCCCGTGAAACATCTCAATTGCACAAACTATTCAAGAGCTCTATTGCTCGTAATTTCTGGGGATCCAAACAGATAACATGTCGAGTGATCGTATTTATAAACCAGACATTACAACATAAGAACAACCTGGAAAGACCGCCTTGGTGAAGTGAAGGAAGATGTATCCGTGTGCATAGCCTTGATATTATCTGCTTCGTTATGTGGATGGATACGGTAATAGCTCCGACGTTTATGGTGACTCTCTCTGATGCCTTTATCATCGTACAAGCTACGCCGATTCTTGTTTCGTCTTTGGGATCGATCCTCCTCAAGTTTTAGTATCCAGAGAAGAGCACAAAGTCTTACCATTGCGCGTTCATGACGAGATTGCAGATATGTATCTAGCGGATTCACATCAAAATGGTTGTAGAGTTTTGAGGACTCCAGTAAAACGTCGGAATCATTTGTCGCAGTATTCTCTAACTCGCTAGTTGATATAGTATTTTCGTAGTCTACAAAGGAAGAAATTCGATGACTGTCGTAGTCCACAAGCGAGGAAATTCGATGACTGTCGTCGTAATCATTACTAACTGTCGATGTTTCATACTCGTAGGAAGACGATCCAAAATTTGAGTGAGAGTTACAGTTTGGTATGTAATCGATACCTTGACTTTGATGTTGAGTGAAAGAATCGCTTTTTCTCTTTCGGGGACGCCAACGATGAAACAAGGACTTGTCTTTCTGTTTTCCTGTTGCTGCTGATATCGCCAGTGGGTAACAGATATCGGCTATTGTGGAATTATCAGAAATATCATTTTGTTTATCCTTCGACTTTTTCTTTTTCTTTCTTGAGAAGATGACACGAGGAGAAAATTTCCAGGGACGTACTACCATTATGTTGTTGTTAGGGAGTTTTCTTTCCGTGACGTCCATTGTTGAGCTTACTCAATGAATTCTCGTAGGTAATTTAATCTCGCTTCTCTAATATTACAGCACAGTAATAAACATTATAATTAATTATTAATTTATTCCAGTATGTTAAGCCGCGTTAAAGCTAAATAGTTCACTTCAGAGAGAAATTATACATGTCAGGGATTAATAATTCACGTCTTAGATAAATCACTTCATAGAGAAATAATTCACTTCATAGAGAAATTATTCACTTCATAGAGAAATAATTCACTTCATAGAGAAATAATTCACTTCATAGAGAAATAATTCACTTCATAGAGAAATAATTCACTTCAGAAATATATAATCTAAATAAAATAACACGTAAGAAATACAGTGATGAAAAAAACAATCACATATCATCAAGTTCACAAGTAAATATTACATGCATGAACATGTGAACGATACGAAATTCTGATGTAAGCAACTACTTTATGAACACATGTCGCCTTTGTGTTGTAGTTTCGAAAGGGAAGTAACGACAGTAACACTTTGATATGTTATGCATGTCTTAAGAGAAGACTAGAAATGGTTCGAAGGTGGTTTGGCTACCCCCTTCCGCAGAAGATCAAAGCAACAAAAATAACCATATCGAAGGATGTATCAGGTTGAAAGTTCTACAAACAGCAGCTAGCTATAAACTACACCGTAATTAATCTCGCTTCCTGGACTACATTCTGGAAATGCTGAAGAAAAACGAAGAGTTATTTTGGAGAAAAATTAAGAACAATGCTGAAGCAAAATGAAAAGCACTGTTGGGACAAAATAAAGAACAATGTGGGAGAAAAATGAAGTCATGCTGGGGAAAAAAAAGAGCAATGATTAAGAAAAAGAA
This sequence comes from Meghimatium bilineatum, assembly GCA_034231615.1. Classification (NCBI taxonomy): domain Eukaryota; kingdom Metazoa; phylum Mollusca; class Gastropoda; order Stylommatophora; family Philomycidae; genus Meghimatium; species Meghimatium bilineatum. Next base: position 58,313,827 of record CM067299.1, read on the forward strand.
GAGTAAACCTGGAGCAAAAAGAAGAACAATGATAGAGAAAAAGGAAGGGAAATCTTGAAGCAAAAGAAAAACAATGCTAGAGAAAAAAAATAAGAGAAACGCTTGAGTAAATAAAATTTTGATTCAATAATGTAGGCTCACTAATAAAATGCAATGATAAATAAAGACGAGCAAATATGGAGCAATAAAAGAAGAAGCTCAATGCGAAACCAAAAGGAAAGAAATACTGGAATTGACTGTCAAATTGCCTGGCTATTTGTTGACCAGAAATTGTCTGAACAAGGAACACTTGCTCAGTGTCTATACAAATGCTCCTCCAAATTTCCCAGGTCATTCATGTTAGATGATGAAACCATGATAGAAATGGGAGTATCTAAAGAGGAGAGAAGGAATAGTAGATTATTTGGTAGAGTCCCGAAGATCCCGCAATCAACATCTGACCTGGACTTTGAATATACATACACTGGGATGGCTGATGGAACAAAGGGCGGATCACTTATGGGAATGCCCCACGTGCTGTGAAGACAGTTTCTAATCAAGAATCCTCAAAATGTTCAGACTATGAGCCTTGGTAACATTCCCTAGAGATTGGGTGGACAGCGAGAGATATTTTTATTATTGTCACTACTAGTGACGACTGAACTCAAAACCTGAGTAAATGATTTGGACTAGTCATGGGCAACCTGTTTTGGGTCGGCGGGGCGGATTGATCTTGTTTCATTTAATGTTTTCTGAACTCTGGAGCCAGTACATAATGTACTTTTAAATCAGCCTGGCAGGCCAACGTATATAGTACTTTTAGATCAGCCTGGCGGGCCAACGTATATAGTACTTTTAGATCAACTTGGCGGGTCAGCGCATATAGTACTTTTAGATCAGCTTGGCGGGCCAGAGCATGTAGTACTGTTAGATCAGCCTGGTGGGCAGAATTTGGCATGCAAGTGGTAGTTTTCTCACCAGATTTAAACACTAGTGCGCCGCGACTCCTTGTGCTATACACGAAACAACAAATTGCATTTGAAGATTGAAGTAAACAAAAGTAGAGAACCACATATGCAATATTGAAAACCCTCAATAAAAAAAGAATAAAGTTAAAATTTCATGTAGTTCTAGACATAAAAAATAATAACGGAGATGTAGTGACAATATTATATCAGATTACACAATAAAAAGAAAAATATATTATAAATTTCACGGAAAACCACATCTGTCAATATTTTAAGATTCTAAATGGCCTTGTAAAGATTATGGAAAAATATGGAGTGGCGACATTGGATAAGAATGGGGAAATGTTTGATATTTGCTGTTCATCACATCAGTTATTAATAGAAAGAAGCAGATTTCAAGGTGGAATAATATCATGAGGGTGGTATCATGGGGATATTCAGAGTAGATAACGCAGAAAATCAGATTGATTATATATTCGACTAGAGGTTTATAACATCACTAAATGAGGTAGAAACACTGAGAGTATTATATCTTTACATATAAAAGATAAAGGTAATAAGAGTAATGAATCAACATAACAACACATGGTTTCTCATAAGTGCTGAGCTGTCTAATCAGTGGTTGACCATAAACCGCCTAACTACTAGTGCCACCGACTTAACTTGCTCAGTAGCAATGACGCGATTACTCGGCTGTCTCATAGCTGCTATATGATATATGGTCTTCCAAATGTTAGGGAAATTAGGGGAGTAATTTGTATTTCAAACCACAAATAACGAGTAGATTCTAAATCTGTATTTGCTGGTCAGCAGGCGAATGACTTAATATTACAATACCGATAAAAGATAACTGTGAGCTTCGCTCTAACCTGACAATTTAGCAAGATCAAAATATAAGTGTGTGCTTTGTCCTAACCTGGAGATTTAGCAGGACTAAACGATAACTGTGAGCTTTGTCCTAACCTGAAGATTTAGCAAGACCAAAAGATAACTGTGAGCTTTGTCCTAACCTGGAGATTTAGCAAGACCAAACGATAACTGTGAGCTTCGTGCTCACGTGAAACCCTAGCACGGCCCAAAGATAAATGTGAGCTTCGCCCTAACTTGAAGATTTAGCAAGACAAAACGATAACTGTGAGTTTAGACCCAACTTGAAAATTTAGCAAAACCCATAGAATGATACCATGAATTAAAAAAAGAGAAAACATTACATTCTTATATGTTCCGTTTGTATGTTTTGACCCCTAGCTACTATGAACAATAAAGCTAATGTATCCCTTTGTGTGGTTATAGGAAATGGTGAATGGGTAGAAAAGACACTATTCAGAGATGATAATAAACAGTTGACAAAGTTATAGCATAAAATAAATACAAAAAACGCCAACAATTAAATTATAAACTCTAAAAATCGAGTTGAAAGTAGGCATGTAGTAAAACTATGGTCTAATAAACAAAACGGAATAATCAATTTTTACATTCTAAATGTAAAATGACTAAAAGCACACAGAAAAAAACACATTTTCGTGACAAATACCTTTTGGTCGCAACATCGATTGCATGCAATTAGTTGTTAGCAAAACTTAATTACCCCGTTAAGCGTTGTTTCATTTTTCGTCATATGTAAGAGCGTGTATCGTCGTGCGATGTTTACTGAAGTAGAAACTCAACTATGCCTTAATTTTGTATGTGTTTTTATATATAACTATAAAAGACAGATGTCTTTGATTAATATAGAGCGTACTTGACAGAAAATATACATTTATTTCATTTTACGTACCTCTACCAACTATCCATTCAGGGAACATCCCAACAATAAAAGCAACAATCCAACCAACAGCCAACCAGCCAGTCAGATAACTAACCAATCAATCAAAATTTCAACCACGTAACAAAAAAATCAACCAACCAACAAATTCGACAAATCAACTAGTCAATACAAGAGTCAATCAACCAACCAATAATCAATTAAATCACTCAACAAACTAAAAACCGACAACTCAACCAATCAAAAACCAACCAACAAATTCGACAAAGCAACCATCCAATCAACTAGATAATACAACAGCCAATCAACAAACCAACAAACCACCAAACCAACCAATAATCCATTAAATCACTCAACAAACCACAAGTCAACTAACCAAATAAGCAAGTGTTCTTGAGGATACTTCAATATTTGTACGGGATGTTCGTTGTTGTAATAGTCCTTGTCTCAATTGCCCCGTTCTCAGTGACGAGTACATAGGCTGAATGTCTTGATAAGGTCACATCTTTATTTGGGGATGTTGTCGGTCAAGTACGGAAAACTTGTTTACTTGAGTTGCAAGGCGATTGGGTGTCGCTAAAACGGACCTGGTTTAATTCCCGTCATCGGCAAGAATTATTTTCATGTATCCTGATGCTTTCTACTTGAATTTACTTGTATAAATTATTATTTGAAACAAAATTGTCCTGTCTCTATATAATTTAAGTTTATAAGTATAGGTCATTATAGTACAGATACGGATATTCTATGTTTTTGTTCCTGAAGATGCTCCAATACTTGTACGGGATGTTCTTTGTTGTTGTAATAGTCATTGTCTCGATTGGTCCGCTTCACAGTGAATGGGTGCACAGGATGAATGTCTTGACGAGATCACATCTTTTTTTAGGGGATGTTGTTGGTCAAGTACGGAAAACCTGTTGAGTTACAACCTGGAACAACCTGGTTCAATTCCCGTCAGCCGTAACAACCAAATAACCAACCAACTAATAATCCAACAAAGCAGCCAACACGCAATTCCACAAATCCACCATCCAACCAGTCAGCAAGACAACCAACGAACGAGCCAATCAAGCGATAACAATATTATTTGAACATAGAAGGTTATTGGTAGTAAAAAAATATTATACGAACTAAAGCATTTGGTAAAGTTTTGAAGATAAGATATGTAAGAATAATGAATGGATAACAAATGGATATCTCAAAAAGATACATTAAATAAAAAATATCTCGAGAACAGACTTAAATAAACACTACAGGATATGTGTCAATGTTTAAGCACTAAGGGAACTAAACGAAAAAAGAGACGAATAAGGAGATTTGGTTACGGAGTTGGCTGACCCACCCTATAGGCCATAAATGGCGTAAAAGCTATGCTGAAGTCAAATGTGTCAACCGAAAGGCACAGGTATCACAGCATAGCTGTACAGAATTGGGCATGAATTGTTCGTTTTATTGGACTACATCCTGAAATTCCCCTGGAGTTTTATAACGAATGTAGGAGAACTAACACCAAAGAACAGAAATTAAAACAACAAGGAAGATTAACTTTACAATAGACACAAACTCGTACAACTCATTCGACAGTCCTTACAAGCCGAAACAAGTAAAATATTGCAATTAAATTCCATTCTTGGAACTAAGTTACACGTGGGGAAATGAGATGCAAAAACAATGAGACCAAAATGGTGACACTAAACATATGCGGAATAAAAAAATAAGAAACATGATAATGTTAACTTCATGAAGAGTAAAAAGATAGAAATAATTGGAATAGCAGACACAAGAAAGAAAGGGGAAAAAATAAAACAAATTCACGAAGACTATGTAATCATCTGAAGCGGAGTGAAAGAATCATGTAGAGCAAAACATTGGGTGGCAATTATACTTCATCCCGATTTAGCAGGGTCAATCGGAGACATAATTCATATGGGAAAGAATTATAAAAATAAAACTAAGCAAGGAAAGTAGGTCATCGACAATTAAACAAGTGTATCGACAATAGTGTAAATCCCTGTAACGACAATACAGACACGAGTGAAACCTTGGACGACTTCACCTTATTATCAGATGTGATTAACATTGTTCAACACAGAGATAAACTAACAGTAATGGGAGACTACAATGGGCACGTAGGAAAAAAAGAAAAGCACAGATGAATTTTGTCTAGGATCATTTAGTGATACGACAACCCAAAGAAATCACAATGGGGAAGAATTGATCAACCTATGCATGGAACATGACCTCATAATAACCAACACTATGTACCATCACCGTCGAAGCCATGTCAAGTCATGGTATAAATGGAGCAATATCAAGCGTCACAAATAGACTTTATACTGGTGAGATCGAGACATCGATACACCATATGCGATGCCAGAGCCATTCCCAACGCCAGTATCGACACAGACCATCGACTTATGGAACGGACCATGTAGTTGCAGTAAACACAAAATAATAAGAGAATAAGAAAATAAGAAGAGGGATAAGACAAGGATGCATTTTATTACCATGCCCATTTATTATCTACACAAGAATGTCTTTAAAAATATAGAAGAAATGCCAGGACTCCAGATCAACAGGAAAATAATAAACAACCTGAGATATGTAGATAACACTATTCTTTTTAGCAGAAAGTGAATATGAACTACAAAGACGAGTAGATCAAGTCAATAAATCAGGTAACGAATATGGACTGGATATTTAAAAAAAACCCATGCCGAAATCGGATGTGCTAGGCCTACAAGGCGCATAACGGTGGCACAACGTAATCACGCTCCCGGCGGAAATCGCACGGATATCCGTGATGGTTACAATGGAGCGAACGCAAAACAAACAAACAAACATTTAAAAAACCCACATAAAACCATGATAATCAGCAGACAAAGAAGAACAAGAGCTAAACATAAACATACATGGAGAGAAACTACAACAAGTAAAACATTATCAATATTTTTGACACATAGTAACAAATGACGGCAGTTGTGAAACAGAAGTTAAAACTAGAATAGGAATGGCTAAAAGTACCTTCATTGACTTGAGGAAAATAGTAACATCTAAACAAATTACAGACAAGTTAAAAATGAGAATTATAAAATGTTACATCTATTCTATATTAATGTATGGCTCAGAAACATGAACACTAAACAAATAATTAGAAGACAGAATTGATGCCTTTGAGATGTGGGTATATAGAAGAATAGGGAAAATCACGGAAAGAGAAGAAAATAAATAAGGAAGTTCTAAAAAAGAACCCACTTAATATGAAGAAAGAATTAGTAAGAGAAATAAAGATCAGGCACATAAAATATTTTGGACACATTAAAAGGCATGACACCTTATTGAAGACCTTACTTGAGGGTAAAGTCAAAGGGAAGCGAGCAAAGGTTGGCAGAGATACAAGTGGGAGAGTAACATCACACGATGGACAGATTACAGTCTAGAAGAGGTCTGTTGCAGCCAACCTTCGTTGCGGAGATGGTACTTGATGATGATGAAAGACAAAAACAAAAAAAAACAAAAAAAACTTTCTACACAATATATCATACAAAATTAGAAAAAGAATAAATACTGCAGAAAATTAGAGATGATCTAACAAAAAGATTCGAACCATTACCGGAAACCACAGAAAACATAGATCGGGAATGGAATAACTTTAAGACATGCTGCGAAAAAATCAACGAGGAACACCCAGAGCTAAAATAACACTCTAGTGGAACGAAGAAGTAAAAACAGCAAGGCAAACAAAAACTGAAGTCTTTCGAAGATGGTAAAATAAAAAATAGAGAGCACCTCCGAGATTATAAAATCAAGAAAATAAAGGAAAATATATAATAAAGGAAGCAAAAGTCAAAATATGGGACGAATACGGACAATAGATCTCAAACATTTGTAAACAAACCCTAGAGAATTGTATAAAAGCATTAAAACTAAGCGGACCAGAGACGATACATTTAACCCAACAACAATAATACATGACAAAGATGGCAAACTTTTATTCAACATATAAGAAAAACTTATGAAAATAATATTTCCAAGAACTCCTGAAATAATAAATAAGAAACAATAATCCCACATTCACACACACAAATGGGAACAAGAAACAAAACCAAATATTATAATATCAGAAGTCGAAGAGGCACTGCGAATTAGCTCAATACACAAAGCTGCGGGTAAAGACGTCATAACAACAGATGTAATAAACAAATGTGGCGACACTGCAGTAAAATGGCTACACAGATTATTCAACACGACATGGAATGAGAGAAGAACACATGAAGATTGGCGAACAACAACAATAATACGTATATGGAAGAACAAGGGTTCGAAGAGAGATTGCGATAAATACAGAGGGATATCGCTAATGAGTTAAGTTGGGAATACATACGCAAAGATAATAGAAAAAAGATTAAAATCTCGCATAGACCCCCCAAATAAGTAGACACCAATTTGAATGTAGGTACATGGGCTGCACAGACGATCTTTTCACACTTAGACAACTGAGCGAAGAGACAATAGAATGCAATAATCAATTGAACATCACATTTATCGACCAAGAAAGGCTATCGACAGGGTTTACAGAGACATACAGACTTACTGTGGACCTACTTAGAAGTATACGGGATCCACGCCCAACTCCTCAAAAACATCAGAGAACTATATCAGAGATGCGAAGCAAGAGTAAGAACACCAAAAGGAATGACAGACATATTCATAATAACACCTGGAGTCAGACAGGGATACGTATTATCCCCGCTCTTATTCAACAGGAAAACCAACATGAACAGGAGAACGGAGAAAAGAAGATAGTAAAATCATTAACGAATTGCTATTCGCAGAAGATCAGGTGTTGATATACAACGATATATCTGAGCTGTAAAAACACATAAAAACAATTAATATTCATTGCGAAACCAACAACATTATAATCAACAAACTAAAATCAGAAACATTGAAGATATGCAGAAATCAATCCCCACTAGAAATATACATAGGCGGCACAAAACTCAACCAAGTAAAGGAATTTAAGTATCTAGGCAGCGTGTTCTCGGAATTCAAAAGACTCGATAGAGAAATAGAGACAAGATGTCGGGAAGCAAATGCAGTTTTATATCAATTAGCACCACTGCTGAAAAACACAAGAACATCAATATGATCTCCAAAAGAATATTAATAAACGCAGTGTTCAAACACACTGTGTTACCAATGTCAGACCTGGACTCTGACAGAGAAACTAGAACAAAAATGTCCCGTATTCGAAATTAAGTGCTTGAAAACACAACCGGGCATAACAAGAAGAGATAGAATAAACAATGACACTATAAGAAATCGGATGAAAGCAATATCGTGCAAAGATCACGATATACACATAATAGACACAAAAAAGATCAAATAGTTCAGCCACCAAATCAGAATGGAACCACATCGTATTCCATCGATAGCTTTCAATACAAGATCATCTGAAAAGAGAAAAAGGGTATGACCTAGACGAAGATAGATATATGACATCAAACACATAAAGTAAAGTAACCCATAACATTTATTAATGCCGTAGGGATGTGAGATGTTAGCGATCTCACATTTCACAGGCTCTGCAAATGAGGGCGGTAGCCATCTCCTCTCCCTCGCAGTCTTTACTTCCCGGATTAATCCAGTACCCATTTAAGGCTGGGTCGACCTGGGAGCCGTTGTGATCTGAAAACATTTCCGCCTCAACTGGGGAATGAACCCAGGACCACACATATGCGAAGCCAGTGCGCTAACGCGGCTCCCTAGATAACGCGGCTATCAAACACATACTAGAACATGAAGGCTGCGCTATGGCAGCGGCATCACAGGTAGATAATGAAGGAAGATTTCTGGTTCATATGACGCCCAGCGACACAAATGGATAGCACACGACAAGACAGGAGAAGACAAACTAACAAGCCACACCAAATGCGGAGTCAAAAGACAAAAGTGAAAACATGAGTAATTCTTATTCTTGTGAGTTTTTTCTCAAACTTCTGATGAGTATCGGTATGTAGTCCAGAATACCGAGTGGTTTGTTCCATGTCCTACAGCTTAGATGTGATATCTGCGCTTTTTAGCTTGACACATCCAACTTCAGCATGTTTCGGAATAAATTTAACTCTACGGGATGGGAGAGCCAACACTACCCCAAAACCTCCTTAGTCGCCTCCTACGACATGCATAGCAGTCAACAGTGTTATTATCCTTTGCCCTATTCTCGGGTCCCGGCCGCACATGGGTGAAATATGAGTAATGAAGTATTGCAAATCATGGAAATCTCAAGAGAAGCAAACCAAATGGACACTTCGACCAAATGACGTCTACCAAGAAGAAAAAAAAATAAAGAAATAAATTGGCGGCACTGACTATTAAAACACCACACCACTATTATTAACAACAGACAACTTTTGTGCATTGTGATACGTTTAGCTATTGATAAAGGTCCTATGACGAAAACGTCAATTTGATGTTTTCCCGTGTGCTTTCAGTGATTTGTCAAACTTCATTGTCTTGTGTTTTCATGTTTTGCATGTAGGATCATAGTTTTGATTCAGTTCTATTTAGATACGAAAACAGTAGCTCATTGTAGGTAAAATATTAAAGACAAAAAATTGATGTAATAAAATGCATTGCAGATTCTAAAAGACGTGAAATAGAAGTCCCATAAATTATAATTACTCCAGAAGCTGAGATGATAAATACAAATAAAGATATCTCAACAGCGTTAATGTACCCGCACAAGTTACTTGATAAAAAAACGTAGATACGACCTAACGATCGAATGGAAAGAAGGATATTTTGTCAAATTTCATAAAAAATAAGAATGATAAGGTTTCAAAATTCCAGTCTAATAAACCAATGCTATTAACAGGGCTAAAAATACTACATATTATAATTCTAGATATATTAAAGAAAGCTATAAACAAAGAAACAATATAGAAGCAGACATGTTTTTGACATAACAGATCGCATCAAAGACGACGTAAAAGGACAATTGAAAGAAAAAGACAAATAAAAATTTCGACCGAAATACCTGATTAAGATAAGTGAATGATTACTCAAAAAATTGTACTGTGCTACACAGTGCAATAATGGTTGGTTGGTTGGTTGCTGATCCAGCGGTCCATGGGCTCATGCCCTTTGATCTAATGCCATTGAATGATATTATATTGATGGGAAGTCTGTTTCAACCTATGCACTGCTCCTAGCCACTGTAGCCAAGATAGGGTTCACTGTGTTCATTCCGCGCCACCAATTGACTACTGGTTATGCCGAACTTATCTATTGCTCCAAGCATGCAACCAAATGTTCAAGTCAAAAGGATTGTCACGTCCTGAGTCACTGTGCCTATATAATGGGTCTCAGCCATAGGAAAAAACGGTGTTATCAGTTTCCTCCTCCCAGTGATGCACAGTACATCTCTGGCTCCCTCCCAATTACAAATGGTGCATAAATATATATTTAGGTAAACAGGAAACACATTTCAACAACAAAATAAAAGCCTAATTGTATAGATGACGCGCCATGAAGCTTCTATAAGAAGATAACCTCGATATAACGGCATGTCATCCACTAAGGTTTTCTGCTGCATGGGTGGTTTCTCTAGTGGGTCATTAGTGAGACCCACTGGCGCATCCACATGCGTAGTGCAATAATGAAAGATTTCTTTTTTATTAGTTATTCGTTATGAACTGAGATCCTTAAATTCTGAGTATATCCACCATAGATGTCCAGTCTTCCTTAGTTGACATGAACGAGTATCATACTGATGATTCTTTTCACTCTCTGATTGAACATGCTTATTCTGTACCACCGGTGTCCAGTTCTGATACATTCTGTTGTTCTTGTTTTCAAACTACCACAGGATATGATTTATAGCAGGACAATGGTCCTAATAGATCAGGGTGTGGTCCAGATGACGGAATTACTTTGTGTCTTCATTTTTTAGGCAATAATCCGATTCATCCTATGTAGGCGTTGATAACTAATACGTTCTGTGTTTTTACCAATTCCAGTGAATCGTGCACGACTGTGTCCATGTTGCTATGAGAACAGCCGTACTGGTGAACTGGTTCACGTACTTACATGCAGGTCACCAACAGCAAAGCTAACCAAGATTAAACATGCTGATCTTTTAGATAGCTGTCGTGTGTTTTATCGACATAAAGACAGGCGTCCACACTATTACATTTAATACCGAATTCTTCAAATATCAGCATAACTGTGTCATGAATCGCGGCATCCGCATCAAGCAGTTGCTCCTGACACAGGTTCAGAATATCCCCCTTTCATCCTACTCTACTCCCCGACTGTTAATAACTTCGATTCTTCTTCTTGTTCTTCAGCGCTCATTCTCAAACTCCCGCTGGATCTCCCTTGTAGCAGAACCATGGTCCTACTAGAATTCCAGCAGGATGTAGTCCAGAGAACGAAAATGCATTGTTTCGCCGTTTTAATTGCGCCAAAGGCCCAACACATCCGTCTTCGACGGAACTTTGATTCAAACCTTTCTATTTTAAAGTGTTCAATAAACTATAAAACACTAATACACATCTGCTGGTATTCTTTTGTATAGTAAGTACAGTCGATATATAATGTTGGCATGACACTTGATACAATCTGATCTAAATAATAAACATGATATTTTGAAGATCTAATCTAAATAGTAAATATAACATCTTGTAGACCTGATCCAAATGATAAATATAATATTTTGGAGTTCCAATAAATTATCGTTTATGATATACTGAGATGTTGTCGATTGTCAGGAAAGATAACCAGAATAAAATATACATTATAATCGTATGAGTTAGATCTAAATGTTCAAAATATGAAACATGTCGGTGTTTAAACAATATCATAATGTTCTTATGCTAAAATTGTTCAAATCAGAAAAAGAAATTCCAAGATATTCCACGTCAGCGAATGACATAAATTACTATCCTAAGAATGTGTAAATAAACAATGACATAAATCAATGCTGTTGTATTCCTAAGAAACATAAAAAACACCAGTGAGATAGAAGTAATATCTCCTAGGTTGTGATTCACCGAATCTAAATTTTAAAATATTTTAAATAGTAGAAAGCACTAATATAACAATATAGCCAAATAAGACTAACACCCTCGGTTGAATGGTTGAAAAGACCATACTTCACTGTAAAAACAGTGAACTAGACCACACAAAGAGATAACCAAACTACAAAATACACATTTTCTGAAATCCATGTCAACATTAAACATCAGTTGTGAAATGATATGTAAGGATCACCAATAATAAACATACAGAAATAATTCATTCTAAACCAGTAGAGACACATCTTAAGAAATGTCGAAAAATATGGTTATGATATACATTAAGAAGACTAACACAAAATACTGCAAGAAAAGAATTGTTCTGGAACCCGCTAGAGGAAAAAAAGGAATAGAGAAAGACAGAGAAATGTCTTGCAAAAATAGTTGGAGGAAAGGAGGTCGTGGTAATACTAATTGAATGGAAGGATAGTTATATATAAGAAACTATTATGTGTATTGACATATTCTCCACAGGAAACTGTCAAAAACAGCAAATATTGCATGATTCCTTTTAGTTAGCTGCAGGAAGGCTTCGTGTGGATTGTGTGATAAAGGACGCATGCCATTGCTGTCGCCGTGTACAGAGATTTGTAATTTACACTCAGACATAATAAAACACAGTCCCCACTGGAGGTCGAACCCTGGACCTGAAATTTGTGAGACCAACGCTCTAATCTCTTGGCCATGCTCAGCACTTCTACCTATCCATCCATAGGAAAATAACACTCTAAATATACTCGTAAATACTAAAAGAATAAAAACATTTGCTGATGAGATAACACGGAAGCTGTGATAATATCTAGATGTCTGTGGAGATAACACGGAAGCTGTGATAATATCTAGATGTCTGTGGAGATAACACGGAAGCTGTGATAATATCTAGATGTTCGTGGAGATAACACGGAAGCTGTGATAATATCTAGATGTTCGTGGAGATAACACGGAAGCTGTGATAATACTAAGATGTTCGTGGAGATAACACGGAAGCTGTGATAATACTAAGATGTTCGTGGAGATAACACGGAAGCTGTGATATATCTAGATGTCCGAAGAATCAAACATGCATATATAAACATGATTATAAGATGGCGGACGAATGAGTGATTTATTTCCTATCGAGAAAAAAACATTCAACGTTAGAAATATTTTGTTACGTAAAAAATACGTTTGTGTCCAATAACGATTCAGTGCGACCAAGCAACACGTCCTCTTAAAGGAAACAGTGAAATTCAATTACCGCACAACATCAGAACTTTAAGAGTGTATCAATGCCCGTTCACACAAAACACCCGTATTTTATATGAAGACAAAATGCTTCTTTGACGTAATCGGCAGACAAATAAATATTTACGAGTTGAGATACATTAAAAAGTAAGAACAAAACGTCAGGCAATTTCTAGATCAATTGATTTTATTTCATGTATGTCCTAGAATTTGCAATTCTGCGTTTATCGAGAATAGATCGAATTGTCTTTTGAAATTGCTATATTTATGCCTATGACGTATATTGGTGGATAAATGAATCATAAGTAGATAGATGGATGACAAGATATAGAAATAGATATCTAAAGATAAATATTTAGAGGGAATAGATTTCTACAAATGAATATATATATATATAGTTAGATAGATAGTTGGAAATGTATGTGTATCAATGGATTGATGTAATACTATAGTTAGAAGGATATATGTATGGCTGACTAGATTGAATGGATAGATAGATAAATAGATGGACATTTATATGATCTATCCATGGATAAATGCATGGAATATTTGTATGGAATAGATAGGTTATGTAGGTAGATGGTTATTTGTATAGATGGGTGGAATAATTAGATAGATAAATGGAAATATTTATGGATAGATTGATATATTGAATAGATAGTTCGATAGATAGATGGACATATATATGGATTAAATAGATAGATGCATACAGGGCCTTGCTGTGCTATGATGCAGAGAGGCAGCTGCATCAGGCGGCACCAATAAAAATACATTGTCGGGATTGGCATTTCGAAGAAACACCATTATTAAGAGACGGCAGGATGACATTTCGAATAAAAACCATTATTAAGAGACGGTAGGATGACATTTCGAAAAAATACCAGTATTAAGAGACGGTAGGATGACATTTTGAAGACTTGAATTATACTGAGAAAATCTATCGCATGGTCCTGGATGCACAGATAGACCATTGTTTCAACATATGCCGGCATTGATATTCTGATCACATTGTGTGATTTTTTTTCTTTCAACAGCAAGCGCTAGACAATTTTTGATTATGTTATCGGATATAATCATACAAAAATAATGGAGATTAGAGTTCAGGTAATCCTGTCAACATGGCTTCCGAGTTATCTGGGGACAAATAAATAGACAGATCGACGTATGAGAGAATGATCATCGGTTTGGCTACATCTTTATCAATATTGTTGTGGTGATTTCGAACTATGGCGATGGTCTTTGTTTACATTTGGAAGGTAAATTTTGTTTAAGCGAATACAACACTTCATGATGACAGTACGGGCAAGTGTGGATTAGTTATAGCGTTATCTCGCTGGAGAAGTGGTCCAGCAATTTGTCTTGTGTTTAGAATGTTGTGAGTTCTAGATAGGTACTCAACGTTTGATTTACAACTGTACTTTTCGGAGGTTTCTCGTGATTATCGCTGAGTTAAGCAGGTCTAAACATTAGGCAGATTTTATGTAGAAAGTATGATCCTCACTATGTTAAATACCGCAACTATCGACCAGGAGTCACCCTGCGATTGTGAAATTTTTTGGTGGTCTTCATGCGAATTCCTAGATCCGGCGTAGTCTGAGACTGAAAAACAGACAATACCCTGCAGTCGTTCTGCCGTTACTGTTATATGCAGATGAATCCTGAACTTTCTATGTTAGAATCGAAAGTCAACTTAGTTATACAGGGATCAATGAAGTGCCTAACATGGAAAGGAAGTATGCCTTGTTAGCCAGTCTTCACTTCTTCGGGTCGTTGACGTTGCTCGCATGCTCGACTAGCATCTTCCAAAGAGAGTATTCTATGAGGAATTGTACGTAAGTTAGCGTTCAAGTGAAGGACAGTAAAACATTTGAAGGACCACTTGAAAGCATCATTCAGGCACTGATTGACTGAACCCAGTATTTGGGAATCCCCAGTTCTTGACCGTCCAGAAAAGCATGATCATATAGTTCAGATATTAAAAGTTTTAAACACTACAAGAGATTGAAAAAAAGACAAAAACAAAAGGAGATGTTAAACTATTTTCCTTCAAGACATTACTACATTTCTGCTTACACTGCAACAAAAATTGAGATGATTTTGAGGATTTCGAGATGAATGAGCATGAGTCAATATTGAGAATGATCGAATTGGGGAGTGAGGATTGGTGTGGCACGTAGAGAACACATGGCAAAGATTTCAAACAGAGAAGTGAACCAACATAGAACCGGAACCATCATACGTTATACCATGAGATATTTACTGAAGCGTAGATCTGAGCACCTATGGACGTGTCGTTGTGAGAAGAGGATAATCAACATATCTAATAAATAATGCCTAATACCTAATACTGCAAAATGCAATTAAAAGACAGGATCAAACTTTAAATCTGAAGACTCACAACCAAATAGAATTTCACCTTTTTCAATGCCATGTTCATGTTTGCTTGCTAGGGAGACGTTATACCGCTTTGTTAAGAGTGATATCGAAATATTCTTAGTATCTATTGAAAACAAAAAAAAATAACAAAAGAGTATAGAATAAAGTCAATTCTTCAAGCCTCAGATACATCTAATTGCATCAGTATTTAATATCACCATTATATCCATCTAACCATTCATAATTGTCAGATCGGCGTTCTGATTATATAACCCCACGGCATTATCTGTCTAGTATTAATGATGACATTTATTACACTAGACTATTCCTCTTACTCTAAATTCATCCCCCCCTCCTCCTTTACATGTCTTCACTCAGGTGACATCTGGACAAACATTTCTCTTCAACTGCACACTGGCGTTCCTTGTCGCTCTTTCACTGCACACGGGCGTTCCTTGTCGCTCTTTCACTGCACACTGGCGTTCCTTGTCGGAGTCTTGAAATGTTAATATCGTATTTGTTTCAATTTAGTGTTAACGTCAGCTCATATGATGATGATGATGATGATGATGATGATGATGATGATGATGATGATGATGATGATGATGATGATGATGGGATAAACTCTTTAGTTGTGAGCTGGTAGCTCTTGACAGTCCATATCATTTTAGATAAGAGCACATGTTTTACTCAGTTGTGTTACTGAAAAACACTGGGACTTATATTAAGGTGTCAATTTCTCTGTCCCCGAAGGGAGGTATTTCAGTGTGTCATTATTCCAGAATTACCATGTTCTGTTAGGATAACAGCACACACTTCTATCATCACTCTTCTGCCAAATTTGTAGACCCATACGTACTGATGGCACATCTAGTATTCCCGGTCAACTAGGAGTCAGGCACATCTAGTATTCCCCGTCACCTAGGAGTCAGGCACATCTAGTATTCCCCGTCACCTAGGAGTCAGGCACATCTAGTATTCCCCGTCACCTAGAAGTCAGGCACATCTAGTATTCCCCATCATGTAGGAGTCAGGCACATCTAGTATTCCCCGTCACCTAGGAGTCAGGCACATCTAGTATTCCCCGTCACCTAGGAGTCAAGCACATCTAGTATTCCCCGTCACCTAGGAGTCAGGCACATCTAGTATTCCCGGTCACCTAAGAGTCAGGCACATCTAGTATTCCCGTCACCTAGGAGTCATGCACATCTAGTATTCCCCGTCACCTAGGAGTCAGGCACATCTAGTATTCCCCGTCACCTAGGAGTCAGGCACATCTAGTATTCCCCGTCACCTAGGAGTCAGGTACATCTAGTATTCCCCGTCACCTAGGAGTCAGGCACATCTAGTATTCCACGTCACCTAGGAGTCAGGCACATCTAGTATTCCCCGTCACCTAGGATTCAGGCACATCTAGTATTCCCCGTCATGTAGGAGTCATGCACACCTAGTATTCCCCGTCACCTAGGAGTCAAGCACATCTAGTATTCCCCGTCACCTAGGAGTCAGGCACATCTAGTATTCCCGGTCACCTAAGAGTCAGACACATCTAGTATTCCCCGTCACCTAGGAGTCAGGCACATCTAGTATTCCCCGTCACCTAGGAGTCAGGCACATCTAGTATTCCCCGTCACCTAGGAGTCAGGCACATCTAGTATTCCCCGTCACCTAGGAGTCAGGCACATCTAGTATTCCCCGTCACCTAGGAGTCAGGCACATCTAGTATTCCCCGTCACCTAGGAGTCAGGCACATCTAGTATTCCACGTCACCTAGGAGTCAGGCACATCTAGTATTCCCCGTCACCTAGGATTCAGGCACATCTAGTATTCCCCGTCATGTAGGAGTCATGCACATCTAGTATTCCCCGTCACCTAGGAGTCAAGCACATCTAGTATTCCCCGTCACCTAGGAGTCAAGCTCATCTAGTATTCCCCGTCACCTAGGAGTCAGGCACATCTAGTATTCCCGGTCACCTAAGAGTCAGGCACATCTAGTATTCCCCGTCACCTAGGAGTCAGGCACATCTAGTATTCCCCGTCACCTAGGAGTCAGGCACATCTAGTATTCCCCGTCACCTAGGAGTCAGGCACATCTAGTATTCCCCGTCACCTAGGAGTCAGGCACATCTAGTATTCCCCGTCACCTAGGAGTCAGGCACATCTAGTATTCCCCGTCACCTAGGAGTCAGGCACATCTAGTATTCCCCGTCACCTAGGATTCAGGCACATCTAGTTATCCCCTCCACCTAGGAGTCAGGCACATCTAGTATTCCCCGTCACTTAGGATTCAGGCACATCTAGTATTCCCCTCCACCTAGGAGTCAGGCACAAAAGAAGAAAGTGCAATGTTCACTAGCATGCATCTCTTTATTATTCATGCTGATTTTTTTTAAGAAGAAAAAAGGAAGAAATTGAAACAAGATGTGATAATGATGATCATTCCACCCGTGACAGGTATTTAGACTATCCACAAACTTTCCTTAGTCTCCGCCTACGACGTGCATGGAAAGAAGATAGTGGCCATATTATATGAACCCTGAACTAGAAGACCAGGCCACGGTTACTACAAGGTCGAGCTCGAATACTATTTCACGCCCATATGTTTCAAAAAAATAAATAATTGGCAGCTACTTATATTAACATTTCTGACTTTTCTGCAGAACTATCAAATTATTATCCACAATTTTTTGTTAACGTCTTACTGTTTTTCTAAATTTATCTCAAATTCCATTTTCCATTTTACTCGGTTGGTTCCCACACAGTTTAATATTAGTGAAGACGAACATCAACATTTGCAGATATAACTCGGACATAAAAGGATCGGAAGCTATAGACAAGTAATTGTAAATGATTTAAATAACACGTTACGAGAAATGTATAATTAATGTGATGATTTGAATTCTCAGGAGAATCTAAGGAAGGCATGTTAATGATGTTGTGTTTCTTGAACAACATTGGCATGATGATGCACTTTCTAGTGTAGTGTCGATTTACAGACGTTCTAGTGTAGTGTTCGATGGACAGACTTTCTAGTGTAGTGTTCGATGTACAGACTTTCTAGTGTAGTGTTCGATGGACAGACTTTCTAGTGTAGTGTTTGATGTACAGACTTTCTAGTGTAGTGTTCGATGTACAGACTTTCTAGTGTAGTGTTCGATGT
The DNA here is from genome assembly GCA_034231615.1 of Meghimatium bilineatum. NCBI lineage: Eukaryota > Metazoa > Mollusca > Gastropoda > Stylommatophora > Philomycidae > Meghimatium > Meghimatium bilineatum. Next base: position 58,332,382 of record CM067299.1, read on the forward strand.
ACAGACTTTCTAGTGTAGTGTTCTATGTACAGACTTTCTAGTGTAGTGTTCGATGTACAAACTTTCTAGTGTAGTGTTCGATGGACAGACGTTCTAGTGTAGTGTTCGATGGACAGACGTTCTAGTGTAGTGTTCGATGGACAGACGTTTTAGTGTATTGTTCTATGGACAGACGTACTAGTGTAGTGTCGATTTACAGACGTTCTAGTGTAGTGTTCGATGGACAGACTTCTAGTGTAGTGTTCGATGGACAGACTTTCTAGTGTAGTGATCGATGGACAGACTTCTAGTGTAGTGTTCGATGGACAGACTTTCTAGTGTGGTATTCAATTGAAGACTTTTTAGTTTGGTGCTCGATGGACAGGTTTTCTAATGTAGTGTACTATGGACAGACATTCTAGTGGAGTGATATAATTACAATCTATGGATACTTTTTGATCGAAGTCTGTCCTATTAATATCATGTTGATTATATCAATCAGACATCTACGAGAAAGAAGAAAACATTCGCAATTATGTAATTTCAACAGAAATTACGTGTTACGCTTTTCAAACAGTTGGTCCTGTCCGTGATAGAGTATGCATGACACTACTCACTTTAACCCGGTGTACACTGTCAGCGTCTGGAATGTATACAGATTAAGAAAATATATGTATAATCATATAATGCGCTCATGATACCTCTATTGTGATGATGAGACATGCACCGAGATAAGCTTCTATGACACGTAGTCATGTACTTTCTCGGGTATAAAATATCATACGAAAAAATACCCTCTAAAATTGAAAGATATCAGGTATTAACAATTCAAGATTTCAACTAGGAACGTCGTGGTGGTAGTTGCAGAGAAGATGTTTGTCAAGAGGCCCCCTGTAAGTGATATATTTAAAGCGAGAGAGGAATGGGCGGAGAGCTGGAGAGAAATAGTCAAAACGGGGATCTCCCTGGAGTAGTGGTTAAGGTGTTCGTCTTGTGTTCAAGAGGTCACGGGTTCGAGTCCGGCTCGTGTCGTCTTGTTTATAAGGTGGATTTTTTTTCGGAGATCCCTGTGGATTATCACTAAAGCTACGGAGTTACGTGCTTTGAGTGATACTCTCAGCAGGCGGCGTGCCGCTTCGTTGAGAGGAGCGGAGTACATATGGGAAACCAAGTACAGTGAAGTCAATCTTCTACGGCTTTTAAACCTTTTTTTAGTCGTTATCAAAACGTCATCATTTTAAATCTAGGCAGAGAATATTGAGAGTTATGCTATCGAAATTCGGGTCTAGAAATTAATAATAGTTAAATAGATATAATTGATAGATGGAGATTGTGCTTTTTTACAGATATGAAGTAATTTATATTAACATTTCTTTCTTGTTTAAAAACTTGCCACGATGTTGTCCACCATTATTTGTTATCTGCTCAGGAATTGTCTATTTTTGTTTATCCCACATCCCACTTCCTTTACATTTTAAAAACTCGGGCTGCTCTCAGTCAGTTTAATGGCTTCTTGTCAAATTTCTAACTTTCCTCAAAGTATTTGGAAAGCACAGTGTAAATTGTTTGTACAGTTCTATACAAAAGCAAATCGGCAAAGATCGATATCAGGATTGCTATAGCTACAAAGAAGGCCCGTATTTGCCTTAACAGAAAGAGAGATAGAAATAGAGAGAGGATAGGGAAAGTGATAATTTATTAGGAAAAAACACTGATAATACAAATGTGATCAACTATAGACAAGAAATGGTAAATGATACGACAAATTACGAGATATTCTTCGTAGTTATAAAGAACAATATTATAAGGTGTTCTTGATGTCTTGATGGACCAACTGTTAAATCGTGCAGTAAATCCTTTTTTCGGACAGTGGGTTGGTGCGGCCCTGCTACACAGGAAAGTAATTCTTAAGTGTGGTAACTGGGTATCCGCACCAACGTTTATTAGCACGGGTCTGCCACAGCAAATTACAGGTGCTGGCAGAACGATGTCGCACGCCGATGACATTCTGGTGTATAGGAAGTGTATAAATCGAGAAGAGTGCGTCGTGGGACTACAGAGAAAGCTAGACAGACTGACGAATTGATGTAGAAATACCGGAGCAGTGGTAAATCCTTCCAAGGTAATCGTAACTTGATTTTCCTTGAACAATCAAACGGTAAAGACACACATGCCACATGTTTTGTTGGCTGGGAACAGGTTAGAAATAACCAGTACAATGAGATAACTGGATGTGTTTTCTGACAGAAGTCTGAGTTTCAGGGAACATGTTGACCAAGTTATCATAAGGGAATGCAAAGGCCTAGCAGCAATGAAGGTTATGGCTGAAGCGCAGTGTGAGCAGATGTCGTTATTTCTTTTTTACCAGGTTTGGTGGTGGCTGTGGTGGAATATACACTGGCAATTCTGACTCTTAGCCAAACTCAGATCGAAAGAATGGATAGAATCAAGAATGCAGCAATGCGTATCATTCTTGTGTGCACAAGAGAAACATCGACAAGATCTATGCGGTACCTACTCAACTGTCCAACGGCAGAGCACAGATTGCAGTATTGCCGTGCACGGTCGTACCTTCATGTAAACACATGCAAATACGGAATACCCACTGCATTTCGAAATACAGAATGTTAAAAGTAGCAGATTTAAGAGAGGGAAGTCGTGGACGGGACGTGCTGAGGATGTCATACAAAGCGTGTGCAGATTGCAAGATGTGGCAGCAGGTGCGGAATGGTTAGGTCTAACCACAAATTTCGAAACTTGTTTGAGGGTAGTAATAACACTTAGCAAGGAATTCAGAAAATGGTGTCCCACGGCTGGGGAGCAAGAGGTTCAGGCTTTGGTCAATGATAATGCCAGAGGGGAATTTGATTATATACACTTATGGATCTGTGATTGGACATGTTTGTAGTGATTGATCCTTCACAGCTCATTGCGCATGTAAAACAATCAGGGAGGGAAGTGGAGCCTTTCTGTGACGTGACTACGAGTAGCGTGACCATGAAGATTATGGCAGTGACCAGGGCATTTGAGTAGGTAGGCACACCGAAGGCAACACAGAACTGCATCTTAAATGAGCAGTGGATAGAAGCCTTGAGAAAGGTATGATTGAAAAAAAATAGGTTTTATTTATTTTTGTACCAGGACATGTAGGTGTTCGAAGTAATGGAAAAGCAGATCAACTGGTGTCATGCGCGATTGTGTCACAGGGCGATGGAGCAATGGATCGATCTGACGTTTTGAACTCCATAAGATATATAGCACGCGTGAGTGAGACTAGTGTGGATGATGATTCATTTTCAATAGCCAGGATTAAAGAACAGGGTTTGAAATACGGCGTTTCTAGAAGTGAACATTTTGGAGTGCGCAGAAGAATGATGGTCAACCAGCAGAGGACCGGTACTGTCAGCAGGAGTATAATGACGGATACACTCAGGGAACAGATTGGAGCAACTATGGACATGTCCAGTTTGCAGTGATGATGATTATCCGACGAATAACTAACTAACTAACTGACTGAATGACTGAATGACTGACTGACCGTTCGACCGACCAGCCAGCCACCTAACTAACTAATATTATAAGGTATATAGCCAAGACTCACATCAAAGCTCATTATTCGTCTTTAGCGACGGACGCGTATGTCCGGTAGCAATCGCCCGTACGTTGTCGGGCATAAAGGGGAGCGATGATTAGCAACGCTGTTTATCAACGCTATATATATATATATATATATATATATATATATAATATATATATATATATATATATATATATATATATATATATATATATATATATATATATATATATATATATATATATATATAGTCAGTCTGTGAGCCAAAAGGCATACGGATGTGTCAGGCCTAAGAACGCAAATATCGCAGCAAACTGTATATCATGAAGCATTCCCTTCTCAGGACTACATCCTGCTAAATTACAGGAGTTTGAGAGCGAACACAGAAGAAAAAGGTAGAAATGTTACTATTTCTTGCTTCCCATTTGGACTCTGGAACACAATAATTAAGTCAACATATGGATGTAG